>CM059187.1:105241823-105531265 GCA_030323885.1 Branchipolynoe longqiensis | reverse complement strand
CAGCACTTGGAGGGGCAAGGCCAACAACTCGTGGCTCCTGTGGCTGCGGTGGCTGCACCTGCTCCTGTGTCTGCAAGTGAGGCGTACCAGCCTCAACCCCACCAGTGGACTCACCAGCCACCACCGGCATCACCATGGGCGTCTCAGACACAGTAGTAAGTGCAGCGATACATCATGCAGCCGCATCTTCTGCCTCACCCGCAGCCACAGCCGCATCTTCCGCCTCTGCGTCAACCTCTGCCGCTCCACTTGCGCAACGGCCGTCTGTGGTGATGGCGCAGCTGCCTGCCCAACTCCTGACACTCGGCATGGCGGGCCACACCAGGGCCTCTCCAGGACTTGTTGCCCGGGTCCGGTGGTGCGGCTACTCTTGGTGTGGCCTGGCCATCGCCTTGTGTCGGTGCCGGTACCATGGCGAGCATGACACCTACATGAGTTCCCCCCCCCCCCCCCCCCCCCCCCCCCCCCGCGATGGCAATATTGTCTGAGTCGGCCAGCCCAACGTCCAACAGACTGTTGAACTTGTCGGGGCTCTCGGGACATCAGCCACGACATCCCGAGCTGAGGGGGGCTTGGGGGGGACGCGCTCAAGTGATCATTTCTAGATATGTGTATATATGTGTAGATATGTAGTTATAGTGTAAATATGTAGATATGTAGTTATAGTTTGTAAAATGTATTGTTGTATTGTTTATCTTTGAATGTTTGTATGCACATATGTATATATGTTGACAAATGTCTTGTATAAAGAAATATATTGTAAACTATAATTATTGTGTCCGAGTTCAATAATGCCATGCCATAATGTAATTGTTATAAATTAAAGTACAATTAAAGTAACATTGAAAATAAAGAATAATTATTATGAATATTAAGGACACAAGTCTCTACCCCCCCTCCCCCCCCTCCCCCCTCCCTCCCTCCCTCCCTCCCTCATGCCTTTCAATGTTTGTAAACATTGTGTATGCGCACGCAGCTTGGCTGCAGAACGAAGGCACACTGCCATTGGGTTTGCCGGTACGCGCAGTGCAAAACGTCGGTTTTATTCAAAATTAATAGAAATGCAGAAGCCTAACCATATAAATCTAATATAATCTCTTTGTTGAATATGGTTTCTATATGTGTTCCTAGCGGTTTGTTTCTAGGTTCTGTAGTTTTAGAGATGTATCACTTTTTCTGTATGAAGATTGCTCACGGCCATTGACTATGATTGAGTTTGCCGATACACGCAGTGCAACGTCAATTCTATTCAAATTAATAGAAATCCAGAACCGTAACTCTATACCAAGCGGTTTGTCTCTAGGTGGTGTGGTTTTAGAGATTCTTACTTCATCTTCCGAATACCGGAAGTTAAGTATCCGGGGAGAGGACAAGCTCGCGCAGGCCGGAAGTAGCCTCAGTTTGAAACTCGGCAGCGAAGTGGCAACAGCGAGTTGGAGGAGGCTACTAAAGGTAAGTTTTTAGGAGGATTTATATCAAGATTGGTGAATGAAAACTTAATTACTTGGAATTGTGAAATCAACCTGAGTGTGTGATGTGAAATATTTATATTATGAGCTAAGTGCCTGTGTTGTCGTTTCAGAATGACCAGTAAGACTGCGAGACCCGTGCTTGGACACATCTCGGCCGTTCGATCAAAGCTACTGGCTAGAATTGACGGCGTGGTCGCGTTATTGACGGTTGAAATACCAGAATAGACGGTTGAAATACCAGAATAAATGGCAAGAATGATGTCGGTTGAAGACAAGCCACCGGCTCCGCTACATTGTATGAGTGATTCGGAGAGTGAGGCGGCGGAACCGCAGAGGTTAGCCAAAGCTAAACTGCGTAAGAAAATGGCGGGAGAAAAATCTAAGACGCGCACAAAAAATGGCGACGTGGGTCAAGCTAGTGTGGGGTGTAGCGCGGCTAGCATACCGGAGTTATCTCCAGACCCTGACATGTCAACTTTTAAGAAAATGTACGAAGAGATGTTGGCGCTAAGAGATGAAGTGAAGGGTTTTCACAAAGATTCAGAACGCCTTCGTGAAGAGTGGCATGTTGACCGTGAATCCGAAGTAGGTCAGGATGGCGGTCGCGAGGCGTATCTGGGTTATGAGGTTGAAACAGAGGATTATGTAGGTCACGATGGCGGTGACAGTGTGTGGGCGGATTACGAGCCAGTGGACAGTGATCAAGGAACTCAGTATTGGGAGGAAGACAAAGTTGATTCGATAGGTTCGTTAAATACGGCGGAACAAGTGGCAGCATTAAAATCTGGTGTGCTTGCGCTGAAACCACAGGTGCCGGTAGTGTTGGAAGCCAGTACGAGCAAAGTGTTGCCGTTCGAGAGCTTTAGGATTCCGCAGCCGCCTAAGGCGCAGGACCTGCCCAAGGTGACAGTCACACCGAATAATAACAATTAACAATACAGCTCAACGTGTGGAAATCAAACCTAGGCGGGAATTTACGTTAGATACGAGCCTGCAGAAGGGAACGTTGTTGACAGAGCTTCAAGAGACCTACAAGAAGGTGAAGAAGCCGGTTACCCCTCGGATTACAATTAGGAACGGCAGATTCAGAGCCCGAGGGACGAGAGGAAACCAGGCCTGGGGAGGTAGGCCGCTACAACCGGAGAGAAAGTTCGGTAGGACGGCTGACGATTACTCCCACAACAGTGTCCCGTCTATCCCGAGAGGGGGGCGTGGCCGTGGAAACAGTAACCAGGGTTTTCACAAGTGAGGCACCCTGTCCAGGTGGGTGGCTCCACAGAGCTGATTAAGGGTAAGAAACCATTAGATAGCTTTAAAGCAGGCAACATAACTAATGCTTTTAAAAACTGGTCAAAATTAACTAGTGATAAATGGATTTTGAATTGTGTAGTAGGTTTAACGATTCCGTTTGAAAAGACCCCGATACAATTAAGAGAGCCGTTCCCATTTAAGTTGGATAGTATGGAAAGGAAGTTTGTAAATGTAGAAGTGACTAACTTAATAAAGAAGGGTGTCCTGTTGGAGGTGAGTCCAGTACAGGACCAGTGGATCTAAAATATTTTTCTTAAACCTAAGCCAAATGGAAAATTCCGTATGATCCTTGACTTAATGGAATTAAATAAGATAATTTATTATGAACATTTCAAAATGTTTAACCTGAAGACAGCACTAGATCTATTGGATGTAGATATGTGGATGGCGAGTGCGGATTTAACGGATGCTTATTATTCGTTAAATATAAAGAAATCACAAAGAAAGTACTTAAGATTTCATCTAGGAAAGAGTTTACTCGAGTACCAGGTCCTGCCAAATGGGTTGGTACCAGGACCACGCATTTTTACCAAATTGCTCAAGCCTATCTACTCAGAGATGGGGGAAAGGGGACACGTGTGTTTCCCATATTTAGATGATAGTTTTGTCATAGGACGTACGTATGGGGATTGCTTGACAGCGATTACAGATTTGGTAGTTATATTTGAAACATTAGGGTTCACGGTTAACCGAGAGAAATCTGTATTAAAACCTACCCGGTGCCTAACATTTTTTGGGTTTGATATCAACTCAGCGAAAATGACAGTTTCACTAACAATAGACAAGGTGGAAAAGTTAACGTTAGTAATAAACCAAACCTTAGGAGAAGATTTCCCGAGCATCAGGCAGGTGGCGGGATTAGTAGGGCTGATGGTGGCCTATTCGGCGGCAGTAGAGTACTCTGGGGCACATTTTAAACAATTAGAAAGGGATAAGATTAAAGCACTAAAAAGAAGCAAAGGTGAATTTGATGATAAAATGTGGATTTCAGAGGAAGGAAAGTCAGACATTTATTGGTGGATAAAGAATATGAGACGACCAAGATTGATAAGAAGGGAAGAACCAAAGGTCGAACTGCTGACAGATGCTTCCCAAATGGGATGGGGGGCGCATACGGAGACAAAGCAGACAGGAGGGCGTTGGCACCCTCAAGAGCTAGCACACATTAATGTGTTGGAATTGAAGGCTATTTATTTTGGACTGAAAAGTTTATGCAGGATAGAGAATACTCATATCAGGATAAGAACAGATAATACTACAGCCCTAGCTTATATAAAAAATATGGGGGGCACAAAATCAGAAGATTGCTTAGTAGAAGCAATAAAGGAACTATCACTCACATACCGGGTGTGGAGAACGTCTTGGCAGATCTACGTTCGAGAAAGTTCTTAGACCATTTGGAATGGAAGTTAAATGAGAACATTTTTAACAGGTTATGTGAACAGTGGGGAACGCCCAATGTAGATATGTTTGCGTCTAGACTTAACGCCCAGTTAACAAAGTATGTGAGCTGGGAGCCAGACCCACACAACTGGAAAACAGATGCATTTTCTTTTGACTGGGGTAATAATTTTATTTATTGCTTCCCACCGTTCAGCCTCATCCCCAGAGTGGTACGGAAACTCCGAAAGGACGGGACGAGGGCGATTGTAGTCGCCCCACACTGGCAGGCGCAACCGTGGCACCCTCTGCTACAGGAAGAGTCCGTGGATCAACAGCGCTTCCCGAAGAAAGAGGGAAACCTTTCTGGGACAGGGCCCCAAAAAATAGGAAAATCAGATGTGGATTTAAGCAATATAAGATTGATGGGGTACCTCTTCTGGCCAGGACTTTGCAAGGATATGAAGTAGACAACAAAACCCTACAATATCTTAAATTTACGTGGAGAGATTCGACAAGAAAGAGTTATCATGCCCACATAAATAGATGGGCCTTATGGGCGTTAGAGAAAGGGGTAAAGGTATTAATTCCCAAAATTGCTGATGTGTTACGTTATCTACACACGTATTTTGAGACAGGGGTAGGTTATGGGGCGTTAAATGTAGCACGATGTGCACTGAGTGTAATTTTACCACGTTCTCAGGGGAAAACAGTTGGTGAACCTTAATTAGTTAAGTGGTTCTGTAAGAGCTGCCATGAGCAGACCTCCACAACCCAGATACGACAGTTTCTGGAGTGTGGAGGTAGTACTGAATTGGATTCTCAAGCTCCAAGGTAATTCTCAGTTAAGTTTAAAGTTACTGTCATATAAACTGGTTGTTCTATTGTTACTGGTCTCTTCACAGAGAGGTCAGACGATTTTAAATCTGAAGATAGACAGAATTAAAGTTGAGGACAGTTCTATAGTGTTTAAGATGAAGACGTTACTGAAACATAACCAATTGGGTCAACCGCTTGACTCGGTGAGGTTTTACGAATATGCGGCTAATAGACAAATTTGTGTAGTTAAAACATTAAAATGTTATGTGTCAAGGACAGAGAAAGTAAGGGGGAAAAATACCCAACTCTTATTATCTTACATAGGGCCACATGGGCCCATTTCTAGGGAAACCCTGGCCCGTTGGACTATCGAGGTGCTGAGGCTAGCAGGTATCGACACTACAAAATATAAGGGCCATAGTACAAGAGGAGCGTCGGCATCCTCGGTGAAGGCCATGGGAGCAAATCTGAACGCAATTATGCGGAATGCTTCCTGGAGGGACAGTGCGAGTTTTGCTAAGTATTATTATAAATCAATTGAGGACCTTGGGGAGGTACAGAGGACGATCCTGAGCAGGACAGTCCGGAGAACTTAGACATTAAATAAGGACGTTAAACTTAGATAGGTTACGTTAACAGATAAATGCCTATGGAACTAGACTCAAGCGAGGGCTGGAAAATTACAGTTTAAAAAACAGATTGTCTACAGACAGATGTAGGTTTAAAAAATAATGATTAAGGTTGGAAAGAACATTATGGTAGGAGTGACTTGTATTTGCTAAAGGAAACAAGAAGAAATAAAAGAGCCCCAGTTGGGATCAATGAAAACAATTTATATATGTTTTAGGAAATGGCTGAAGCAGTTGGTTCGATAAAAGGAAAGCCTAAATTACTGAAGGTTACTGTAAATAAACCAGGGAAAGCACGGGTGTTATAACGTTACAAAACAAGAAACCGATGCAAGAAAGAGCAGGGAAAACAGTACAAATTGGAAGAAGTAAGGGAAAAGAGTCAGAAAGAAGGTCGGTACACAAAAAACCATGCTTCAAAGACTCTCCCCGGATACTTAACTTCCGGTATTCGGAAGATGAAGTAAGAATATATTAGTTATACTAGACTTACTTGTAAGTTGACGTATTACTAGGATTCTTACAAATACGAAGGTAAGGATCAGGGGCCCGCCCTCCCACACCTATATGTTGAAAGGTACAACCCAATAACTCGAGTATAAAGATATAAGATCAAGGGTTGACTGGAGACTATAGGAATAGTTAGGGAGATAGGGGCCTGATCCTGGTTTTAGGTTTTTTGCTTACCTCCAACTACGAAGACTGAGGCTACTTCCGCCCTGCGCGAGCTTGTCCTCTCCCCTGATCCTTACCTTCGTATTCGTAGATTCGTAAGAATCCTAGTAATACGTCAACTTACAAGTAAGTCTAGTATAACTAATATATATTTCACTTCTTCTGTATGAAGATTGCTCACGCCCATTGACAATGCATTGAGTTTGACGGGACGCGCAGTGGAAAATGTCTATTTTATTCAAAATTAATAGAAATACAGAACCCTAACCTTATAAATTTAATATAATCTATTCGTTGAATATGTTTTCTATATGTGTTCCAAACAGTTTGTTTCTAAGTGGTGTGGTTTTAGAGATATTGCCATTGACAATGTTTTGCATTGACAATGCATTGAGTTTGCCGGGACGCGCAGTGCAAAACGTTTATTTTATTCAAAATTAATAGAAATGCAGAACTCTAACCTTATAAATTTAATATAATTTATTCGTTGAATATGTTTTCTATATGTGTACCAAGCGCTTTGTCTCTAAGTGGTGTATTTCACTTCTTCTGTATGAATATAATTCAAGATTGCTCTATGTAAAGACTAGAGCCGTGTTCACACGGGCAATGTAAATCGATTCATAGAAATCGACTTGCCTAGTTCGACGCACATTTCGCGTGTGAATGGGCGTCTGAGTCAAATTAGGGCTGAATCGATTTCTGTGATGCGCATATTGTAAACCACTTGTAGAGGTCGATTACTTAAATTGATTTCTGTGAATCGATTTATTTTGCCCGTGTGGATGCACTGAGGCGGATTAAGGACGTGACACGCATGCGCAGTCGAGACCTTAGTTTGTTGACTTTCCGGTCGATCAAAAGCGCATATTATATAATTTGGTCTATGAACCTGCTAGAGGTGCACAGATATTTTTTTCATCATTTATTTTTAGGGTTTCACTGCCCAGCAGAAGTTTTGACCGTTCCAAACCAATACGATTCAGTCCATACATATCTAGGTCGAACCTACACTCTCTCGTGGCGACGTCGACGAACCCAAAGTGGCGCTGGTTAGTATCGACTTGCTCATGCGCTGATATCGATTTCCAGCCCAAGTACTGCCCATGTGAACGGGCGGCTAAATCGATTCCTAGTATTCGCCTTTGCTGAATTGCTTTAGATTTTGCCCGCGTGAACACGGCTTAAGACTCGAATCTGTGGTTGTGTAGGCAGGCTATAGTAAAATCAAATCAGACAAAGAGAAAGGAAGAGTATAAAGTGTAAAGGTTTACTATTTATATGGTACATGGGTTCATTGTAGAGTATCACCCCCACCCTTTCCCCCCAATGGGAAACAAGCAATAGGGATCCAGCATTCCTGGTCCCCATGGCTACCAGTCGTCTGCCCACCACCACCAAGCTGTGTTGCCCCCCTGGCCACCACCAACCTTGACCCTGAGTGTGGTGATCCTACCCAGCTGGGCCCATATGCATGATGCGGTGTTAGCGGTGTTTGGTGTTACAGCCTGACACCGTTTAGCTATCACCGAGGTGGGGAATCCGGTCACGTGGTATGTAGGGGCGCGTAACACTTTCATTATAGCTAAACGTGCAGTTATTCATAGATTTGGGAAATCCCTCTGAGCCTGTTGTCGGCGAGCACCGCTATTTCTTTTGTGTACATTCATCGATTCGACAATATTAATATCGCCGCCATTGTGGCGGTGGCGTTAATATCGGTTTGATTTTAGGGTTAATTTGATGAAATTTCACTTATTGCGTATGTAATTCTGTTAAATATGACAGCATTGAATAGATTTGGGCCTAATTGGTACCTAACACCGCCGGGCACCAGCCAGCACTGCGGCAGGCGGCGGCAATTTGTTTTGTTTGCATTCATCGATTCGACAATATTAATATCGCCGCAGATGTAGCTGCGGCGTTAATATCGCTTCGAATTTAGGGTTAATTTCATGAAATTTCACTTATTGCGTATGTAATTCTGTTAAATATGATAGCATTGAATAGATTTGGGCCTAATCGATACCTAACACCGCCGGTAAACCTGCTATGGTTGGCATACCCTCGTTTACGGTCCTGGGGCCATATGCATGATGCGGTGTTAGCGGCATTTGGTGTTACAGCCTGACAACGTTTAGCTATCACCGAGGTCGGGAACTATGTCAAGCCGTATGCAGGAGCGCATAACACTTTCATTATAGCTAAACCTGAATTTATTTATAGATTTGGGAAATCCCTCTGAGCCTGTTGCTGGTGAGCGCCGCTATTTCCCAATATCACAGCCCATTCGGCAGCAGCGGCGGCGTTAATATCGGTTCGAATTCATGGTTAATTTGAAATTTCACTTATTGCGTATTTAATTCTGTTAAATATGACAGCATTGAATAGATTTGGGCCTATTCGGGACCTAACACCGCCCGGCACAAGCAAGTCTTGTTACTGCTGAGCCTGTTGGCGGCGAGCCCCGCTAATTGTTTGTGTACATTCGTCGGTTCGACAATATTAATATTGCCGCTGATGCGGCGGCGGCATTAATATCGGTTTGATTTTAGGGTTAATTTGATGAAATTTCACTTTTTGATTATGTTATTCTGCTAAATATGATAGCATTGAATAGATTTGGGCCTACTCCATACCTAACACCGCCTGTAAACCTGCTATGGAACAGGTTTACCGTAACCTAGTTTAAGCTTGTGGTGTTAGCCCTAACACTGACCCTTGCATGCAACTTTTCGCCGCTAAACGGGGAATTCCCGCCAAACACCGTTTTGGCTCACTAACACTGCATCATGCATATGGCCCCTGGTGATAGCCCTATCACTGACTCTTGCATGCGACTTTTCGCCACTAAACTGGAAATCCCGGCCAAAACCCGTTTTGGATCGCTAACACCGCGTCATCCATATGGGCCCAGAAGGGGAGGGTGTAGGCCCTGAGTGTGCCAGCCCCACTATGTCTATTTACATCCCACTCAGACACCACCAGCACTTACATATATATACATACATGCGCTTGGTCCCTTACACCTGCTTAGTAATAGAATATTTGCATTCCCCCCGATACCGTAAATCAGAATATTTTACAATGGTATGTAAAGTAGAATTGTGGTTTTTTTTCAAGAAGAAATCAAATTATAAAATTTGGACTCAGATCATCACCCATTAAATATCACTTTCCCAATATTTTCTGAATGAAATCACAATCCAGAATAATTCATTGACAGATTTGCAACATACCCAAGTAATATATATGACAGCATTGAATAGGGCTATATTTGCATGTGGTTTCACCAAGTTCGCCCATAGTAAAGTGTCCAGGAATTAAGACAAAAGAGTGAAAGGAAAACCATCATAACTATTTTATTAACAATGCTATAGAGCTAAAAAAAAAAAGAGGTGGAGTCAACTCAGAATTTGAAGGACTTCAATTTTGTACTATTTATGGTGTTCTAGACCTGTTTTAAAAATTTTGTGTGTGGTCCTTACAAATACTCATAACCAAAATTTTTTTCACTAGAACACTAGTCAAAGAAGAATTAGCGAAGGGGGGCAAAAACAAAAAGGATATGAAAGTAAATGACGGAAACGGCACGAATGACAACGGAAATGATGGAAAAAACAAAACAAAACCAAGGGACAACGACAATGACAATGAATATCAAAACCAACTGCAGGCACTACAGGTAGCGTACAACACATTGCAAATAGAATGCATGTGGTACAAATCTGAGTTTGAGAAGCTCAAAGAACAAAAGAACATCACAAATGCAAATAAAGGTATAAACAATGCCAGGACTGCGCCCACAGACAAAAGGAAGCCACCCACGGATACAGCCCAAACAGAGGCGACAAAAAGTGATGGGAAAAAACTCAGCATCATAATACACAGCATCCCGGAAAAAGAAGACGAAAACATGGAGAAAACTGTCACAAACATGCTAGAAGAAGCAGACTGTGACTTTGGCTGGACGGTAGTGACCAAAGCCTTCCGTCTAGGAAAGAAAATGAAAAAAGAGGCAACACCAAAAAAAACCACAGACAACAACGAGCAGACCTCAGACAAAAATAAAGACAAGGAAACGAAAGATACAGAAACCCAAAACACCAAAAAAATCACAAGCAGACCAAGGAGCATCAAAATCCAGCTGGAAAAGGAGTCACACAAAAAAGAACTCTTCCAGAAAAAAAAAAGCTCCAGTCAAAAGAAAGCTACAGCAAGGTAACAATGAGGCCGGTCAGATCAGAAGCCGAAATGCTAAATGAGAAAACGGCACAACAAATGTACACACTTGCAATGGAGAACAAAAACGAAAAAATTAAGTCAATCAAAATGAAAGGATGCAATATAGAGGTAAATGGAAAAATCTATAAGCCCAACGAATTTGATGAAATAGAAATAACAGAAATCACGCCAGAGAAGGCAGCAACTAGGGAACACACATGGGGAGTGTCTTTCCAAGGACACAACTCCCCTTTCAGCAATCTCTACAAGTGTGAAATCACTGGAAAGGATGGTAAAAAATATACATCAGTGGATCAATGCTACAGCTCAATAATTGCAAAATACCATGAGAAACATGACATAATGAAAATGATAGACAACACTGAAAATCCATATACGATAAAGGCAATGGCAAAGAAGATATGGAGGACACAGGAGTGGTGCAAAACCAATGAAAATGTGCTGGAGGACATCGTCCGCGCAAAGTTCACACAAAACGAAAGCCTGAAGGAGAAACTAATAAATGCTCCAGGAAACGCATTCAGGGAATGCACAAAATGCGCATACTGGGGCTCAGGTCGGTATCTGGACAGCGCCAGTGAAGGCAAAGCAGTAAAGGATACAAAAATAAAATAGGGAACATCCTCCAAAAAAAAAAGGAAAGCCTGTGCAAGGAAGCAAATACAAATAAATAAACAAATAAACAAAAAAAATAAACGCGCAAAAACAAATATGTCATAAGAAAACAAGAAGTAATTGAAAATGAAGAGCAGGAGAAAGCATAAAAGCTCTCCCAGCAGGTAAGGAGGAGGTGCAAAAAACAGCAATGCACAGCTTGCTCCACTTCCACCCACACTAGATTAAAAGACAACAAACCGTCAACCCACAAAACAAGGCATGGAAAGAGAGCGGCACGATATGGCATTGGCATGACGGATGGTATACACTACAATGAGGAATATGCCAGATATGTCAGTGCCAGGCTGTCACAAAGCATCACGGAGAACTGGAAAGAGCACCAGGGCTCCAAAACATAAGCATCACAAACTTTGATAAATTTCACTAACCAAACCCTAAATCATAAGTATAATCAGGTACAAGTAATACACACTTTAATGTTCATGTCTTCCTCTATGCGCACAGGTAAAAGTAAAAGTAATGGAGGTATGCATGACTATCTATCAAAAGGGGCCATGTGTGCTGTATGCCCTCAATATAGACAGATATAGGCTTGTACGTAATGACAGACAACACATTAATGCAATGAACCAAACAAAGAAAGGTGGAGGTGTTGCCATTTACTGCAAAGCCACCAAAAACCTAGACACTGAAAAGCTAAAACCAACAAATCTCTCAAATGAGCACATAGAGCTACTATGGTGCCTAATAAAAAATGAAAAGCAAGCAAATGTAGCCAAAGCGAGCCTCTATAGGCCACCATCAGGTGAAATTGAAGTATTCCTTGAAGAACTAGAAAAGAGCATAAACACTGTAAAAAAATCAACAAATGCAGAAATCTTTGTGCTAGGGGACTTCAATGTGAATTACAGCAGCAATGAAAAAAATAAACTAATGCTGCAAACCACCATCAAGATCTTAGGCCTGCAGCAGCTCATCACTGAAAACACAAGGCTAAACAACAATAGCTCAACAATATTAACCAACTCAAACCATGCCACAAAATGGGGCACTAGAAGCTGGGGTATAAGCGACCACGAACTAGTATATGTAACCAGGAAAAAGCTCAAAAGCACAAATCAAAAGCACAAATCACTATGAATATAAAATGGGCAGGTCCCTAAAAAACTACTCAGAAGATACATTAAAAAATCATCTGCACCAAAACATAAACAACATCACACAAAACAGAGATGATGTTGATATCTATTGGGACAACATCATCACAGAAATAAGAAAATCAACTGATGAAATGTGTCCCATGAAGAAAATAAAAATACAAAAAAACCAAGACCCTTGGGTAGACCTGCTAACACTCATCACAACCAAAAGTAAACTGGGTGATGAAGCAAAACGCACAGAAACAATAGAAGACAAACTGGCCTACCGTATCACCAGAAACAACTCTCTCAAAGCTGTGAGCACAGCAAAAAAGAAATACATAATAAAGCAGGACAAAGACTGGGGAAGCAACACAAACAAATTCTGGAAAAATGTAAACCTATTATTCCCCAAAAATAACAAAGAAGAGCATACAAACTTCCAAGATAACGAAGGGGCAATGCTCACAGATTTAAGCCCCGTTCACACAACACAACTTTAGGCCGAACTAGATAAGGCGAACTAGATGAGGCGAACTAGTGGCGTGTCCACACACAGCGATTTAGAAAGCGTGTAGCATCCACACGCGCAGTACTTAGGCCGTTTTAAGGCGGAAGTGGACTTATGTGCGTCATTAGCGACTACTGGCAAAACAACAACAACGGGAGACTTCGTATCGACAGGAATGTTCATGTTTCTAACTTCTCGCCGTCGAACCGCAATGCGGAGGAGGGTAGTCAGTGCAAGAGACAATTTCGCATGGATTCTGGAGGCTTCCCGCACCAGAATGGCACGATTCATACAGATGCAAGAAGATGAGCGCAGAGCGTTTATCCTACAACTCCTGACTGTTCTGTCCCTCAGCGCTAGCCCAGAGCGACTTCTCTGGACAAGGGAAAGGTAGGCAGTACCGTAACATATGTTATCTTCAATTTTGTAAGCCTCTGATATCAGAGGGGTGTACCAACATCCTTGCACAGGGCCGGGCAAAAATCCTATGCTCATGCGTTGGAGCAAATATCTACAACCTGTTTTCAATATGCAAATCCCTGAACGTTTTATGTGAAGCTGGACATTAAATTTGACTTTATTTCAACTCTAACGCCACCTCCTATAGAATAGATCTTGCTTAGGTTCGACATTTAAATGTGTTAGTACCTGACCAATGTATTCATTTGAATGAAACTGCCAGGTCGAAAATGTTCTTAACTAGGTGGCCACAGTTTGCATCTTATAAGATCAATAATATCAATGGGAAGCGACAAATCACAAAAGTGATAGTAATGGGTGGATTCAAAATAGAAGATAGGCCTTGAATAACAGTCAAAATAGATATATCCCATATTTAGGGGATGTCACCAATATGTGTAGGGTCAAAATGTTTACCAATTTCTTCTCAACTATAACCTTTTTTACAGGTCAAGCCACTGGTGGGCCCATATAGTTAATGTCACCTTCCGCGAACAAGATTGGGTGACAAACTTTCGCATGCGCAAGGAGACATTTGAGCATCTGGTGGAGCAACTGCGAGTGCATCTAGCGCGTGTGGATACCCAAATGCGAAGGTACAGCTCAATGCCATGTTGTTATTCTTTTTGCTTCTGTCCACTTTACATCTAGGTGGAGAAAACCCTTAACACATTCAAGTCAATGAAAACTATGGTGCATGTGGATTAGGCTTACTCAGTCGGAATTAATTACTACTGACAAAGTATTCCTGTATAATATTGTGTGTCTACTGTTTTATGTAGTGCGTAAATTCCCCGTTCTCCAACCTCACTCACAGGCTGCCTCTGTCGGAATTACGTATTACTGACAAAGTAATCCAGTATAAACGCTTTGAACTTTACTATCATTGTGTTTTGTGGTCTCAACTCAATGTAATATCTTGGTGCTATAATCAGAAGGTTACTGGGTGAACCTTATGGTGATATCGGGACTACTTTCAGATGCATTCCCGTTGAAGTGCGTGTGGCTGTCACACTGTGGTTATTGGCAACCAGCTCAGGGTTCAGAGGCGTCGGCCATCTGTTCGGTATAGCCAAATCAACGTGTTGCGAAATCTTCAGCGAAACGTGTGCTGTCATCGCGGAGGTAATCCTGCCCAGATATATTAAAATACCAGTTGGGGAGAGACTAACGGAAATAATTGCGGGGTATCAGTCTAAATTTGGGTTTCCCAACTGCGGAGGGGTCATCGATGGGACCCATATACCCATCATTGCGCCGCGCCGCCATCACACCGACTATCACAATCGGAAAGGATACTATTCAATAGTTGCTCAAGTAGTCTGTGACCATGAATACCAGGTCACGAACATCGCAGCCGGTTGGCCAGGTAGGGTACATGATGCGCGAGTATTGGCAAACTCTTCAGTGTTTGCCCAAGGTGAAGCTGGTGTCCTCTTCCCCAATAGGCCATTGCAGATAGGGAACAATAGCGTCCCTGTCGTCCTCCTAGGGGACCCCGCCTACCCACTGCGTCCCTGGCTTATGAAACCCTACTGTGACACGGGAAGACTGAGCAGAGAGCAGACTCTTTTCAACTATAGACTATCTCGTGCAAGAATGACCATTGAAAACACATTCGGGCGCTGTAAAGCCAGATGGAGGATTCTCCTCCGCCGTACAGACGTAGCCACTGAAGACGTCACCACAGTGATTCTGGCGTGTTTTACTTTGAACAATGTTTGTGAGTTACATAGAGAGGTGTTCGATGAGGAGTGGGAAGCGGGGGCACACAACCAACCACAACACATCGCCAATGATGGGGAAATTGATGGCGACGCTACTGCTATACGCGAAGCGTTCGCAAGATATTTCAGTGGATAAGTAATATGACAGAAAACACAGGTTTTAAATATTTTGTAATTTTTTTATTAACAACATCCGATAAAATAGTTATATATCCATGGAAGGAATGTTTTCACCATTAAAAGTGATGGGGCCGGTATGCAATGGGTGCAATGTAAACCAAATTTGAAACAAATTTAGATATGTAAATAAAGATGTAGAAAGCTATGGGTTTTTTAGTTCTAAATATCAGTACTACGATAACTACTAATCATGAAAACTATAGTCAGGGGAAATCGTGAGCCGAGTTACTCCGTCAATAGTGGAAATGCTGAGGGGGAGGCGGGGGGGGAGGCTGCTGTGCGGACATCAGCATCCCCATCATCCTTTCGTCATGTTCTCTCTGTGCCTGGGCGGAGGCTATTTCGCGCTCATGCTGCCTCTCCTCCACCTCGGCGGCGATCGTTAGGCGCTTTTCCTCCATCTCCTGGAACCGAGTCGCCACTTCCCTCTGACTCGTCACAAATTTCGATATGAGGTTATCCATAAACCTTTCATTTCTTCCCACCCCTTTCCGTTTGCGTGTGGCTGAAATATAAAGAGGGCAACTGGATAACTTACTTAGCCTACCTTGTTACATGTCATGATGTTTGACAATATCATAACAACAATAATACAGTCTACACTTCCATTTCGAGGATGTTTGGCGGGATTCTACCTCAATAGTAGTTTTATGCGGTGGGACAGTTAAGCGACATAGCATGAATATGGTCCAGTTATGTGATATGTTGTAATATGTATCTGTGAAGTGTATAAAAAAATCTAACGTATCGAGAATGTTACCAACGCAATGTATACAATGCACAGTCGGAGTAGTCTAACCAGTGTCGATAATAGTAGTTATATTGCCGTAAGCATTTATCATCCTACGAAAGAAAACGCCCTGTTGTTTGCCTTGTTACGTTACGTCACCATACAATGGTTAGATAAGAATAACAATTACCTTGGTGTGCTGCTTGCTGGGTCGGCTGCTGGGTTTGGCTGCCACCCGCGACCTGTGGAGGGGGAGTCGGTGGCCGTAAGGGGGTTTCGGTCTCCACCTCCACCTCAAACTCCACCTCGACGTCGCCCACCTCCTGGCCTTCAACATCCACGCCCACTATGACCTCATTAGGATCTTCAACTGTAACGTCCTCTGCAATAGAACATTCTGAATGATATACTTAACTTAAGCATGCTGTGGGGGCAACACATATAAATGCAGGATTGAAAAAAGTACAGTGAATCTGGGAAACACATAACAACCAAGTGTCATCAGTTATGAACATTATATAAGGCTAGTAGAAAAATACAGGGCCCAGAACTATGCACTGTCTGTGAATTAATGTGGCTGGGAGAGAATTGTTTTACATTTTAGGAGTACTGGTATAAGATTACGAATTCACCCCATACCTACAGTTCGAACTCAGTTCGCCACAATGTTGGAGCTTTTATCTAGAGGAGTTTGTAAACACTCTCATTAATTATGTTTGGAACCAGCACCAAGGGGCCATTGAAATAGAATATGGGATTCTCGTCACAGATGGGAAGTAATGCACCGAGCCTCCGAGGATGGTATACAACACGGGTGTTTACACATTACATGAGCGTTAAAAATGAATAGAGTGTATTTCCCAATGTAGTTCCACTGAGTTGTCAACTCTCGTGCATACATATACGAGTAATGTGAAGGATAACATCATTTACGTTACCATATTGTCACAACTACAAATTAATTGAGGACCCAGCCTCAAGTCAAGACTTGTCTTGAGGCAAGTGTGCATGTTACATGATTTAGGAATAACAACAAGAATTGCGGAAACCTTATGGAATGCAACCCTGTTTATCCTGTGACACCCTAAGCATAGCAGTATGAAGAAATCTTTACAGGGAATCAAGGTATATTTATCACTGACCAGATATGCCTTACATGTTACATATAAGAACATCCATTGTTTTGTTGAACTCACGTATCAGCACATGTGTGAGCCTACTTTAAATTGTACAAACGTTATTTAAGCTTTGCTGTTACCTTGTTGGCTTCCCCTCACCGCTGTGTCGACGTAATTCAGTGGGGCGGCAGTCGGCCTTGTGCCCAAGATCTGATCTAATGCGTCGTAATACCGGAATGTATGCACATCCCGGCCACTGCGACTGAAAATGAGGAGGAACTGAATAAATACATTTTATAAATAAACATTGTGGACATATAGTGTAAATAATAACAGTTAGTATAATACATAATCCGACGAATAAGGACAATAGACCCGTAACAAAATCCACCAATAAAAGTTATTACGAATCACATAACAGACTATCTTCCATAATCGCGCAGGCCAAACTGACTGGCAATATGTCTTGTTGGTATGACTGAAGTTTTAAGCGAATGCGGGAATGATGATCTAGTGTAGTGACAACCAGTAGATTGCCATGCTACCCAAGTAATGTAATCAGACAAAATTATCACATCACAAGTTATTGTCCATGTTGCCGGTAACATGCATAATTCAAAAACTGACCACGGGCCCCATAGTGATGCTCACCGTAGATACCAATGCAGTACAGCATTCGGTAACCATGTTCAGAGCCGAGTCGGTAGCCAGAGCAGTTCGAAATCATTCGTCACTGTATCGCCAAGTCGTGAAGACCTGCCTAACTGAGCGCAGTTAAAAGTTTAATAACGTAGTTTGCTATACATTGTGTGTGTACGTTTCGGGAGGAATTACGTGTGGATTGTACGAACCTGCTATCGTCATGCCGAAAACTACTAAATCACGACTACACGGGAGTGGCAAGTTCTCCAAAGAGCTCCTACGATCGTCAAGTCGTAGAGATGGATCGCCGGTGAGTGGACCGTCCAATCGGCGATCTGGCACGCCTTCGTCTGATATTCAGCATCACAGGACAGTCCTTTTGTCTCCTCCTGTGGTGAGTATCCCGAGTATAGGGGTGTCGTTGGAGGAAATGTCCCACCTGTTAGACTCTAAACTTGATGCTGTCACTGCGCCATTAATGGCAAGGCTGGATACGCTTGAATTGTCAAGATCGGGGTCGCCATTGTTGCTGTCAGACTTTGAAACTCGAGGCGTGACGTCACAGGGACGTTCTGAAGCAACGGTTCCTCGCACGAGGCGACGGTCAGCCTCGACGGTTAAGCCGTGCTTAGGGTGCGGGGGTGCACGCGTGCCGTCAGTGGCTGCTGATGGCGTGTCAAATAATACGGCTACTGTTGCTGATAATGTGTTGGCCCCGTTGGTTACGGCCCCTGTGGATCGGGTCTCGGTAGTGTGTAGTGATGGCATGGATTCTGACACGGACGATGAACTCATGAGAGATTTGTTACGGGTAGCCGGAGCGAAGGTTAGGAAATCAGCAATTAAGGGTAAGCTTCTGCCCCATAAATATGTAATCCGCGGTGAGCGCAAGGGCAAGGTGTCACAAGGCCAGTCGACCTGGTTCAAATATTTTGCGGCGATTCGTCGGATGATGCGACGGGGTGACGTACCGTTGGCGTGGGTGCCGAAGCTAGAGGCACATATGGATGCGCTATTTGACATGGCGCAGAACTACACGTGGGAGACGTGCTTGGCATTCTCCGAGCGCGTCTTTAATATGATATCGGACAAGAGGTTGCCACGCGGCTGGGATGACGTGGAGTTAATACAGGACATTCGTCGTGACGAAAGCAGTCTTGGGCGACGTGTGGTACGGCCTATCGCTAGGCCAGTGCGGGACGGCACGTATGCTGCGGAGTTTGATAGGGCTGTTGATGGCAGGATTTGCACCATCTGGAACAGGGGCAAGGACTGTGGATTTGTCTCTAGTCACGGTGTGGGTCGTGATCGATTTGTCCACAACTGCTCGTGGTGTGCGCTTAATCTGCACCGTAAACACTACCACAAGGAGGTAGACTGCAAGAGCAAGCTCTGGCCACGGGACGTACGTGGCGTTGATGTTGCAGAAAAGCCTGTGTCAACAAATTTTTAGTGCACGATCGGCGCATGGCCGTGCAGAGAGAGGATGACGTCGTGGGCACGACGGTGCCGCGTGACGTAGACGGGGACGCCCAGGTGGCCTCGGAGTTGTTCAAGTCATGGATTCCGCCTTCTCAAGTCGTCGGTCGACATTTTACGGTCAGTAAGAGTGTGTGTTGCTCTGTTAATTCTTCGTTAAATTTGAATGTGCCGGCTCCATTGACTAATCCGCTGCCCGGTGATCTTTGTTGTCCTGTTGTCCGCCGTACGGGTGTCGTTAAACCTGGTTCCGGGTATGTCGTTAGTGGGCCAGGGTCAGAGAGCGTCATATATGGGTCACCTACTGACCTAGTGACCTGTGGCCTGGTGCCTCCCGGCACAGCTGCTACTGCAGTTGCCACTGTATCTTCACATATTTTTTAATTGGGTATGCGTCGCGACAATAAGTTGCTGCCGCATGTGGGTACCAGATTTCATTGGTTTAACAGTAAGTTGAGACGGTCTGTTTTAGTTAAAGGCGATCACAGGGCAGCGGTTAGCACGGGTAAAGCATGTTTAAATTTAGCGTTGAGTAACGCACCTCTTACTGGCCCGGGTGTGGACTCCGTAGTGGGTCGTCGCCGTCATGTTCCGATTATGTCGGGACAGTCGGTAGAGCCGGCGGCGACATCCCTTGGGCGGGGTGATGTCACTCACGTCCCCACAGTGCTAGCAGTTACTGATCTGTCACGTCCGTCGTGCCCTTCTCATCAATGTGTTGATCCTGCCATCAACACCGCACTGGGTCCGTCTGCCGCCCCTCGTTGCATTGCTACTCAGCACCAGTGTTCTGCCCTTGGCTGCACCCTACCTGTACAATCAGTTGATCCTGCCATCAACTCGGCGCTGTGTCCGTCTAGTGACTGCACGCTAAATGGTGCTAGTCAGCACCCCGTGTTGGCAGTTGTTGGCCATAATAGTAGTTCTTCGGTCGGTTCCGCCGTTAACGCTTTGCTTTGTTCCAAACCCGGTACAACGGGGTTGGGTAGTTCTAATGTTGTTGATCCTATTGTTGCTATATTAGGAAATGAAGTTGATGGTGATACATTATGTGTTGATATTCCTCAGTTTGAGGCCGTTGATGTTATCAGTTGTGTGGGCCACTCAGGTACTTGTGATACAGTTATCAGCGGACCTAGGTTGTCTGACCTGGTAGATGATACAGTTGTGACTATGATGCCGGGGGTTAAATTGGAATTGGGTATTGGTGCACGGGAGTCGCCTGAATTTACTGAATTATCTCCGTTAAATTATAAGTGCACTCTGGAGTCGTTCTGGCCCCGCTGGCAATCAGATGCTGCAGATTTAAGTTATGGTTTGATATACAAATTGGTGTGGGCCACGGGGGTGCCAAACTATCTTGGTGCCCGTATTGCTGTGCCGTCTGGTTTAAATATATCCAGCTGGAGGTTGTTACTTAGGGACTATGGCGACGCTGAGATTGTTGATTTCTTGGAATTCGGGTGGCCCGCTAATTACACTGCGCCTGGTGCCCCCTCCCCCTCGGAAGAAAATCATTGTCGCCTTGAGGATGATCTATTTTGGTTAGACAAATATGTGACTACTGAGCTCGCCCATGGTGCTCTGCTAGGACCGTTTAATGAACCTCCGTTTTCCCCGTGGGCGCAGATCAGTCCCATCATGACCCGTCCCAAAAAGAACACCGAGGAGCGCAGGATCATAGTTGATTTAAGTTACCCGAGAGGAGACAGTGTGAATTCTGGAATAGTGAAAGGTTTTTATCAGGGTGTTAGGTGTTCGTATAAGTTGCCAACTGTCATGTGGTTGGCAAAGCGAGTAACTCAGTTGGGTAGTGGGTGTTTTATGTGGTCCGTTGACTTGGCCCGAGCGTATCGACAGCTACGTACATGCCCGCTGAGCGTTCCGCTATTTGGTATAAAGGTAAAGGGCAAGTTTTATTTTGATGTAGCGCCTCCATTTGGCTGTCGCACGTCAAGCATGGCGTGTGCCAGGACCACCGAGGCGGTGGTATTTATTATGAGGCAGAAAGGGTTCTCAGTGGCGTGCTATTTAGACGACTTTGTCGGTGTCGAGAGTACGTATGCTAAAGCATTAGCAGGGTATGATGCAATTATGGCCGTGACATCCGTCCTTGGCCTAGTGCTCTCGCCAAAGAAGTGCATGCCGCCTGATACCGTTATGCAGTGGTTAGGATATGAAGTGAATTCAGAGGATATGATACTCAGGATTCCTGAGGATAAACTATTAAGTGTCTTGATTGAATGCAACAAATGGAAAGTGGGGTCCCGCGTGACTAGAAAAAACGTGCAGCGTCTCGTGGGACGGCTGCAATTCATTGCTAAATGTGTTACCCACTCGAGGTGCTTCATGAATAGAATTCTCGCTTTCTTACGTGAGACAACATTCATAGGTAAAGCTCTAGTTACTATTGATCTGATTCGTGATATCACGTGGTTCCTGCGCTTCGCGGAGGGTGGTAATGGGCTGATCCTGCTGCGCCCGTTCCCCAAGACGCCTTGGGTAATAGAGTGCGACTCTTCGTTGTTGGCTGGCGGCGGGCACAGTAGTACACACTATTTTTCTGAACTCTACTCTTCTGAATTTATTAATGATAGTACATTGCACATCTCTCAATTGGAGGCGATCATTTTGGTAGTAGCGCTTAAAGCCCTTTCCCCTCCCCATCCTGAGCTGTTCGTTATTATCGTTAACACCGATAATGAAGCGTCGCAAAAGGTGTTGTCCACTGGCTCTGGGAAGGACCCCGTCTTGTGTGCATGTGCACGCGAAATCTGGAAGTTTGCTGCTTTTAACAGCTGCGAAATCCAGGTGGTACACAAGCCGGGGAAGGACCTAGTGTTGGCGGACGCTCTGAGTAGGTCGTTCTTCGACTGCAAAGCAAATTCTATAGCGGCTAGACTATGTGTCAAACGTAATCTTTCCAAGGTAGATGTTTGTCATGACGACAATGTATTTGACATGTACTTGTGATTCCCTACTCCATCTAACTTCGTTATTTGGTCTTCTCTGTCGCAGGTAAAGAGTGTGCTATAGTTAGGAAGCTGAGCATATTTTTCAAAGCGGGACTTGCAAGTGGGACGTGGAGAAACAAAAGGGTGCATTTTGAGGAGTACTTGAGTTTTTGCAGGAATAGCAAGGTCAATCCCCAATACCCAAACCTAAAAACGGTAATGCTATATACGCTGTACTTAAATGATAAGCTGAGGACAGAAGGGGCCATTAAAAATTATCTGTGTGGGGCTAAATCCTGGGTAAAGTTAGTAAGGGGTAGGTGGGATGTATTCGATAGCTATGCACTGTCTATAATTAAGAATGGGGTATGTAAGCTAAAGTATAACGTTGTAAGTCGTGCGTATCCATTAAAAGTATCACATGTTAAAATGATTATATTAAAATGTAAAAAATTGGGAAAGTATGGACTTGTATTTATTGCTGCATTGTTGATTGGTTATACATGCTTACTAAGACAATCTAACTTGTTCTATTCCGAGATGCTGGGTGATGGCGGTCATACGCTGCTGGCCGGAGACATTGAGGCACACAAGTCATACCTCCGAGTTCCAAAACTGGGTGGAAGCCGGAGGACAGCTATCACGTAAAGGTCCCTGGCATACCACAATCAAGCTTCTGCCCCGTACGAGCATGGGAGGAGTACTGTCGTTGCACATCTCTGCATAAGGGCGCCCCAGCATTTGCACTCGCGAACGGGGAGCCCTTGACAGGTCAGACGTTTGTCAGATGCATACGGCTCATACTGAAAGGAGCCAACTGCAGCTGGTGGCCATTGGTGACAGCACACAGCCTACGACGTGGAGCTGCTCAAGAGTATGCGCGAATAGGAGTACCTCTAGACGATATAAGATGGCTAGGTCGCTGGAAATCAAATAGCATTTTTGATTACGTAAATAAAAAACTTGTGAGTAAAGGACCATCTGCTCTCCTGTCCCAATTTGGCTGAGAGTAGATATCCCAAATCCTAAAGACTGATAATATGAATTAGTAATAGTGAGCTGTGCCTGGTGTGCCTCAAGAGTATGACCGCTATCAACCCGTAGATGCTGCCTCCTGCCTTCAACGTCAAGACACTATTGATAGATCTGTATGGCTGATATTAATACGATTGCTTAATATCAATATGAGGCTCCATACGCTGTATACATGTAATCGCCGGTAGTCAGGACATTATCTGAGTCGTCTGGGTTGTACTACCTCGGAAGCTAGAGTACAGTATATGAGCACAAATGTCCTCTGTACTGAGTGACAAGTTAGAAGAGCTTAGCTAGTGACAGAAATAACAGTGAATATTGCAAAATTTATTGAAGTTAAATAATAAATTATTGGCCCAAAAAATAACTCCTGTGTCTGTTTTTGAATTGTCCATGTTGCCGGTAACATGCATAATTCAAAAACTGACCGTGGGCCCCATAGTGATGCTCACCGTAGATACCAATGCAGTACAGCATTCGGTAACCATGTTCAGAGCCGAGTCGGTAGCCAGAGCAGTTCGAAATCATTCGTCACTGTATCGCCAAGTCGTGAAGACCTGCCTAACTGAGCGCAGTTAAAAGTTTAATAACCATCCCACCATCCCATCTAGGATACCTCATTCTGACTGGCTGAGAGTAGATGGCCCAAATCCTAAAGACTGATAATATGAATTAGTATTAGTGAGCTGTGCCTGGTGTGCCTCAAGAGTATGACCGCTATCAACCCGTAGCTGCTGCCGCCTGCCTTCAACGTCAAGACACTATTGATAGATCTGTATGGCTGATATTAATACGATTGCTTAATATAAATATGAGGCTACATACGCTGTATACATGTAATCGCCGGTAGTCAGGACATTATGAGTCGTCTGGGTTGTACTACCTCGGAAGCTAGAGTAGAGTATATGAGCACAAATGTCCTCTGTACTGAGTGACAAGTTAGAAGAGCTTAGCTAGTGACAGAAATAACAGTGAATATTGCAAAATTTATTGAAGTTAAATAATAAATTATTGGCCCAAAAAATAACTCCTGTGTCTGTTTTTGAATTATGTACAAATCTCGTCCCCCACAATAGTGCAACCACTATAGGCAGAGTGAATTTTACTAAATTGTACTCATGTTTTTGTATACGCCTGGTCTTCACCGGTGTACTGCGGTTAATCTTCTAGTTAATTTTCTCACCAGTAATTTGGGACAACACTGTAATAAAACACTTACTTGTTGTGATCACGACACTTTTTGTACGCTTGAGCTAAGCTTTTTTATTTTGGAGCGGCAGGAATTAGCGTCTCATTCAGGTCTATCGTCCCCACAAAGCCGCGCCAACTTGCCGGCGATTCGGCGGTAGATGTGTATGTTGCGCCCCGAGTGTTCCAATTCAGACTGAATTCTGGCGTCCCCCCATACCTCTAGCAGCATCCTTATTTCCACGTCGTCCCAGTTTTCACGCCGTGATTCGTGGGTAGACATGACGAAGATCTGAATGTTGTTCTGCTAAGACACTTTGCGACAAACCGGAAATCAACAAATCTATCTATCACTGCGCATGCGTGTGACGTCCTTAATCCGCGTCATCTAAACCGCGACCGTCCACACATGCCACTTAAGCCGATTTAACCTAAATCGCTCCATTTATACTACCTAGCGAGGTGGTTTACTTGCAGTGAACTAGATGAAGCGATTCACACATAAATCGCTTTAGCGTAGCGTCCACACGGCAAATGTGAGTCGAACTGTACAAGTCGATTTAAATGAATCGTTTTAACTCTCCAGTGTGAACGGGGCTAAAGATGCAGCAAACAAACTGAACAGACACTTTGCCACAATAGGGCAAAAGCTGTCAGAAAAATTCAAAAAAAGATGGGAAAACAGATCAGGAATTGTGGAGAACGAAATCCCCACATGCAAAACAGATATGATAGAAGTAAAAAATTTAATAAATGACATAGACACGAATAAATCTGTTTATATACACGCTCTCTGACAGCACTAAATTGTAGTGCGCGCTGTTTTGTGACGTCATAGGTAGTTAGTGACATATTACACCGCGTATTGCATAATAGCCTCGCCGTGAATATGGCCTATGCTGCCGACACGGCGTAAAGCAACCACCACCAATCAATCAATCAAGCATAATAGTATAAGTCAAAAGAAATATAATAAAAACCGAATTGTCATGTCAAATCAATTTGATATAATATATGGCTCAATATAGAGATTCGTAATTTCGTTCATCGGTCTTTGTTTTTGACGCGAGCTAGTGTAGTGCTATAGTCCTTAACAACGGGTGAAAGGGTCAGAAGAGAACATGTTTGGTGTGGTCAGTATCTTCCAATATTTTCCATCTTTTTGAATTGCACTAGTTTCATACTCTAATAACAAAGTTTTGCATTCTAAGAGACAATGAGTTAATCCTACGCGTTTGTCTATGCGGCTAGTATCTCCAAGTTCAAACAAACTGAAATCCCACTGCACGACTCACCCTCACTCACTGACGCCGACGGTAGACTACTGACTGAGTATTCGTGCCGTATTTAAAAGTTTCAAACCTGATAATTAGATAGATTGTGAATATAACTAAATGATAATGTAATGTTGATCAATCAGTGTGATCAATCGCTGGGATGTTGGTTTCAATAGGAAGTAAAGCCGTGTTTACATGAGCGAGTTAAAACGCTTCATATCAAACCACTTGCCTAGATCGATTTACATTTGCGAACGCGACACTGGGGCATTTTAGGGCTGAATCGCTTCATATAAATTGGTAGATGTAAACCACCTTGGGAGGTAGTATAGATGAAGCGATACAGCTTGTTCCCGGGCGGCGATAGTATAAAATAGCGGTGCTCGCCGGCTACAGGCTCAGCTGTAATTATACACTGGTACCCGGCAGTGTTAGGGACCGATTAGGCCGAAATCTATTGAATGCGATCATATTTAACAGAATTACATACTCAAATAATGAAATTTAATTAAATTAACCCTAAATTCCAAGCGATATTAACGTAGCAGCTACATCGGCGTCGTTATTCATATTGTGAATCGACGAATGTAAACTAAACAAATAGCAGTGCTCGCCGGCTACAGGCTCAGCTATACCCAGCAGTGTTAGGGACCGATTAGGACGAAATCTATTGAATGCGATCATATTTAACAGAATTACATACTCAAATAATGAAATTTAATTAAATTAACCCTAAATTCCAAGCGATATTAACGTAGCAGCTACATCGGCGTCGTTATTCATATTGTGAATCGACAAATGTAAACTAAACAAATAGCAGTGCTCGCCGGCTACAGGCTCAGCTGTAATTATACACTGGTACCCGGCAGTGTTAGGGACCGATTAGACCGAAATCTATTGAATGTGATCATATTTAACAGAATTACATACTCAAATAATGAAATTTAATTTAATTAACCCTAAATTTCAAGCGATATTAACGTAGCCGCTACATTGGCGTCATTATTCATATTGTGAATCGACGAATGTAAACTAAACAAATAGCAGTACTCGCCGGCTACAGGGTCACCACTAAGGCTGCTGGTTCCCGGCGCCAACACACTTTCAAACTCGGTCCGTGTAAACGCGCCACTACATCGCTTCATATAAATCGATTTGCCTAATTCGCTTCACAATTGCCCGTGTAAACACAGCTAAAGTCATGCGGATTTATACAGGCAAACATGCAGTCATATGGGGCCAGGAGGCAGGTAGGCAGTCATACATGCATGCACTCATGGAGTACGGACTGTTAGTAGGCATACACGAGCGCCACCTAGCGCCATCTCGACGGGCAAGCCCTATTCCTGAGATAATAATTAATACCCCTGTCACACTATGACGTAACAGGCCAGCGAGTGGGCGACGTAAAAATCATGTTTTTTACGTCGAGATACATCAAGATACATAGAAATTCTCTGCATTTCAGGGCCAAATTGGATGTTAGTGCAAGGTAGTGGACATATGCGAAACGTCTGTCCAATGTAGTTGTAACGTGTCTCAACGAGTTAGGGCGTGTAAAAAAAAAGGCTCAACGTAAGGCTAATGTGCCTCCAGGGCATGCCACGTCAGCCTAGTGAAACCCAAGCGTCGGCTTAGCGTAGGACTCGCATAATTGTGCATGTTATATCATAACATGGGTAATTCATAACATAGAGTGTGAACCTTTGAAATTGATTCAACTTGGGGTTGCCAAGTAAAGTAAACAAGTTCAAAATGCGTTGCCATAATCACTCATCTCAAAAGCCCTGTTCACACGGGGCAGTTAATTCGAATCATATAAATCAACTTGCCTAGTTCGGCTCAGATTTGGCGTGTGAACGCGCGTCTGAGTCGGTTTAGGGCTGATTCGATTCATATAAATCGGATTTTATAAACCACCTCTGTCGGTGGTTTATATGAATCGAATTATCTTAATCGGTTTATATCGCCCGTCTGAACGCAAGCGACTTAATTGAGGCGGACTAATTACGTCACACGCATGCGCACTCGATCGCTCGTTTTATTTTCTTCCGGTTGCTTGCGCAAAAGTTGGGATTCATCCAGCGTCATCAAACGTTACTGCTCTACGTCCAACAAGAAAACCATGGCATCTCGCTCCACCGCCGCTCACGACACAAATATGAGGAGGGACAACTGGGACGAGCGGGAGGTGCGTGCTCTAATCACGCTTTGGGGGGATGACAGTGTGCAGCGAGAGCTGGAGAGCTCTGGCAGGAACATAAATATCTACCGCCGGCTCGCCACCCGACTCAGCCGCCTGTGTGGGGAAGGTCGCGGAGATCGAGATGCGGCTTCATGTCGAGCCAAGATTAAAGCACTCACCCAAAGCTACCGCAAAGTAAAAGACCACAACAAGTATGTAGGTTTGCTGTGTTAAAAAAACAATTACCCGTGTCTACACTGTCTTTATATTGTGGTTCGCTAAATACATTTTGAGGGCACGATCGTTCAAAAGCGATTGTGCAGGCCATTGTTCTTACTGGGAAGAAACCTCTGTAAGCACTGGCGAAAAAACATGACTGCTTTCCTAAATGCTGCCAGGGATACTTGTATAGGGTGAGAGTTTGTGTATTTGGGGTTATTACACATGATGGTGGCCATTGATTTCACTAGCCAATCTGATATGGCCCTGATTACACGACGTATGTAGTGATTATATTGGCAGGGGGGCAGGGCGAATTAATGATAAACAAAAGTCGGATGTCTTTAACCAACCCATTTCCATGTGATCGTTTTTATTAATGTGCGAATCGTCTTTCAGCGGCACGAGATGTGTGAACATGATTGTTGGTAATACTTTAACCAATTAGGAATAACTAAATTGCCATCATGTGGGCTACCCTTTTCCAGTTGAACTAATGTACTGTCACATGTGTTTCCAGTCGCAGCGGCAGGGATCGCATAACGTTCCGGTACTTCACCAAGCTCGACACTGTCCTCGGTACACGTCCCACAGCAGCTCCACTAAACTATAGTGACACCAACGCCCTCGCGCAGCAAGCAGGTAAGGGCAAGCGTACTTTACCATGTTGCTTGTGCGTTTGCTACACAGAATAATACCAACCACTTTCCTATCAAGATGGACACGCACATATTATTTTGACACGACTCAGATGAGAAAACAAAAGAATAGATGCGTTTTACATGAAGCGAACCAGTGTCACATCCATAGTTCGCACATAAAATCAAACCTTACCGATTACCTAATGGACCTCATGAATCCTTGTACATGAAGCGAACTAGTTCAGTCGATTTGCGGCGAACTTACTACCAACTGTTATGAGTCTGTGATAAGAACAACATAGTATACAATACTATATTATACACATTACGGTGGATTATCATGAACCGTTTTACTTGAAACTAACTAGTTGAGTCGACTTATCTGTACCTTACTAGCAAGTTGTGGGACATCCATATTTGAAACAACATCACATGTTAAAGGTTACGTCATGAATCGTTGTACATTAAACGAACTAATCGCTTTGGTTTACGCGTAACTTCCTAACATCTGTTATGGGTGGGGTCACCACAACATAAAATATCATTTATCCTTCATTCTCCAGACGACCCGGCAGAACAGCTCGTAGTTGGGGCGGAGGAGGAGGTGCCTCAGGATGTGATAGTGGACGTCGAGGTCGAGCTGCAGAGGGAGGTGTCGGAGCCGTCACAGATCCAGCGACCCGACCCAACTCCAGGAGCCAGTCACGACACTGCAGCCACTCCACGCCCACAGCGAGGTAAGGATCTTACTAGTAAATTAAATCTACGGCTAGCTAATTTAACCTCACCTGGCAGGAACCACTATCATATGTATACACATTTGTTAATTGCTGACAAAATTAAGGCAACTAAATAAACAGTGCTACAACATACAACCTACGTGCCAGGCTGAAAGGGTGTAATAAAACCCAATATTGTTGTTATTGTATCTGTTACATGTACCAATGTTGTACAAGTTAGGTAGGTAAGTCAAGGTAATTAATGTGGGTCACGCACAGTGTCAGATCATCCTTATCAGATTACCTCAGTTATCGGTTTCATAGGGCAAATTGTCCTGTGTTGAACCAGTGGAGTAGAACTAAAAAACAAACAATATTCTGTGTTCATACGCGCATCTGTAAATCGATTTAATTTAGCTGGCCTAACTATATAGATTTCCACAAAGGTTGTAAGCCTGACTAGTTAGTTTGATTTAGTTGACCCGGTTTAAGGTGTGTGTGTGAATGTGTCGGGGGATTTTATTAACTTAACTAATGTACCTGATTGGCGGTGTTACATGAATCGAATTAGTTTAGACGATTTAGCGGTGTAAGGCAAAAACATTGTGGTGGGGTGATAAACACGTTTTTTTCTATTACAGGCCCGCGCACACACAAAGGCAAAGGGCCTGGGAAAACGGAGCGTTTCCTGGAGGGGCTCATGAACAAGTTCATAGAGGGCCAGGAAACGGCTGCCGCACTGCTCCACGACAGGGAGGAGATCCGTCTCAACCGCGAGGTTGAGATAGAAGACAGGCGGGAGGAGCGCCGGGAGGCACGCGAGGATGCGCGCATGAGCAAACGCCTGAAGCATGAGGAGCGCATGCTCCAGATGGTACTGAACATTAACCAGTCCCACAGGCGGCGGCGCAACACTTCCAGAGTGCGACGACGGACGGGGTCACCAGGATCACCCTGGTGACCCCCCCCCAAAATCACCCGGTGGCAGGACCTTCAACGAGCACCCTCGATAACTCTTACTACGATATGTAATTTTTTTTTAAGTTTCCTTTTCAGATTGATACCTATTTTTGTTGCAACCCATCATTGTTAGTTGTTCTTTGACCTTTCCTACCATAATAAATTATTATAGTAGTTCCCAATATTACAGCTTTGTTCCATTTGTTTGAACGACTACATTAATTGATGCGTCTAGCGATGGCTGGCAGACCTACAGGAAGGGGAATAATGTAATAGATTACACACCCACCACGTTTAACCCTGAATCGCCAAAGTCGCTTTAACTACTCAACCTCACTAACCGTCTGTGAGTCGAATTAGTTCAACACGGGCAAATTTAAAGCGAACTAGATAAGGCGAATGAAACATGATGCCAACTAACAATAGGTCATTTGTATTCATGAACTGAAGTACTGCATGTACGTGTCACGTACATCACGGCCATTCCCGTCTGTGTCGCCCACCGGTCCGACATTTTGTGGCTGTTCAAGTGGCACAGCGTCCCACTCCACATCGAATGTCTCCTTGTGCACTTCACATATGTAAACACAAACAAATTAGGTTCTGACTGCCTACCTTTCCCTTGACCACATCAGCCTTTCCACCGGGGCTTGCACGGTCATGATCGTCAGTAGGTGCAGCATGAACGCTCGCCGCTCTTCCTCTTGTCTACGGTGGAAGTTCTACACCCTTCTTCGTGAACGGGAGATTATCCGCCGAATACTCTGTCTTGATCGGGGCGATATATCCATTGTGGAGGCCCTAGCTTCTGCAATGAAGATGCAAAGCATCCGACGAGCTATCTGTTCCGCCATTGCTGTTGTTGGTCCTATCGGTCATGCGCAGATATCCACTTCCGCCTTAAACCGACTCACGCACTGCCCGTGTGAACGCGACACACTTTCTACACTTTGAAAACCAGCGCCGTGTGAACAGGCCCTAATTCAATTTATATAATTCGACTTGTCTAATTCGATTTAAACTTTTTCCCGTGTGAACACAGGTAAAGTCTGTGATCCTGGGCTGGTGCATTGGGTTGCTAAGCTTGGTAGTGTAAGCACATACATGTCTCTAAGCATTCATATCAAAATTCAAAGTGATATCCAAGGAAACCTATAGAACATCTTTAAACTAACATTTTGAACTCTCTGCACAGATCACTCACTTTGCTTCTGACATTCGGACAGTGCACACCTACCAGTTTTTTCTAGTCACAGTAGTAGTAATCCTCCGGTGTGATGCAGCAAGTACGTAAATCTATGCGGGTGCGTCGTCCATCTTCCAAGTTTGATGATTCTTCGACTGTTTTGCTGTCGCAGATGCCTTCAACGAGTAAAGAGAGTTCTTCACTGCTGGGACAAAGTTTGTGGCTGGCAGGCTCAACTGAAGTAGGATCACCTTTGTTGTCCATGTCGTCAGTTGCTGCAGTGGTAGATACAAAGTTTGCTTCGGTTTCAAAGGTGTTGATGGATAGATTGGATCAAATTGAAGCAAAGTTTGTGTCTGGAGCTGTAAATTCTCCTAAACTCGCTAGTGACATCACGGATGCTGCATCATCGAACTGTTTGCAGCGGTGTCACCATCTACCAGAAGAGGGACGAATCGATCGACGTCTTCGGGATTCCAGTGTCGGCAGAGTAAGAAACGGTCAAGGCGTCTGGATCATCGTAGCTGGGACGAAAGGAACGATGTGTCCGTTGGGGATTCAAGGCACTGTCGGTCGGCTTCAATGTCATCGAGTGATTCGGGCTCCAGCAAGCGGCGTGGTAGGAGGCCCTGACAGACTTCAAAATGCAAGTCGGAGAGCAGAATGATGATTGCCGAGTTGTTATCTTCAGCGGGTGTCTCTTTGAAAAAACGTAAAGGTAAGGAAGATTTTATGCTCAACTTGTTTGTAATTAGGAAGGAAAAGAAAGGGAAGGTCGGGACTGGAGAGGCAGAGTGGTTTGAATATTTTGCGGCTTTGCAACAGATGCGTAAAGATAAAAAATTTACCGTCTGGGCCTGTATGCACCAATCGGGGTTAGGGCCTTAACCGCGGCTAAGGTAACCTCGCACGGCTAAATGTGACAAATCGGTATGCACCAATCGGAGTTAGCGCTAACCGCCGACCTTAGCCTCAGCTAAGCTACCCTGACTTCAAGTCAGGTTTAACTGCTAGCCGGTGCGGTTAGTGTGCGTGTGTGGGTTTCAATCTATTCAATGCGATGATATTTGACAGAATTAAATACGCAACAAGTGAAATTTGATCAATTTAACCCTAAATCCGAAGCGAGATTAACGCTGATGCCATAACTGCCGCGATATTAATATTTTCGAATCGACGAGTGTAAAGTAAACAAATCGCCACAGCGACATCGATATCCATACTGTCCAACGTCAAATAAACATGGCCACCGCCGTCGCCGCCGAATCGGCGGCAATATATTATACCCAAATCTATTCAATGCGATCATATTTGACAGAATTACATACGGAATAAGTGAAATCTTATCAAATTAACCATAAAATCGAACCGTTATTAACACTCCCGCTGCATTGGCGGCGTTATTCATATTGTTGACTCGAGGGAATTCCCAAATCTATAAATAACTTCACGGTTAGCTATCCGCAATGGCTAGTACATTGGTGCATACCGATTCACAAGCCTCTCCAACCTGCCACTACCCGGGGTAGCTATCCGTGGCTAGCGCCTTAGCCCCGGCTAAGCCTATCACCGATTGGTGCATACGGGCCCTGGTTGGCATCAGTTTATCTGTGAGCATGAGGAGGATTTAATGTTGATGGCGGCGGACTGGGAGTGGAAAACCTGTTTGACATGGTCGGAGAGGATTTTCACAATGATAAATGACGGTCGGTTAGCGAAGGGCTGGAGTGATCGGTATGCCATCAAGGATGTCATGCGAGATGTGATGGCTGTTGGGGAGAGGCGTGCGTTGTATAGGAACTCTTTGAGGCACGATTCTCATAAGTCTGATAATTACAGTAGGGATTATGATGCTAGTGTTGACGGTAAACCTTGTTATTCTTGGAACTGGGGTAAGACATGTGAGTTGACAGGGTCACATGGGGCTGGTCAGGACTGAAAATGTCATTTTTGTGCTTGGTGTGTTAATAAGTACAGTAATGCTAATCCGCACCGTGAGGCGTATTCTAATAGCAATAAGAAAGCTATTGAGAGAGGTTCTGTTAATAATGAGTCTAATGTGGGGAGTGGGGAGATTTCTTCTAAACGTAAGACCCAGGATTTTCAGTAATAGGGCCGTTCGGGCCGACGTCGAAACGTGTGTCTAATATTGATTTATTTTCATGTGCGTCTTCCCGGGAGCTGTGCAATCATGACGGTGCCTGTCCGATGTCACCCGGTGTCGCGAGACTGTCCATTCTACCTTCACAAGGCGGTGACATTAGTGGTATCAAGCTGGGCAATGAGGTTAGTGTTACTCCTAGTTGTGCTGATCGGAGTGTTTGTAGTGGGTTTGAGCTAAATATGCGAGATGGGTTTCACCCTCTTTCGGCGTGTATTGACGTTTTGGAGCCTGTCGCCGCCTTCGGGGATGTTTGCACATCTAAAACCGGCGGTGTGTTGAGTACAAATTCAAAATTACTTACCGATAAAGTATGTTTAGGGGTAAGCAATGTAAATGATTTTAATTTATCAGCTATCGGGTCGGATCAGGGGAGTAAGTCCTTAGTCTTTGGGGTTGGGCAAGTAGGGGGAGCTCCCAGCTTGAGTACCACTAGCGTTAACGGTCGTCGCCTTGGTGACGGGTTTCAAATGGCATTCGACCCTGATGCTCCAGTTCATGTTCCTCTCGTGTCTGCTACTTCTGCTCACCGCACCTCACCTTCAATTTCTCACCTCTATATGTCATTACAGTTGATGAGCTCTTTTATTTCGATATTGCTCCGCCATTTAGGTGCAGGACATCGTATTTGGCTTGTGCAAGGACGACCAATGCAGTTGTGCACTTAATGCGTAAGAAAGGTTACTTTGTCCTTTGCTACCTTGATGATTTTGTCGGACTGGCGTGTAGTAAGTTAAAGGCAATGGAAGCTTATAATGCAATTTTAAGTGTTACAAAACTATTAGGTTTGGATCTATCTCTGAAGAAATGTGTTCCCCCTTGTGTGGATTTGGATTGGCTGGGTTATAATATTAATACTGAATTAATGCGAGTCATGATTCCTGAGTTAAAGTTGAAAGAAATCCTAGATGAATGTATTATTTGGAAGGAGGGTAAGTTGGTTAGTAGGAAGGATCTACAGCGCTTGGTGGGGAGGCTTCAATTTATTTCCAAGTGTGTCGAGCTTGCGTGACAATTTATGAATAGAATTCTGGATATGCTTAGGGCCACTCCCTACAAATGTCACCGTTGGGTTACTGTAGAGTTAATTAGAGACATCTCGTGGTTCTTGCGTTACGCACAAAATACAAATGGGCTGATCCTTTTGAAGACTTCCCCAAGATGTGAATGGATAATAGAATGTGACTCTTCTTTAAAGGGTGCAGGTGCCTTCTCGACTTTGAGGTATTTTTCTGAAAGTTATACGGACAGTGTGATTGCTTGGAAGTTTAACATAGCGCAGTTGGAAGCATTGAACCTAGTAGTTGCCCTTCGGAACCTTTGTCCTCCAAATGTTCAGGATTATAATGTTGTCATTAATACCGATAATTTAGCGTCGCAGCAAGTGCTCTCCACAGGTGCTGGTAGGGACCCCGTCTTATGTGCATGTGCACGGGAATTGTGGCGCTTCGTGGCGGACAATAGCTGCACCGTACAAGTCTGTCATAAGCCTGGGAAGGAGCTTGTCCTCGCTGATGCGTTAAGTAGGAGTTGCTTCGATGATAAGGCCTCCCTGAGGGCGACCACGCTTTGTACTAGGCTTGGTCTTGTTCGGATAAGGGTGACCCATGATATTACTGTGTTTGATTTTAATCTGTAGATCTGGGTAGATAGTTTTATTTGGCTCTATCTACCCAGATCTACCCGATGGTTATCATCAGCAAATACTGGAGCTGTTTAAAGCAGGACTGTCTGCAGGAACTTGGAAAAATAAAATGTATCAAGTCAAGGCATACCTGAAGTACAGTGCGAAACACCATTTTAATCCTACTGAACCACAGATATATGATGTAATGGCCTACGTAGCAGATATATATTATCAACTAGAATCACCAGGAGCTGTTAATAACTATGTTAGTGGAGCAAAGACATGGGTATCTATGTGTGGTGTAGTTGTAGAAGCGTTTGAGTCATACCCAGTTAAACTAGTTAAAAAAGGTGTGTATAACTTATCAAATCATGTTCCAGTTAAAGCATTACCATTGACTGTAGGTGATATTATAAATATAGCTTGCTATTTTGAATCTGCCGGTAGTATAGCAAATGTATTAACTGCTGCAACATTAATAGGCTTCTTCACGTTATTAAGGCAATGTAACTTGTTGTTTTCCGGTCGAGATGATGATCCAGGCCATACATTGACTGGGGCGGACATATGCGAAAGTAAACACATGCTTCTGGTACGGGTTTGAACAATCAAAACCTCCCGTGGAGTGGCAGGCCTGTATGTTGTGAAGATGAAGGCGATACCTGGGTCAAATTGCTGTCCACTGAAAGCCTGGCGCAAGTATGTCAGGTCGACGCATGTAGCCCCAGAAGGTCCTGCATTCCTGCTTCCTTCCGGTACTCCTTTAACTGGTTCGATAATGTTAGCAGCAATAAGGCTGGCACTTATAAAAAACGGACACCCTAACCCTCAGGCCGTCACACTACATAATCTCAGGAGAGGAGGGGCCCAGGCTTGTGCGGAGGCGGGTGCCTCAATCATCGATGTGCGTTAAATAGGGAGGTGGCGTTCATCAGCAGTATTTAATTATGTCTCCAAAAATGTATTTAGTGCTGCACCTCTAACACTCGCTACGCAATTTGGCTGAGTGTTAGAGGTATTCGTTTGTTTCGAACCCAGAACCTTGAAATGTGAATAAATAACATGTGCATGTGTAGTTCTTTGGGAAAGTTAAATATTAACAACACCGACTTACAGTATAGTACTTATGGTTAATGTCAATGTAATGGGAATACTCAACCGGTGTGATATAATACTCTAAATGATGTAAATAAATTATAAATTTATTTCCCAGTCTAGTCTCTTGTTATGAATTGTGCATGTTATATCATAACATGGGTAATTCATAACATAGAGTGTGAACCTTTGAAATTGATTCAACTTGGGGTTGCCAAGTAAAGTAAACAAGTTCAAAATGCGTTGCCATAATCACTCATCTCAAAGTCTGTGATCCTGGGCTGGTGCATTGGGTTGCCAAGCTTGGTAGTGTAAGCACATGCACGTCTCTAAGCATTCATATCAAAATTCAAAGTGATATCCAAGGAAACCTATAGAACATCATTAAGCTAACATTTTGAACTCTCTGCATAGATCACTCACTTTGCTTCTGACAGTCGGACAGTGCAAACATACCAGTTTTTCCCCCACCCTCCCACCCTCTGTTTCGTATCGGCTGAGTGTTAGAGGTATTCGGTTGTTTCGAACCCGGAACCTTGTAATGTGAATAAATAACATGTGCGTGTGTAGTTCTTTGGGAAAGTTAAATATTAACAACACCGACTTACGGTATAGTACTTATGGTTAATGTCAATGTAATGGGAATACTCAACCAGTGTGATATAATACTCTAAATGATGTTAATAAATTATAAATTTATTTCCCAGTCTAGTCTCTTGTTATGAATTATGCCCGCCCTAACGTAGGCAAGTGTGACTCTGACGTAATTCGTAATGTGAGTCGACGTCAGGCCTACGAGTGAGCGGCATCCGTCTAACGACAATCAGCATGATCAGCGTAAGGACAGCGAGCACTCAATGCGCTCGATGTGAGCGTAACGGATGCCTTTATATACTCGAAGGGAAAACGTTCGCAGCACATTCGCTTACGTTCAAAGAACGTTGGCGCATGTTGCATATGTTACGCGGTCGCCAACCGTTCGTCAACTACGTCGAATACGTCAAGACACATTGGACTTACGTTAGACTAAAATTAGACACACAGACACATTAGACCAACGTCGAAATACGTTAAGACCATGCTGTCAGCGCACAGGCTGCACATTCCTCCAGGCCCTCCGTCAGTCTACCGTAAGTTGACGTAGCTCTTTTATTTATCTATTCATGGCTTGGTTTTATGGGGGAGGGGTTATTTCCTACCTCTATTCACACATCGGCTGGCTTGTTTTTTGGGGGGGCTTTTACATTCTTTTATTTATTGTTTCATATATCTCGGGGGACGGGGGTACTTCTTTTTTTTACTATCTCGGGAGGGGGAGGAGATTATTTTAATAATTATTTTTGTATCTCTGAGAGGGGGGGGGGTAATTCTTGTTTATTTTTGTTCCTATCTCGGGAGGGGGAGGGGATTATTTTAATAATTATTTTTGTATCTCTGAGAGGGTTGGGGTAATTCTTGTTTATTTTTGTTCCATTATCGGGTGGTGGAGGGGATTTTTGTGTCTCTACTGGAGGGTGCAGGAGGGGGGGGGGTTTATTTAATTATGGGGGGGTACCTCTTTTTTATATTTTGACTATCTCGGGAACACAATTCACCACACTAGGATAAACAAGAAACACAGGAGAATTTATATTTCATATTTTTTAACAAGACTGAAAAAATGCTGAATAGTTCACATATATTGAACTCCCAACAGCATCTTTAAGACTTCCCCCTCTCAGAGATACAAAAATAATTATTAAAATAATCTCCCTCTCCCGAGATAGTAAAAAAAGAAGAAAAAAAAGATACAAAAATAATTATTAAAATAATCTCCTCCCCCTCTTAGTCTGGTATTAATTAGTGTAACACTGACTGCTCCATAAACACCCCTCCCCCCCCCCGCAACATTGTCAAAGACCCTATAATACTCAGACGGCTCATTCAGCCTGTACTGTGTAATCAAAATGATCAAACTCACCACTTGGTGCGCTGGCTGTTCTCTTGGTTAAACAGGTGCTATAGTATATGTATAAATGTATATATGAATGTGAAAGATGTGTGATGATGGCGATGCTGATGATGATGTGTATTTGTTCATAGCAATTTCATATTGATGTGTATTCATACTTACCTAGCTCAGGTATAATATAATTGTATGTGTTTACATGTGAAACACCAACCAGCAGCTGGGCTGATCAAACCCACCAGAAGGTGCCACTGCGAAATTTACATTACCATGGGAGAGATAGGGAGTGAGCCGCCTTATTATTGGTCGTAATGCTCGCATTGCGTTTGATGCGAGGGAAGGAAGAGACCCTTCCCCCCCCCCCTCTTTCCCGCCGTCGCCCAGCTTTCTCACCTTCCCTGCCACCCCGCTCTCAGCTTTCTCCCGCTCTCAGTTCTCCCTCTCTCAGCTTTCTCCTCGCCCTCTCTCCCTGCCCGCCGGCTTTCTCACCTCCCCCGCCTTCACGCCTCCCCGCTCCTCCCCTTATAAGGCCGCCCGCCGGCCTCCCTCAGCCACTCGCCTCCCAGCCGTCCTCCCCACACAAGCTCTTTCTTCTACTTGGCCTTCACCTCGGACCGCTCCACCTCGGCCCCGCCTCATCATGCCTGGAAGCGGCAAGGGAAAGGGACAGAAGGGAGCCCGGACGACCGCCGCGGCCATGCCGGGTCCCACCTCGGGTACGCCGGGAGGCACCTCGCCGAGCTCGGCCCCGGGGTCCTCGCCGGCACCTCGGGACCGGCCCTCGGGCGTCGAGGCCGCTATCCTCCAGGCACTTCAGCAAATAACGGGCCGCCTGGACGCCCTGGAGTCCGGGGCCGCCCGTGAGCCCGAGGAGACCCCGCCGCCCACCCCGAGGCAGCGGACGCCTACAGCACGACGCCCATCCCAGCACTTCGGGCACCCGTCCTCGGGGCGGCGTACCCTCCGCCGCCGCCTCAGGCACCGCTCCCGGGGGCGCTGCACCCGCAGTACCAGCGTTACAGCTGCACCGCTGTCGGCCCCCCCCGCCGTACCTGCAGGACACCGTCGACCATAGCCCGGCATCCGCGGCCGACGCCATACGGGAGATCCTGGCATCGGCCGAGGCGCAGCACACCGGCAGACGGAAGGGCATCTCCCCCGACTACCTCTTCCCCTCTGACCTCGTTGAGAGGGGGCCTGAGCGGAAGTCGGTGAAGAGGGGCGAGGCCACCAAGGACGAATATAGCCTCGCCCTCACCACCCTCATCAGCCACCCGAGCTTCCCGGCACACTCCATCCCAGGCCTACACCACCACACCCTCACCGTGCTCAGGGACAACCTGGCCTACCCCTGGCCGACCGTCCGCAACTACTCCGAGACGATCTTCACCTGGATCGCGGACGGGAGGCTCCCCCAGGGATGGCACGACCCCGTTGCCCTGAACCTGGTGAGGGTGGAGGCCCTCACCTTGCCCGCCCCCCAGGCCGTCCCGACAGCACCAGCCCCCCCGAGGCGAGGACCTTCCCCGAGGCGCACCGCAGCCCCGGGCCCAAGCCAACACCGCATCGCCTACGACAGACAGGCCCACGGGGCCCCCTGCGCCACCTGGAACCGCGAGCCTGCCTTGTGCGACCGGGCCCCCGTCGGGGAGGCCCACGGCGAGGTGGGGAACAGACACCGGCACGTATGCGCCTACTGCGCCAACGTACGGCGCCTCCTCACGATGCACAGCGAGGCTGGGTGCCTCACCAAGCAAGCCCGTGAGCGCCAGACCCCGGCCGCTTTTTGATCCACCGGCCCCCCGGCCGGCCCGGGGGGCCATCCCCGGCGCCTCACCCACACCTCTGCCGACAACCCCGTGACCACCACCGACAACCCCGTGACCACCACCGACAACCCCCCAGCGACCACCGACCGAAACACCACCCAGACACAGCCAGGGACCATCACCTCGCACCGCAGGCCCCAGACGCCGCCCACTCTGACGACGAATCCTCCCCAGACAGCACAGCCGCCCCAGACATCACAGCCGCCGACCATCATGACCTCCACGACACCGCCTTCATCAACCCCCCCGACCCCCAACCCCCCCAGCACTGAGGACTTCGCCGCCCCCCTGTCCGACCCTCGCCGGACCTCCTCACCGCAGCTCTCCAAGGAGCGGGCCTCCCCAACCTTTTGGCCGCCCGCTCCCTGTTGACGTAGGCCCCGGACGCATCACCACACCCAGACCTTCAACCTCCCCAGCCTCCGCCACCGACGCCCAAGCCACCGATAACGGCTGCCCCTCACCACAGCACCCCCTCGACCTCAGAGGCGGTGCCCGCCCCCGTGCCCCGCCCTGCCCCCTCGGGCGCGCCTCGAGCCCTCTCCTCCCTTTTTTGGTGGAGGGCTCTTCGGCGCCCCTCACCCGAACATTTCAAGCTCCCCCGAGCTCATTTACTCTGACATTACCGCTGCTCCTTCTGAGCCCCTGTTTATTGCCTTGCTTCTACCATTTGAATTGTTGTACATAGTTGCTTATTCTCTTGTCTGAGGCGTTCAATAAAGCGCCTTTTTTGCCACCCCCGCCTTCCCTTCTTCCTTTTCGCGCATCGGTCGTAATGCTCGCATTGCGTTTGATGCGAGGGAAGGAAGAGACCCTCCCCCCCCCCCTCTTTCCCGCCGTCGCCCGGCTTTCTCACCTTCCCTGCCACCCCGCTCTGAGTTCTCCCTCTCTCAGCTTTCTCCTCGCCCTCTCTCCCTGCCCGCCGGCTTTCTCACCTCCCCCGCCTTCACGCCTCCCCGCTCCTTCCCTTATAAGGCTGCCCGCCGGCCTCCCTCAGCCACTCGCCTCCCAGCCGTCCTCCCTACACAAGCTCTTTCTTCTCCACCCACCCAACTCTCCCTACGTGCTAGTGGAGGGCTCTTCGGCGCCCCTCACCCGAACATTTCAAGCTCCCCCGAGCTCATTTACTCTGACATTACCGCTGCTCCTTCTGAGCCCCTGTTTATTGCCTTGCTTCTACCATTTGAATTGTTGTACATAGTTGCTTATTTTCTTGTCTGAGGCGTTCAATAAAGCGCCTTTTTTCCCACCCCCGCCTTGCCTTCTTCCTTTTCGCGCATCATAGGGTCTTTGACATTGTGCAGTTTGAAAGCGTCGGTCGAATTTGGTGCATGCGCATGGGCATCCATACATGTGCAGAAGCGACAGCATAGAGCTGAAAACCGACACACCGGCAAACTCAATGCATTGTCAATGGCCGTGAGCAATCTTGATACAGAAAAAGTTTGTTTGTTTGTTTGTTGTTGTTTTACGTCCTAGCAACATCTAAGGTCATATCAGGAAGGGTACCGACTTGTGACAGTGCGCACTCATGGTGACTTTATAGTGCTGTCCCACTGGGAAACCAGGTCACTGGCACCATTACCTGATATCCCACTCAGTCACATTATCCCGACACTGAGCACACCAGTCAATGCATTGTCAATGGCCATGAGCAATCTTCATACAGAAAAGTGAAATATCTCTAAAACAACACCACCTACACACAAACCGCTTGGAACACATATAGAAAACATTCAACGAATAGATTCTATTAAATTTATAAGGTTAGGGTTCTGCATTTCTATTAATTTTGAATAAAATGACGTCACGGGAATACCCTCTATAGACTACATCACGGTTCCGACTGCGCATGTGCTGAAAACGGCGTTGGGAGCAAAGCAAAGGCGTGCGGCCATTGAGTTTGCCGGTACGCACAGTGAAAAACATCAGTTTTATTCAAAATTAATAGAAATCCAGAACCCTAACCATATCAATTTAATATAATCTTTTTGTTAAACATGTTTTCTATATGTTCCAAGCGGTTTGTGCCTAGGTAGTGTGGTTTTATCAATATTTTACTTTTTCTGTATGGAGATTGCTCACTGCCATTGACAATGCATTGAGTACCGTGTACGGCCATTGAGTTTGCCGATATGCATTGGGCAAAACTGGCATATTATTCAGAATAAATAGAAATACATAGCAATTTGGCACAAAAAGTGACGGAAGGATGCAATATAATAATATGATGAATATGATTAAGACACAACTCTCCATGATTAAGCATTTTGAGCTAAGAAACATACAATTTCAGTCACTTTACAGGCTGATGTTTACATCACCATTGATTAGCCAGAAGTAATTCTTGTTCTAAATATTATAATGTCAAATGTGTCAACAAAAACTTGTTCAAAGAAATATATAACCAATATCTGATTAACCCTACTCATCTTCTATTTCTAAATATGTCATTAACCATAAGATATAAATAAAAACATGAATAAAATAAGTCAAACTGACTCTGGCTATGGCTCTAACACTAGTCTGAGTGCCTAGATTTGTCTAAATCTAAAAGGGCTGTCACATTAGGGTTTTTTGTGGGAGCGTACGGCGGCGTAGGCGCGTTACGTCATATACGTTGACATACGCTACGCACATGCTATGCATACACTACGCATACGCTACACATAGGCCGGCGTATGCCATTGTACGCCGCCATATGCTTTCTCCCGTCCGTCCGTCCAAATTTTGTTGTGCATGTTCAAAAAATCTCGACCTATGGGAGCGTATGGTTCGTACGCTACTCATACGCCGCTGTACGCTCCTCGTACGCCGGTGTACGCTCCTCGTATGCTATGGGTGCGCCGGCGTAGGTTACGCAAACGCTCAACTTGCGTCACCGGCGTATCTCTAGCGTATGTAGCGTACGCATAACCTACGAGTTACGTATGGGAGCGTACTCCTAGCGTATGCACAGCGTATGCACAGCATATTCCAAGCGTATGCCATAGGTCTCGACATCGATCTTGACTCATACGCTCATACGCTATGCATACGCTACGCTACGCATAGGTTCCATATGCCAATCAAAACTGTCAAAAAATGTCACAGTACGCTCTCATACACTCCTCATACGCTCCTCATCGGTTCCACATACGCTCAAAACCACCCGAGAGGTCACCAAAGGTCATGATAGGCCGGCATGCGCAGCTTTTACGTAGGTTTTCAATACGCTCCCGCCATACGCCATAATGTGACAGGGCCTTAAATGCACATGACATAAGATGTCCTGATTATATTGATGTAAATGCAATGCTGGCTAAAAGATTAATATCTTAATTTATTATATATATTTTTTTAGTTGGTATTCTACGTTTCAAACAAGAGCTGAGATGAGCTGAAACTAGCACATTTCATAGCTGCACCCAGTGTATTAGCAAGTGCCATGTGGGGGGGGGGGGGTTGTTTTGCTCTGATGCATCCCACAATGCACCATGCCGCTGGAACCGTGATGTAGTCTATTGAGGATTTGCGTCAAATGATTAACACCACGTGATCAGTGCCTTGTCGGCCATCATGGTTGGATAGAAAGTACATCTATAACACTGCCAATGTGGTGGCGGCGTTAATATCGCTCCGATTTTGGGTTTAATTTGACCTAATTTCACTTTTTGAGTAAGCTATTCTCATAAATAACATTATTTCAACCCCCGAGTGAATATTCATGATTCTGAATAACAGAATTAGATCTTAGCAATGAATAGATTCATGTTTTTTGTTTTGTTTACCTTCGACAATATCGCCACCGATGCGGCGGTGGCGTTAAAGTTGCATGGTCCGATTAAACATATTTTTTTCAAAACCAAAACACTGCCAATGTGGTGGCGGCGTTAATATCGCTCCGATTTTGGGTTTAATTTGACCTAATTTCACTTTTTGAGTAAGCTATTCTCCTAAATAACATTATTTCAACCCCCGAGTGAATATTCATGATTCTGAATAACAGAATTGGTCGTAATGCGAAGCATTACGTTTGATGCGAGGGAAGGGAGAGACCCTCCCCCGCCCCGCGTGTCGCGCTGCCTTCTCACCTCGCCCACCCCCACCCCCCCCAACCCCCACCCCCCAACACACACACCCCCACCCACCACCACACCCCACCCCACCCCACCCCACCACACCCACCCACCCACCACAACCCACACCCCCCACACCCCAACCCCCACCACCCACCCCGCCCAGCCCTGAGGACTTCGCTGCCCCCCTCCCGACACTCGTCGGACCCCTCACCGGATCTCGCCAAGGAGCGGGCCTCCTCTCTTTTTTGGGCCGCCCGCTCCCTGCCGACACAGGCCACGACACTCGCCGCCCCCAGAGGGAACCTGACCCCCGCCTCGGGCGCGCCTCGAGCCCTCTCCACTTTTGGTGGAGGGCTCCTCGGCACCCCCTCACTCCACGACATTGACACCACATGAACTCTTATATACCTCTCTGCTACCATTTGACACCATGAACTTTGACATTACTTTCCTTATTACCTTACGCTGTGCATCTGACTTATTTACTTCATTGATACATTTGCTTATTACCTTACACTGTGCATTGACTTATTTACTTCATTGATACACTGTTTCCCTGTATGTCATTGAGGCGTGAATAAAACGTCTCTTTTCCCACCCCCGCCTCTGCTTTCTTCCTTCTCGCGCATCGGTCGTAATGCGAAGCATTACGTTTGATGCGAGGGAAGGGAGAGACCCTCCCCCGCCCCGCGTGTCGCGCTGCCTTCTCACCTCGCCCGACCGCGCTCACTTCCCCCCCTGAGCGACTCACCCCCCCTCCTGCCACTGCTCACCTCCCTCCGCCCCTGAGCGACTCACCCCTGCCACTGCTCACCTCCCCCCGGCCCTGAGCGACTCCCCCCCTCCTGCCTCTGCTCACTTCCCCCCTTATAAGGCCGCCCGCCGGCCTCCCTCAGGCACTCAGCCTCCAGCCGCCTTCCAGCTCTCTGCCCCTTCTTCTTCTCCACCCACCCACCCAACTCTCCCTCCTCTACCCTCCCCCCTCTGCGGTGGAGGGCTCCTCGGCACCCCCTCACTCCACTGACATTGACACCACATGAACTCTTATATACCTCTCTGCTACCATTTGACACCATGAACTTTTGACATTACTTTCCTTATTACCTTACGCTGTGCATCTGACTTATTTACTTCATTGATACATTTGCTTATTACCTTACACTGTGCATTGACTTATTTACTTCATTGACACACTGTTTGCCCTGTATGTCATTGAGGCGTGAATAAAACGTCTCTTTTCCCACCCCCTCCTCTGCTTTCTTCCTTCTCGCGCATCAGATCTTAGCAATGAATAGATTCATGTTTTTTGTTTTGTTTACCTTCGACAATATCGCCACCGATGCGGCGGTGGCGTTAAAGTTGCATGGTCCGATTAAACATATTTTTTTCAAAACCAAAACACTTAGCTCAATTTGGTTCTATATATCCAACATAGATACTAGTGCATTAGCTAAGGATTGGGGACAGCATATACAGAATAATTAGTTAATTTATTACCTCATCCCCTGGGATACCCACTTTGAGGCATCCATTATGCAGCATCACTCATTAAGCAAGTAGGTCAATCTCATGGCCTCATTAGCCAAGCCTTCATTCCAATCACCATATGTAACATAGTCAGGTTCCAGGATGCCCCACTGGAAGTTTGATGGCACCATAGCTTGAACTGTTTTAAAGTTGCATGGTCTGGTGAAGCATAATTTTTGTTTAAAGGGGCCAGATATAGGTCGCTGGCGACGGGAACCGTACTCCGACAAATGCTCTCCAAGCACAACCTTGTTTGGGTTTTATGTTTAAAGAACCAAATATGTGTGGGGAGAGTAGGGGACCCACTTCACCACCAGAAGTGGGTCAGTTCTGAGGCTGGTACTAGCTGGCAGCTGTTGTTTTTAAAATGGCTGGGTGAGTGGAGAGAAGGGAGAGTAAAACTGGGGCATTTTCAATCTTCTTTAGAGTAGTTCAATCAGGAAATATATTTGTGTAATGTAAAATATATGTTAGTACAATTACATTGCATAATTCAATGAGAAACAGATATAGATGAAAAACGTTTTTTTGTTGATGAATGTAAAAAAGGTTCTGCTGCATATGGGGTTTGAACCCACACCACCAAACAACTTCAGATTACAATTCCAACACTCTAACCACTAGGCCACAGAGACCACACATAATTAATAGTCTCAGTTCTCCCTCCAGTCGCTGTGGCGGCGGCGATTTGTGTACTTTAGATTCGTCGATTCGAAAATATTAATATCGCCGCTTTTGCAGCAGCAGCGTTAATTTCGCTTCGGATTTAGGGTTGATTTGAATAAATTTCACTTATTGCGTATGTAAATCTATCAAAATGATCGCATTGAATAGATTTGGGCGTAAGAAATTCACGCCGATTCGGCGGCCACGGCGGCGGCCATGTTTGGTTAACATTGGACAGTATGGATATCGACGTCGCTGCGGCGGCGGCGATTTGTTTACTTTACACTCGTCGATTCGAAAATATTAATATCGCCGCCTTTGCGCCAGCAGCGTGAATTTCGCTTCGGTTTTAGGGTTAAATTGATCAGATTTCATTTATTGCGTATGTAATTCTGTTAAATATGACTGCATTTAATAGATTAGGGCGTAAGAAATTCACGCCGATTCGACGTCTTTGTTTACCTACAACCGGCAGTGGCCTCGTTCTCGCGAAATTAGGACATGGCCAAACCGTGGCATCGTGTATTCACAAATAGCCTGAGAGTATTAACCATGTGTGGCCTAGTGGTTAGAGTGTTGGACTTGTAATCTGAAGTTGTTTGGTGGTGTGGGTTCAAACCTCATCCACTGCAGAACATTTTTTACATTCAACAAAGAAAAAAAGTTTGTCATCTATATCTGTTTCTCATTGAATTATGCAATGTAATTGTACTAACATATATTTTACATTACGCAAATATATTTCCTCATTGCACTACTCTAAAGAAGATTGAAAATACCTCAGTATTACCCTCCCTTCTCTCCACTCACCCAGCACAACAATCTAGGTCACTCTCTTGTGCACCACCAAGTGGAAAAGTTCAGTACTAAGCATGCACCACCCCTGTGGCACACATCTGAACTATTCTGAGTTTGTTTGTTTTCCCGGCGACGAATAGCTACCCGCTTTAATGCCAAACCACATACTTACATTTGATCCTATGTTTCCAACTCAGATGGAACAATGTTAGTCTGAAAATCTGAAGGTACCCTGGGTTTTTTGTTTGGCAGGGGGGGGGGGACTTTTGTACATGTCAGTTGTTTAAGGAGGGGAATTTTCAATTGCAGACAATTAGTCTTTCTCATTCCACTGCACCTTGCCCTATTCTAATAATGCCAAACCCCAGGTTAGGTAGCGTCAAGAATCAATTTTTAAGACAACCAAGATTGAACCCAGGGGTTCAAATCCCATGACTTAACAAAAAGGGAAGTGGGTGTTCAATGCATTTGGCCACCCTTTCTACTTTCTAGTTAGTTTAAATCCTGTTTTGCCAGCTATTTTTTAATTAGTTCTACTTTAAAAAAAATTCATTTGTTGTTGTTGATTTACCACTGTTTACAAATGCACAAATACATCAATAATAAATGAATATGTATACCCAATTTGATTAATCCTATCTATCGAATTGACTATGGGCTGGCTATTAATGATGTAAATTAAATAAATACAATTAAATATGTATTATATTAAAAATATACATATATATTACCAAATGATACTGATATTTGTAATGTCGAATATACTGTCGTATATGGTATAAATTTATAAGTGAATATTATATTGAATGATATTACACAACTGCCAAACAACCAATGTATATGGTTAAACGTACACACACAAATATTAACACACTAAAATTAATCAAACAATGCTAGTGTAAATAAAATAATATATATAAAAATATCACATCACATGCCAACAAACAAATGATGGTGCAATGGCGGCATCAGTTGAAACTACCAGGAGACCAGGCTACATTTGAATTAGGTCATCCCACATCATGTGGTCATCGCGAGACGTCAATCCACGTCGTAGTGAGAGGACTTTTGGGAAGCTTGTCAAAAGTATTTTGGGTTCTTTCAGCTCCAATTGCTTCAAAACTAGCCATTTTCCCTCAAAATTACTTCAGACTAATGATTAGTAAGTTATAATGATCAATTTAATATATTTATCTCTCATAAATAACATTATTTCAACCCCCAGTTGAATATTCATGGTTCTAGATAACAGAATTAGATCGTAGCAGTGAACAGATTTGTGGTTTTTGTTTTGTTTACATTTGACAATATCGCCGACGGTGCAGTGGCGGCATCAATATCGCTTGGATGTTGGGTTTAATTTGACAGGATTTCACTTTGTGAGTAATGCTGTGTTCATATGAACTGGTGAATATGGTGTTTCCCATTTCCCAACCTGTGAATTGCGTTCAAGTGACTTCACAACTGGTGAACAGCACCTGTGAACTGGAGATTTTTTAAGCGGCTCGTTACTCACCACTTGTGAAGAAATGGCAGTGTTGCAGTTGCCGCCGTCCGCCATACGTGTGGTGCAAAACATTAGTTTTATTCAAAATTAATAAAAATCAAGAACCCTAACCGTATAAATTTGATATAATCTTTTTGGTAAAGATGTTTTCTATATGTGTACCAAGCGATTTGTTTCTAGGTGGTGTGGTTTTAGAGATATTTCACTTTTTCTGTTTGAAGATTTGACAATGCCTCTATTATCGCCCATCATGAAACGTGTTTACCACGAATTGCCAAATTAATGGTCTCAGGTTACATGGTCGTGTTCACCAGCAGTAAGTGGGAAGTTCACTATATTTACAAGGACCGTATGAACGCAGCATAAGCTATTATCATAAATAACATTATTTCAACCCTCAATTGAATATTCATGGTTCTAAATAACAGAATTAGATCGTAGGAGTGAACAGATTTGTGCTTTTTGTTTTATTTACACACACTTGATAGTAGAAGGAATTGCTTCTATCCAAACACAAAGCAGGAGTAGTGTGATGCCTACATCGCACGCAAATCTTCAATCTGCCCTACTAGTCGAGTTCCAGTACCCATGATTTCTGCTAGGTGCCGCCTGAGTGCAATCACATGGGTCCTGCACAGAGGTCACCAGTGGCTATCCGGACCGCACTTCGTCCACACCTCTCTCTATGTCCTCTCTGCTGGCCATGCTCCTCCTTGATAATGTCTGAAAAGAGTTCCAGGAGGGGGAGTCCACCAGCATTTCACTTTCTACTCTTACTCTGTCCGTGTCTTTGGCTCGCCGCCTGGTCACCATAGAGAAAATAGACACGGTCCTTTTACTCAACTCTCCTCATTTCTCTTTCCTATACTCTACCCTTTTTTTTTTCTTCTCCCCCTGATCAAGGGAGTTGTTTGCTTGGGTGGGCCCGTTTACCTTATCGTTTCTCTCGCTTTGTTCTTGTTGCTGGAACCGCTGGACCCACCTTTACCCGTCCCCTCCTCCTAAACCCTTGCTGTTGTCGAATGGATACAAGTGCTGCGCTACCGCCGGACCAGATTGATTCGGGGCCGCCCCAATGCTTTGCTGTTTTGAATGTTGTAAAGACATCCCCAGCTTCTACAACCGTCCCATCTGAAGATTAATCTTCAACCAAAGATTGGACCGATTTATCGGGGCCTTTCTATATTGCTGCAGTTCTGCAGTCGGTAACCGTTTGTAAGGTTACAAAGCACCCCAAAAGCAAGGCACCTAGTGGCAAATTGCTGAACTACTACCTTTGTAAACTGAGTACTTAGTGTTCAAAATGTTTCAGAGACAACAATTTTAGGACTATCTATCACTACTCAGGGATGACAGATCTCCGCGATTTCGCGGATTTCTGTAGCTATAAGTGTATACTAATACGTTGCGCCCGTCTTGATATGTCCTTAGATGTTGCCAGGATGTAAAACTCAAACAACCAACCAACTAATACATTGTTTCATGCTGCAGTACCATTAGCGTATACTACTAATGCCTTCAAACGGCGCAGCAGGGTCAGCGTAGACTACTAATAAGTGCTTCTAATGCCACAGCACTATCAGCATATACCGATATGTGGTGCAAACGCCACAGCACTAGCAGCGTATACTCTTAATACATGCTTCAAATGGCGCAGCACTATCAGCGTATAGCAATATGTATGAAACCCGACTTCCGGGAATTTTCAGCGATTCCCTGACAATGCTAAGCCTATGGGAGAATATCAGCATTTCCGCTTTTTTCCCCGGAGACCACTTTCATCCCTGACCACTGCACACACAGATTTTTCATTTAAGTGCTATGATAGATGAGCATTATAATTATGATATCATATAATGCATTTATCATATTAGATTGCAAAATGATGTGGATATATCAACCCAGCTTCCCAACACTTTTGTCTAATGCTGGTAATGGGTTGCTTAGGAACCCGTCCTGGAGACAGTGTTGTGGGAGTAACAACAGAAGCCACTGCAGTTATGCCTATGAGAAATACTCATTTCATACAATATGTCACCCAGCGTCATTGAGAAATTAAGATCTCAACATGTTAGAGTGTGTATTCTATTATTTAACAAATGTATCTGATTTGTAATACAAGATGACACTACATGTGAAATGGATTGGGTTTTTTTTCAAGAAGAAATCAAATTATACAATTTGGACTCAGGTCATCCTATTAAATATCACTTTCACAATACATTCTGAATGAAATCAGAATCCAGAAGAATTCATTGACATATTTGCAACATACTCAAGTAATATGTATTGCATTATGCGTGTTTTTCTGTGTGTATGCAATGCTTAAAGAAGGCACTTAAATGTCCAATTTGCTAATGACATTGTTTTGATTGGGCCCCAAAAAAGTAAGCGGTAATAGCAGAAAACTCAGGCACCCCTGTGCCGGGCCTTTGAAACGAGCACCATGGTGACCTCTGTGGAAAGACCAGGGAACCAGGCTAACTCTATACATCCTCTTTTTTTTTAGACACATTGACCAGTGACGTCACTATCACGTGACTCACACCCAGAAATGGCTCTGGTTGGCAAAACAAAGCGGATCGGTGCCGTTTCCTATAGAAACCAATAGAGCAATACTTCAGTTCAGGGATGAAAGATCTCCGCGATTTCGCTGATTTCCAGGATTTTTCCTGTAGCTATAAGTGTATACTAATACATTGTGCCCGTACTGATATGACCTTAGATGTTGCCAGGACGTAAAACTGCAACAACCAACAAACCAATACGTTGTTTCATGCTGCAGCACCGTCAGCGTATACTAATATGTGGTGCAAACGCCACAGCACTAGCAGCGTATACTACTAATAAGTGCTTCAAACGGCGCAGCACTGTCAGCGTATACTACTAATATGTGCTTCAAACGCCGCAGCACTATCAGCGTATACCAATATGTATGAAACCCGACTTCCGGAAATTTTCAGCGATTCCCTGACAATGCTAAGCATATGGGAGAATATCAGCATTTCTACTTTTTTTCCAGGAGACCACTTTCATCCCTGTCAGTTGAATTGATCATTTTTATGATGTTCAAACTGGGGAAAAGTGTTAAATGTGCTCAATTTCAGCTCATTATGTTTTTGTTAATGTGTGTGCCTGCCCAATGCTTCCAAAGAATATCCAGAAAAACACCAGATCGCCAACAGCGCGCCTTTGACAAACACTTCTGATGCAGTGAATCTCAGCTCTTTCCTGTCCAATGCTTCCAAAGCATTGTGTAGAATATTTAAAACGGCATAGTCCGGTGAAAACATCAAATTTTCAAAACCAAAACAATTAACAAAATTTGATTGTACATACCAAACTTAGATACTGACCAACTTATTAAATATTTGTCGCCACACAGAAGGGAATGCTAAAGCAATTGAATATATCATACTACTGCATAAGCCCATGGTGTCAGAGTTTTTGCAATTCCAAAATTAATTCTGCTTGGTTGCACTTCAAATACCTCAAAAGTTAGCCATTTGAAATAAAAGTTATGTCAAACTAAAGTAAGGTAGGGTATAATGATCAACCAAATATATCAGAAAATCACAGAAACTCAAAATCATCGGACTATGCAACTTGAAATAAATAATTAAATACATAAATACATGAACAAGGAATTGAATATATATATATAGATTAGCTAGACGAATCTTACCTGGGTATAGATGATGGATAACTGTTGTTTTCCCGAGGTATAAGCCTTGGATAGACATGGGTGAGGGAGAAGGAAGCACATCCGGGTCCAGCAATCTTTACCGACTTATTCAGCATAAAATATGATCTATAATAATAATAATGGAACTGTAATGTTTTCTTGGTACAAGCAAACGTAATAGACGTGGTAGGGCATGGTGGGTGGGCCCTCACCCACGTCTATCCAAGACTTATACCTCGGGAAAACAACAGTTATCCATCATCTATACCCAGGTAAGATTTGTCTAACTAATCTATTTTACCTCGGTATAAAGCCTCAGGCTAGCCGCAGGCTAGGGAGAACTTTACGTAATATCATTTTTATCCTGTGTATTGTATTCTTTATTCTTCGGGGTCAAGGTCAATGGTATTGCTGCTGCTGTAAAGCGGGGGGTCTCCTGTAGTCTTTTCATGGACGACTTTGTTTTATATTACAGCGGTGCTAACATGAATGTCATAGAGAGACAGCTACAACCAAGCATAAATGGGATCCATCGATGGTCAGTTCTGAACGGTTTCAAATTTTCCAAGACCAAAACAGTCTGCATGCACTTCTGCCTGCTGCGTAGAATGCATGCGGAACCGGAGCTGACCTAGGATGGGGATCCCATTAAAGTCTTTGAGAAAACCAAATTTCTGGGCCTCATTCTCGACGCAAAACTGTCTTTTGTGCCAATAATCAATCAATCAATCAATAGTTCCGTCCTCTAGTCGAGGGTTGGATGCAATGGTTCTCCACTTGTCCCGATGGTGTGCTGTTCTGATAGACTGTGAATAATTCAAGCCTGTCCACTGTGAAATATTTGTAAACCATGATGTTCTTGGTCTCCCTCTCCCTCTGCTGCCATTCACCTTCCCTTCCAACAATGTACGGTATATTGAACTCTGACGAATGATGTGGCCAAAATAAATAAGTTTCTTATAAAGTACCTGAAAACAAGATGCCTGAAAGCGCTGGATATTCTGAGGGTGCTGTCCAGCTCAGAATGGGGAGCGGACAGAGATGTTCTGCTCTCCGTGTTCAGAACCTTGGTTCGGTCACGAGTGGATTATGGCAGCATAGTATACGGTTCCGCAAGGAAATCATATATTGGGCTGCTAGACACGATCCACCAGCAGGGACTGCGCCTGGCCCTTGGGGCCTTCCGCACCTCACCGGTTCAGAGCCTTTACGTCGAAGCCAATGAACCATCACTTAACAACAGGAGAATCAAACTGGCCATGCAATATGTAGTCAAGATAAAAACTAATGCATTGAATCCTGCACACAATTGTCTATTCGAGCAACATGACGAATCCAGGTATGAAGCCAGGCCGAATTACATCTGGCCACTGAGGCTCCGAATGAAACCTCATTTGGAGGCCTTGGGCGTGGATTTGGACGTGTTGGAGGATGCCAAAGTCCCAGAACATCCCCCCCCCCTGGTCGTTGAGAAAGCCATCGGTTATCCTCCGACTCACGGAACTGAGGAAGTCTGGGACACATCCACTCGAGTACCAAGGACTGCATGCAGAGATTCAAGGCCAGTTTGCAGACCACCTCTCCATATACACTGATGGTTCGAAAGACCAAAGCCGGGTAGCTGCTGCGGCAGTCTGCCGACGGGAAAAATTTGGTGTACGTTTGCCCGATCAGAGCTCGATTTTCACTGCAGAAGCCCGAGCACTCCTTCTCGCTTTGGAGTGTATCGAGGTATCCAACCACACTAACTATGTTATATACAGTGATTCGTTCTCTTGCCTCCTGGCTGTTGCTGGACTGAAAACGAATCACCCTATTCTAGCAACGGTCATTTATAAAATGAACCAACTGACAACGGATGGGTATGACATCCACCTGTGCTGGGTGCCTGGCCATGCCGGCATACAAGGAAACGAACGAGCTGATCGGGCTGCGAAGAAGGCCCTGAACTGTGATCTTGAACCGTGTCTGATCCCTCACTCTGATCTGAAACCACTAATAGCCACCCACATAAAATCCAAATGGCAACATGAGTGGGATGAAAACATTAATAAACTTAAAGAAATTGAACCATCTGTGGGAAAGCCACCACAGACTCATGCGGGAGGTCGGCGGGACCAAGTGGTCCTTAGCCGCTGCCGTATTGGCCACTCGTGGCTTACACATGCTTTTCTGCTCAAGGGGGAACCTCCCCCTGAATGTATTGGGTGTCAGTCCCCGCTGACACTCAAACACATTTTACTAAGTTGCGTTGATTTTTTGGCCCTGCGCCAACAGTTCTACACTGCAGACAGTATGCATGACCTTTTTACTAAGGTAAAACAGGAAAACATTTTAGCCTTTTTGAGGGCAGCTGGACTGTACCACCTCATATAGTTTACTAAATAGATTCTATCAATTATTAATAAAACTTTTCTTTTTCTATGGGAATTTGTTTCCCTTGACCACAAATATATGATTGTGAGCTTTCTAATTTAATGAGTGTCTATTGGCACATAATTGATTGTCTGCTTTTACATGTAAAAGCGATGGTTTGAACAAAAAACAAACATTTCTCGCCGTGATTATGGCCTATGCTGCCGACACGGCATAAAGCAACCACCAATCAATCAATCAATCTTTATTACATTTGTTACCTCTTTAAACATTTTTTTAAAACATTTCATGTTATGTTTAGATGGTATTAATGAGATTGAAATATTTAGTTTCTCACCTATGTACTTTAGTATTTGAGTAATCGTCTGGCGATTCCGCTTGACTTTTCTAGTCGTTTGTTGTAATGTTTTGCAAACGATCTAGCGGTCTTCCAGCCTGCATGTGCTAGGATTCGTTTTACGGAAATCCCTAGCAATCGCGCTTTTGAGACCATGGCGCCTCGTGTTGAATGAGACGCATATCGTTCCGTATTGACTCCTGCCAATTTTAATACTGTAATTGTCCATCGTGCGAGAGTATCTCGCAAAATGCCCTTGTGTGGCTTAATAAAGCTCACCAAAAGCTGTCTTGAATTTCTTAATTCACTGGTCTTGGATATATATACGCCCGTATGGCTGAAACTACACATAGTTTTGGATCCTCTGTGAAACCTGTTACGTTCATTGTAGACAGAGGGTCTCCCGTGCGGTTAGATTCCAATAACTGTATCAAATCAAACGTAGCTTCTTTTCTATCTATCTCCAGGCCATCTAGTGATAAAGTGACTATAGTCTGTCCTCTTTGGCCTGTCACTAATAAAAGTAGCATGGCTACTTTGAAACCTAACTTTTTAACATCTAAATGTCTGTTATGCGGCCATTGTTTGAAAAGTTTAAATATGACCGATACATCCCAAAACCGATTATATTTAGGTTTGGGGGGGTTACGTTCATAGATTGACCTTAGGATCCAGTGGATAACTTGATGTTTTCCCACTGTTTGGCCATCTATTCGAGGCAGAATAATGGACAATGCACATCTGGCTGCATTAATAGCCCCATATCCTAGGCCTTCATCTTCTAACATGCATAAGAACCTTGCTATCTGAGATATAGAGGGATTCATAGGTTTAACCTTCTTTATCAGGCAATGAACCCCCCTCTTCTTTAAGTAAGTTGTGTACATTTTGACTGTGCCTTTCCTCCAAGCATGTGATACTAGTCTTTGTTGAGTAATTTTATCAAGGCCAAATTGTTGTAAATATTTATTTAAAAAAGGAATGCTAGCAGCGGAGTTGTCGACACGTCTCTGTGGTGTGTCAATGGGCCTTGATGTGTTAGATTTCCTGGGGATCTTCGGAATCATAGGCAGTCTTTGGCTGTCGACACTATGGCTGGTAGCCATGGTTGTGTGTCCCATTCGGGGACGATCAGAATTGCGTGAGTTTTGTCCATTCTGATTTTCCTGGCCACTCGGCTAACAATGCTGAATGGGGGAAAATGTAATCAAAATCATTTTCCCAAATAAGAGAGAAAGCATCTACCTGCCAAGCGTTTGGTTCTGGGTGCCATGGGAAAATAAGGATGTGGGGGGGGGGGGGGGGGGGGGTGGGGGGGGGGGGGTGGGTGTGGGGGGGGGGGGGGGGATCTTATTAGTGTTTTTACTATATATATTATTTATATATTATTATATAAGAGGGGTATTTTTTTTTTAATATATAATTATTTTTGTAATTTACAATTATTTCTGGAGGCAAATAAGTCGATATGTGGTCGACCCCATTTTTGACATATGTTTTTGAAAATATTTTTGTTTAAGGACCATTCCAAATGATCATGGAAATGTCTACTCTTTTTGTCAGCTAGGGTATTTTGAACCCCTGGAATATGTGCCACTGTTAGCCAGACTTGGTTTTGTTGCGCCCAGTCCCAAATCTTTTTCGCTATGTTATTGCATGGTTTTGACTTTGTACCCCCCATGTTCCGTACGTAAGCCATAGCCGTCATATTGTCCGTTAGAATTCGAACATGATATCGTGGAACTCTGATTAAGCTCGCTAATCCTAAATAAATGGCTCTTAATTCCAGGACATTAATATGATCGGAAATTTCATTTTGTAACCATCTCCCTCCTGTCACTACATCGTTTCGATGTGCTCCCCAACCTTCTAGCGAAGCGTCGGTCGTGATGACTGTGTTGGATTCTCCCATTCTAATGGGATTGGGAGAGTTATGAACATGTTCAAACCACCAGGTGATATCCTGTAGTCCTTCGTCGGAAATGAACATTTTCCGTTCGAAGTTCCCTTTAGTGCGAGCTAAAGTCAAGTTCTTGTCTATTTCTGGCGATTTAATGTGGGCCCTACCATATAGAATAGCAGGGTCATACGCTATCATTATACCGATCAGGACGGCGACCTGCCTTATCTTTGGCCTAGTTAGCTCGACCAAGCGGGTCGCTCTATCTAGAAACTTCTGTAGTTTCTTTTTCGTAAGCGAGACAGTCATTGTTTTCGTATTAACGATAAACCCCAAACATTTAAGCTCGGTTGTCGGTTTAAAAACCGACTTGTCTTTATGAATATAGAAGCCTAAAGTCGTAAGCAGTTGGCATAAATCATTGACTGCGTTTTGACACCCTTGAAATGACTGCCATAATAAACGAGTCATCAATGTACGGGAACATAGTATGTCCTTTCCTAGCCATTACTGAGAAAAGTGGCTTTAATAACTTAGTAAACAAACGAGGGGCGCAAGCCAAACCATTAGGCATACAGGTAAATTGGAAAAGTCGGTTATTCCAAATAAATCTCAAGAACTTTCTGTCTTCTGTACATATAGGAACCGTATAGTAAGGGTCTCGTAGATCGACACTGGCCAGCCAGGCTGCTGGTGTAACCAAATCCCTGGCAGTTTCTAGTGAAAACATTTTAAAATGTTGATATTCAATCATTTCGTTTAATTTAGTTAAATCTAGGATCATCCTAATCTCTCCATTGGGCTTGGGCCTGGAAAAAATGTTAGAAATATATTCACCAGGTGTGTGGTTAACCTGTTCTATAATGCCTTTTGTTTCGAAGAGAGACACCTGGTTTGTTAACGCTTCCTTTTCTAACTCATTAAACTTATATGGGAAAGGAATTCGTTTCTGTTTTGGAATCTTAGTAAACGGAATCTGTACTCCACTAACTATGTCCAAAATATCCCTATCATTTGTTATCTTACACCATTCATGGAAATGTGTAGTAATGTTCCCTGCATTAAAATTCCTTACATCTGTCTGTGTTTCCTCCATCACCATGTCTGCCACCACTGGCGCCGGAGTCTGCGTGGCAGTCTCTATTTGTTCCCTGGTTGTGGGAATGGCTGTTTGGGTGTGTACTCCCGTCTGAACGGGCGGTTCCTGTCGTTCCACCCAAATGACTGGCGGTCTCCTCTTCCCCTTCCCCTTGGTTGGAAGCCGTAGGAGGGGCCGGACCTTCCCACTCTTGCTCCCCGGCGGTTGCGAAAATCCGCCCGGGGCTTGCGAAACCTGGAGGTATTATCCGGTTTCCGTCTCGCCTCCATGTTCTTTCCACTTTTTGCCTCTGCCTCTACCTCTTTAAAGAGGTAAGGGAGTTGCCCTCCAAACATTTTAGTCTTGTCGAGTGGCTTCCCTTTAATTGGCTTGGGTGCGAGGAACAACGTGTATTCCTTTCCATCGTTGTCAGTGATCTTCTTTGATCTAGCCACTTCCTTTCCAGCGTCTGTCGTAACTGCTTTAAAGATGTTTTCGTATCGTCGGTAGGTCAAGAAGTTGCTAGCTTCGGTAAGCAGCGCAATGTTCTTGTCCATTGACCGAACTAGCGAGGAGAATTTGTTCTCGGTTTGCATCCTGTTAGCTATGGGTGTCACTGACGTCAGAGCCCCTAACACTGCCTTTTGGATGTTGAATAGGACATCTTGCTCCCATTAAATATTGGTGCCGTAGCTAGTTTGTTTGTGCTTAGTCTAGGAACTCTGAGGAGTGGTCCATCTCCCATTCTTGTCTGCCTGCTCAGTGAATCTCTGTAATGTGGTTCTTTTGATTCTTTTGATCTTTTATACATAAGTGACAACAGATGAGTGTCCTGCCTTTGTGGTCTAGTGGTTAGGATTCTGTGCTCTGACCGCTGCAGCCGGTGTTCGATTCCCCGTCAAGCTGGTTTACTTTTCTTTATTTTGTATATGTGTACATTACCAAAGTTCTTACTTTATCTTCCTAACACCGGAAGTTAAAATTGATACTTGTTGCTGCCTAACCAAGTGCTTGGCATTACTAAGATAGGGTGCTGACTTGAGTATTAAGGAACACCAATTGCCCACAGTTGAAATACTCGCCGATGATTCCAGGAAAACAAACACAGAAGAAACAAGGCGGTTGTACTCTAATAATAACTCCATTGCAACATTGTACCGACCCCCCTCCCCACGCGCACACATAAACTTTCTCCCACCAACCACCACCTCGCATGACCAGACGGAATGGCCGAATGAGTTAGAGCGTCCGGCTCCCGTGCTGGTAGATCGTGGGGTCGTGGGTTCGAACCCTGGGCGAGTCAAACCAATGACTTAAAAATTGATACTTGTCGCTTCCTAGCCAGGCGCTCAGCATTATTAGGACAGGGCAAGGACTGGTGTGTTCAGTGCCAGGATAATGTGACTGAGTGGGATATCAGATCACGGTGCCGGCAGTCTGGTTTCCCCGTGGGACAGCACTATAAAGTCGCCATGAGTGCGCACTGTCACAAGTCGGTACCCGTCCTGATATGACCTTAGATGTTGCTAGGACGTAAAACAACAACAAACAAACAAAACCACCTCGCATACTACCCTCACTCTGCTCTGCATCCATGGTCCTGTCATCGCCAGGCTATGTCACCAGTCACACAGGCCAGCAACCTGAATACGTTATTCAGCCAGGCTCTCCGACTTGATTAATAGTTCATGCTCAGTGTCTCCTATTGTGTTACTGTATGTCGGCAACGTGGGCATTATGCCAATAATTAATACCACTGTGTGCCAAATATCTAGGCATGCTACTAGCCAGTATGTTCATGGCATCTAATCTGTGTGAAATACATTATGCTGCGCCATTTATAACAGAATATATATATATATATATACACACACACATACTGTTCACTATGTACAAGGACTATATATATATGAAATGTTAAGTATATTGTTTGTTAGGGCTTTACGTCCTGGCAACATCTAAGGTCACCGATATTACATACAGTAAAACCTCTCTAAATCGACCGACCATGAGACCTACTTTAAATAGTCCATTTAGAGAGGTGGTCAGTTTAGGGAGTTAGAATATCCTTCCAAGGGTATTGTTGGGACACAAATAAACCGATCAATATAGCGGAGTGGTCGATCTGTGGAGGTGGTCGGTTAGAGAGGTTTCACTGTAATACATATTTATATATGTATATATATATATAAACACACAAGAACATGTACACACTTTATGTGCAAAGGTGTGTGTATATAGTCATATATATACACAAATATATATATATATGCAAATATATATAATTTATACACAATTATATATGTACATATAATGATATATGCACAAAACCCATGGAATATGTGTGTATAGGCCTATATATATATACAGAGCTGCCAACCATTACGATTTCTGCGGAATCATTACGATTTTCTGCCTTTCATTATGACATTACGCCTGTACTTCGAAACATTACGGAAAATCCGTATATATGAGTCTGTCTCATGAAAATGTGCCTATTGGTGGTTTTAATAACAAAATGCACAAAAGAGTGGGAATGCATCACCAAAATACTCTGGATTAAAGTTTCCTGCATGGGAAAGGTTGTAAGGAACAACGCTGTGAAAACTATGGTAAAATGTTAAAAATAGGAAATGTTATCTGTTGCCTAAAAAGAAGAAAACAACGTCAAATTTCCATTTTGGTCATGTAGTGTTAAAAAAAAGAGGCTGCATTTATGGAGTTTCCCTTACCAAATCCAATGGACTGTACACATTGAGGGAAACCAGTAAAAGAAAAATGGGTTCATCAATATATTTGTCTAAATGCTCTCTATTTTCAAAGAGCGATTTTGCTCAATTTAACAGATGTTGGCGTCGCAGGATGTCGGCGTCAATTACTAGAGGGTATCCATTATATTTGCGGAAATAAATAGAATACCAAGACTGACATACACCAGAATTTATATTACATTCACAATCCCATATTACATTTCTATTAAATCCTTTTTGTTTTTCAAAAAACAGATACAACCTATAGGTATAGTAGGTGTGCGATGCCAACAACTTATGATAAGCGATGCCGACAACTTCTGAGGAGGGCCCCACACATTGGAGGATCAGCAGAAGGACAAAGAATGAAGATATAATCGGACAATTTTTGGTGTTCAGGCACAAAGACATGTAGTTTGGGGAAAAAGGAAAATACATACCATAATTATTTATTTCTTTCCCCATGCACCAATTGGGCTATTTTCATGAGACTGACTCATATATACAGTAAAACCTCTCTATACCTACCCCTCCACTGATCGACCGCTCGCCTGTATCGATCACTTTATTTGGGTCCCAACAATACCATTGTAAGGATATTCTAACTCTCTATACCGACCACTTCCCTAAATGGACCATTTAAAGTCGGTCCGATGGTCGGTCGATTTAGAGAGGTTTTACTGTATATATTTATAATATATATATATGTGTGTGTATAATATATATACACATAAAAGCAAGACCCTAAATGCTTATTTTCATGTCGTTGAGGGTGTTTTAGAAAGACAAACCCAGAAACTTGAGGACTAGAGCAGGCCTCAAACCCACACATCTGCCATTCAGGAGCTAGGGTCCTAACCATTGGGCTCTCTAGGCCACAAAGCCCAAGTGGAAATGTGCTACACATTGCATTTACATCAATATAATATGCACATCTTATGCCATGTGCATTTAGATTTAGACAAATCTGGGCCCTCAGACTAGTGTGAGAAGCATAGCCAGAGTCAGTTTGACTTATTTTATTCATGTTTTTATTTATATCCTATGGTTAATGACATATGCAGAACTAGAAAATTAGTAGTGTTAATCAGATATTGGTTATATATTTCTCTGAAACAAGTGTATGTTGACACATTTGGCATTTAAATATTTAGAACAAGAATTAATAATGGTGATGTGGATATCACTGATTGTTTTGTCTGGAATTGTATGTTTCTTAGCTCAAAATGTTTAACTATGGCTAGTTTTGTCTTAGCTATTTTCATCAGATCATTATATTGCATGTGTGCATCCATGTTTATGCCAAATTGTTATGTATTTCTATTCATTTTGAATAAAATTGAAGTTTTTCCTTCCGCGTATCGACAAACTCAATGGCCATTCGCATTTGCTTTGCTGCCAACGCCGTTTTCAGCGCATGCGCAGTCGGAACCGTGATGCCGTCTATACTACGTTTGCATGGCGCGGGCGCCACAGGGCTCTGCTGGCCAAAAGTTGGGTGAGTTGAGTGGGTCAGAGTGGCCCACATATGTTACCTACTATTATCCAGGACAGCGGCAGCCGGCCGACAGACATGTTGTACAGAGGCGCTCCACCCCCCCCCCCCCCCCCCCCCCACTGATATCAACAGCCACTCCACTCCTCCAGCCTCTCATACCCGGCTTACCGCAAACTAGCTAACACCGCCCCTCACCCACAGCAAACTACCGGAGGAAGTGACGAATTCACACTCACTACATCCTGGTCTAAAAGTGACCTGGGGTGTGTGAGTGAGGGTGTTGGTGTACACAGGCAAACCTTCCAGCGTCCACACATTGGATTCGTGTTGTATCATTGCGCTGTACCATTGGGTCTGCTCATTGTACGATCGCAGCCGTTATCACGACGCACTCACTAGACCTGGGTCTGGCAGCAGCACCCGCCTTGTTTAAAGGCACACGTCCGTAGAAGACCTGTGAGTAATCGCCGAACAACTCACTCATTGCAACGGACCTACCGGCCTAGGTATTTATAGTGGTGTTTGTTCACAGCCTGTCCTACTCAATATAGGGTATTCAAGTGACGTCATCAACCGGATGCGCGGCCATTGTGGCGATATCAAACAGTAAAGAACGCATAGAGTTTGCCTGTACGTGCAGTGCAAAATGTCTATTTCATTCAAAATTAATAGAAATCCAGAACTCTAACCTTATAAATTTAGTATAATCTATTCGTTGAATATGTTTTCTATATATCTACCAAGCGATTTGTTTCTAGGTGGTGTGGTTTTAGAGATATTTCACTTTTTCTGTATGAAGATTGCTCACGACCATTGGCAATGCATTGAGTTTGCCGGTACGCACAGTGCAAAATGTCAGTTTTATTCCAAATTAATAGAAATCCAGAACCCTAACCGAATCAATTTAATATAATCTTTTTGGTAAACATGTTTTTTATGTGTATTCCAATCAGTTTGTTTCTAGATGTTGTGGTTTTAGAGATATTTAACCTTTTCTGTCTGAAGATTGCTCACTGCCATTGACAATGCATTGAGTATGCTGGTACGCGCAGTGCAAAACATCAGTTATATTCAACTTTTATGTTTTCTATATGTATTCCATTCAGTTTGTTTCTAGGTGTTGTGGTTAGTAGAGATATTTAACTTTTTCTGTAGGAAGATTGCTCATAGCCATTGAGTTTGCAGTGTGACAGCCTTTATTATTGTGGTTACTATCGCCACAATGGCCACACTTCCGATTAGTGTGACGTCAGTGCAGACCCTATATAAGGTATCATAGAGCTCTAACATCGTTGGGATTACGTCATTATATACCGACATCCCAAAGACGTGCACTTGCTAGATTGAAACAGGCCTGGCATGGTTCCCCCACTACGTCCTGCCACACTCTGGGGAATAAGTCACATTCCAAGCATCAAGCCGGATGTAGGTTGAGTGGGTGGTTATTTGACAGGCAAGTTGCAGTTCACCATTCTGACAGTTGACACGTATTCAATATCCTGAGAGCAGTTTAGCGCTTATCTCTTCCTTATCACAAAGCTACATCGTGTATGCAACCATCAAAGATAGTAACCCATGCTCTGGCTGTGGATATCACATACACGTCATTGTACCCAACTACCCAACTAATATACATGCTGTTTTAATCTGGTCAACGATTGACATTACCATGGCAACCAGACCTGATATTGTGGACTTGGAGCAGCGCTTGGAGGCTGCCATGGAGATGAAGCTGGACGCTGAGGACAGGTATGACCAGGCACTAGGACGACTGGAAGACACTGTCGGGAAACTCAAGAACACAACTCAGCGCCTCGATGACGCCTGCATCAAGGTACAAGAACTGCATCACAAAATCCAGGTCATTCGCGAATACTCAGATTCTCTGATGAGGCGTAGGCGGCTTGCCCTTAGCAAGGCACAAGCACAACTGGAGACAACAGTATTGGTCAAGTGCCAGAAGGAGGCATTGGTAGCTCCGGAAAAGGAACAGGCCTTAAAGCAACAAGAACAGATACAAGCTATAAAGGGTGAGGGGGGCTGTAAAGTGGAGAATGAGGGAACAGCAGAGCCCGGTCACGATGAGTCTAGAAATGCTAGATCTGATTTTGACAATAAGCCAAAAAATGGACGTAAGCGAGGTCGGAGTAAGTCAAAGCGAGATGCTCACAGTAGAGGTAGTACTCTTGTTCGTGTATTACAGGGTGAGCCAAGCAGTATTCAGCATAAAAAGGATAACTTGAGGGCAAGCTCTCCTGTTCATGGGTTGCAGCATGAAACAGCCATTGTGCAGCCCAGACGAAACAGTATAGGTAATTGCTCTGCCTATGGTCTGTATTCCGAGCCTTACAATGCTGCACATGCAAGAAGGCGCAATTCCAGCAGAGGCAATAGCTCTGCCCATGGCCTGCATGTTGCCCCATTTTCCGCACCACCCTTTATAAACAAGTCTTGTAGGGGTAACATCCAAGCTCACGGATTGCAACTGGAGCCAACCAATGTTCAAATGAGGTGGAGCAATTCTAGCAGGGGCAATAGCCCTGCACGTGTGTTGCAGGCCCAACCGTACAATGTGCCACTGAGAAGAAACAGAGGATGCAGCCCATCGCGGAGTTTGCAAGTTCACAAGTACAAACTGGAGCATACCCAAAGCAAGACACCTGTTCACGGGACACCAGTGGATTCCAGAGGCAAAAGCCCAATGTGTGGGGCGTCAGCTGAACCAAGCAAGCTTCCAGTACAAGCTGCAAATAGTTGTGAGTGGAAGAGTGAGTTTGAGGCACTCACATGTATGAAAGTGGCAGAGCTCTGCACGGAGAGTAGCACTGCAGAGGAGGCTCAAGCAACTGCCAGTGCTCCGCTAGACCCAGCTGACCCTAACACCTGCTCAGTGGATCTGACTGACTTGGTTGCAGCCTCTAACCGTCGAGTCGACAGCACCAAGGTGTACATTAATGAGCTTAGTGAGCGACTGACGCGTGCGCAGCAGAGGACGGTGAAGGCAGAGAGTTCCATCTGCTTCCTTCAGATTGAGATTGGACGCCTTGGGTCCGACCTCATCAGGCAGCGTGCTGCACACCACTCTAATAACCCTTAGCGTAATGGGCAATGTAGCCATGTACTGGGGGACAACCAACCAATTTATAAAAACCACTGGTCTAATGATGATAGTTATGTGATGTATCTTGCTAATGAACTTCGCACTATAGCATTTTGAGGTTTGTCAAAGAGAATGGCTTTAGTTTTGCTTTTAATTCCATATAGTTTACTCTTTTTTTAAAACGTTAGTGAGAAGTATATTTGAAAATTTACAACAGAATTTACACACACGCACACACACACATACACACACACACATATACGGCCATACACATTCCCATACACACATGCACAACAATTAAAAAAATACTGAACAGAACCGACAAGGACGTTTTAATATTTGTGTACAGCAAGTTTATTGCGCCCAATTGATATAAGGTATTGCTGATCAACATTAGTTTAAATATGATTCTAAGATCTATTTTATAGAAGGCTCAAACGGCTATGACTATCACATAATAACCTCTTTTTTAATGTGCCATATCGCTTCACAAGTTATATCATTGTGTTCTCTGGGTTTGACTAATTATTATCTTATGTAATGTCGGTCACATCGGTCCCCATTCCAAACTTTGTGTAGAGATGTTACGGCATCTATACTTGATGTAGGCAACAAGTCGCACAGATGGGATTCACACTGTGAATGGATCAGCTTAGTGTGGTGTGTTGGCTTTAACCAAATCCATTCTGGGAATGAGTCACTGCACCTGGTAAAAACACCACTCCAACTACTTGTTCAGACTATACAAATAATGTAATATACAAATATATGCGTTGTTTATTACTTATGGAAGGTGTTCAGATGATTGTTTTCTGCCAGATATTCACAATGAATATGCTTCTCAATAAAAATTAATATACTCAAATATATTATTCATTAGCATTTATTCTAGTTCTAGGCCGTTGTGATTTTGTGTCATCGTTGTGATAAGTCCGTGTTGTCAACAAGTTGACGTTGATGACAGTGACAGTATATTGAGTGTGTGTGTGTGTGAAGTAGTCATGTAGATCTGTATCCAACAGTTTCAAGTGTTACTTACATGTACACATCAATTACTAAATATATTAGTCTTCATTGTTAAAAGCAGTATGTGAGCGCTAGGTATGAGTAAAACAATATATGTGTGTGTATTTATATGTACACATCTTTAAAAGTAGCATGATTGTGTTGATCATATGTGCAAGTAATATGCATAACTAGTTTGTTAGTGGTATGTGATGTCACTGTGTAGATATGCCCTTTGATTTATAAGTCTTTGTGACTTAGCCATAAGAATCAATCATCACTTAAAATAAATATTGTGTTGATTAAGCAGGGACAATTTCAATCATAGACTGTTGGTCTTCATTTCACTGCTCCCTGTCCTATTCTAGTAAGGCTAAGTACAGACAAGTTAGCCAGGGGTTTGAACCCTGGGATTTGAATCTCATGACCTGCCACACAGGAAGTGGACACTTAACACCCTCCACTCTCCCGTCTGGTTTGCTGATCTAGAAACTTATTGCTGAATTGATGAATACACGTAATAATCCAGAACAGGATCCACCTGTAAACCTACATCTTCTAATCTTTAATCGTCTCGTTCAATTTTGGAAAGCTGTGCAACAGAATAATGATTGCTAAAATGGCAACCGCATCCAAAGCAACGTTATGAATGGGCACCAGTTGTAGGCCTACTCTCTTTCGTACTAGATCGGTTTTTCCAGTTTGAAGATGATAATTTAATGGGTCGAAAGGACTTTAAAAGTTTAATAGTCCGATGACTTTTGAATGTTTAAAATTATTTTTCAGAAAGATATATCAGGTTGACCTTATAACTTACTATTCATCAGATTGGAGTAACTTTGATGACAAATGGTTAATTTTGGAGCAATTTGAGTTGAAAGACCCTATAATAATTTTGGCAAGCATGCCAAAACTCCTGTAGCTATGACCCAGATTGCCACATGATGTGGGCTGACCTACTGATAGGTAGCCTGGTCCTGTAGTATTTTCCATTGATGGTACCATAGCTGACCATTTTTGTTACAAGTCTCTCCACTGTAGTAGTTTCAAAGTCTTGGCACAGAGACGAATTGGATATTCTATTATCATTTAGTATCACAATTAAATTTGTTTAATTTCTTTACATTTGTTGATTATAGAACTGATGGCTTCGATCTTCAGCTGTCAGACTGGGTTGGTTTACTCAGTATCAGGATAATGTGGGATATTGGGACAACAGGCATACCCAAATTGATTAATTATATCTATTGAATTGACTGAATAGTATCGGATATCCAACATCACATAAACATCGGTATATGTGACATCGTCCAACATTAACGGAGAATCTCATCTGTTAGTGATAGTGATACATAGGCTTAGACAACCCTTACAGTCAGCCTGATTAGCTCAGATGGGGTGTTAGAATGCAGATCTGAAGCTAACCGATTTGAATCCTGGTCTGCTAACCTTTTATAGAACAAAATTCTTTTAATAATTTATTTACAGGTGAAATACACCAATAATAAATCAAAATGCATCCCCAATTTGATCAATTCTATCTAATGAATTGACCAAATAATATTCAATATCCAATATCACATATATATACATCGGTATCTGACATCGTCTCAATGTTGATGCAACCAATTTCCAATGGTCAAAATCGTGTCCGAATGATATTGGACATCTGATATCGCACTGATGCAGGAGCTGACGTCGAACTGATATCGGGATGACGTTACACCAAAGATTATACTATATACTGTATAAAATCTTTGGTTACAATGCAAGCTGGGCATGTGCTTCCCACCCGTTTATTTTGTTTCCAAGTATCCTGCCATGCACAGCGAGGCTGGGAATACAAACTCGCTTATTTATCAGACTGGACTGGCCATTACATTGCTGTAGATATCACTATAGGCAGTGTTATCAACCATATTTAGGAATTTAATAACTGCAATGTACAAATACCATGTGTGTCATACATTAAGCAGACTTAGCGTATGGCATAGCTGCATGTATGGAGATAATTCATAATTCAATGCTTTATTTCAGACTCAGCATTATTAGGCTAGTTCATTTTGGGCTGAACCCAAAACAAATTACAACACAAATGATTCCACTGGGATTCATTCTGTGGAAACCCCCTAAACAACATATAAAATATCTAATATTGAGAAAAATCAGGAAATTGGTCAAATATGATAATTTATGTTAATTATGTGCCTTGCCCTGCCAAAATCAAAGACCTACCCTATCTGTGGAAATAATTATCCAATTCTGGCATAGAAGGTGTCTACTTCTATGTTTTTTTAGGGTCAAGGAGATCAATTATGTCATTGTTTGCTTGATCAGATATATGCAGCATGGGAAATATGTAAATTAGGTGTCATACCTATAGAACATTAAAGCTGCTTCTAATACATATTCAATTCCATGACACTATAGTAGTCTGCACTGACCTCTCAGGAAAGGAACCACATAGACAGGTGTGGATAAGATGCTGACATTAGAGAGCCTAGATGGTGTAATGGTTAGCACACTGGTCCAGAATGCAAAATATGTGGGTTCGATTCCCACTCTAGGTGCAATATTTCCCATTTTCATCACCCGCAGAATAACATCTATAGCTAGCTGTTCAACTATGTTTATTGACTGATGAATTGTAATTTACAATTCCAAGGTTACTAAGAATCAGATAAATTACAATTGAAAAATAAACACAAATACACATAGGGAATACATGAAATAAACAAACAGAGAACAATGACAAACTAGCTTCTCTTGGTTAGGTCATTATGCAAGCCTGTGACCCCAAAATTCTGCTTGCCCCTTTGCAATTTGGGTTGTCTAGTTAGATGCATCATCTGTTTGGATTACACTTCCTTCTGGATTCCCTATATACAACATGGCTTTGGTTCTTCAAGCTCAGAGGTACAGGTGATTGAACAAAGTACTGCTTTACAACAAGGAAGTGATGTGGCAATACCAAAAACATGAACTAGTCATGTCCAATTCATTGCTGACAATGTTGACCATGATATCAGGACACTGGATAGTCATGGTACCTTCCATGGCATGGGCATTGTGGCAAAAGTTCCCCCTGCCCGAACAGAAATGAAAAAGGTTTACAGAAAAATAGTGACAATGAAAGACAGGCTGGGAGGATTGATACAAAATACTTCACATCTCAACACACTTGATAGTTAACCCTCATATACAGGGCGATCAGGACTAATAATCTTGACATTTTGTGGGAAGTGTCATTTCTGATGCATCCCACAATGCTGGCTTGGTATGGGGTAATGAAAACTGTACCTCAAGGGGAGCATCCAGGAAAAGAATGTGCTTTTTTTTATCCCCATGATTGACATGAATACCACTGACATCTCATGCACTAACTCAACTTTACTATGTTTGCAGACAGGCCAAACAGTGCGATGTAACCCCTATCCTGATCTTTGATCAGCTATTATATTAGAAGGTATCAATGATTAAGCTCTCAGAACCAATAGAAAGTTTAATTAAGTCTACTGTCCTACAATTAGGAGAGCTTCACTTTTAAATGAACTTTCTCAGCAGCATAGACCATCTAATGGCTGGTTATGGTTTAGAAGAGGTACTGGAGACAATATATGCTGCTAATAGTATAAAGCATGTTTACAGGAAAGGTGATTTCATGTGTGATACTAGGGAATGTATTGGTACATGATGCATTGCACACCATTCTAGTTGCAAATGCCTACAATCTACCATTACGAGAAAGTGACAATGGATCAGGTGATGGTGACCCAGATGTTGTAAAGGAAACGCATTCTGCATTACAAGGAGACATGGGTTTCCAGGATTTGAAATGTGCAGCAAAGATTCTCGATCAATTGCTCAATGGCAATTGTATTGATACTATTTCTTCCACTGAACTACAACTATTTGAGTTCACTTGTGCCAAAATTGTGGAAGAGGGGAGATCTCTACAAAATGTTCAGACAGCAAGGCTTTGGTTGCAATACATGGACATGGTAGAAATATTGTCCAAATTCATAAAGGCAGATAGAACCAGACACTGGAATGTTCATTTGTAATCGGTACAACTACAAGACAGAGCTTCCTTACCTCACAGCATCGGGACATAATACATGCACAAAGTCTGGTTATTTGTACCTTTGGAGCATGCTAGGCATTGAAGATGAACATCCAGATGTATTAAGAAGATTTCAGAATATACACCATGTTATTTGAAGAAGTGACAGATACTGGGGTGAGTTCTCAACTAACCTTGTTTTAGAGGAAGTCTTGATGAGAAGTGTGAAGAGTCGAGGTGGACTTACCCAGGGGAGGGGTATGAATGAATCTCAAAGACATGTTTGGCTTCTTTCAATCCCATCCTCTGCACAGGTTAACTTCACTATATACAGACACTCACAGGGATGCAATGTAAAACCAGTGACCAGTTACAAGACATGGGTAAAAGTTGGAAGCAGCATGATCAAGTAGACACATTCAAATTATTAGAGGCTTTCCAGTAGTGGTACCCCGTAATTGAGGACACATCATTGTGTGGGATTGTGAATGGGGTTATTGCTAATGAGAAGGTAAATATTGATCAGGCACAACAGGTTAGATAGGGAATTCTTGAGTCAATGGTTGGGAAAAATGTGCAGGAATATTCATTAAAGAGAAAGTGCCAGCCAGTCACGTTGAACTCAAAGATGATATCAAAGGTAAACAAGTTATTATTGACCCACAACTTTTGTTTCAGAGATTGAGCATCCAATGGTGAGAATCCAGCTGACATATTCAAATATGAACTCTGTAGCGTTTCACCTTCAATATTTGATTAATCACTGCTTGCACAACACGCTAACCAAGCTACACTTGCTTATGCTCTTTGGGAGTAAGTGAAGGATCAACAACAAAATATGTTTTATTATTAATGGTAGTGCCTTGCTCCAGCATTTGCCTTGGCAAAAAGGGTTAACCTTTGAACAGTCATGTGATATCTATATCAACTACATGTCCAGAAGGAATGGAAATCTTACCATTGTTTTTTATGGATATGCAAATGGGCGGTACACTAAGGATTCAACTAATTCCAAGAATTTTAGACTTCTCAATCTTGCTTGGGTATTTAAAAAAAAGATTTTTTTGGTCCATTAGTTGTTTAAGCAGGGGAAATTTCAGTCATAGACGACTGGTCTTCCTCATTCTACTGCTGGTCGACAGAAAGCCCGAGCCTACACTTTTACCGACCCAAGGGATTTTTAACCTCCCACACCACATAGACATGGTATGAGAGCAACTGGCCTTTGATGACGCTGTAAGTTATACACAGCAGTGGAAATCCAAATTGGCAGAGCCGGGGGCACGGGGAATCGAACCGCTGACCCTCAGATTAGGAGTCTGACCTAGAAAAAAGTAAGACATTCTAGCGTATTTATTCTGTGGTTCGTCTACCGCTCCCCCATGAACAAAATCATACAGGAAGGAGATGCTGCACTAGTTATTCTGAATAGTGTTTCCTAACATGATATTCTTGACAATCTGTGATACAAATGTTACATGGAGAAGGTTACAAAGGCAATAGCTGTTGAGGCACCACCACAGACCTGCACCACGAACACGCACATTACGCCCCCATCACGTACACCCCTAACCCCCCCATCAAATACCTACACCCCCACCACACACCTGCACTTACACCCCCTCCACACCTATGGCGCCCCCTGTTATATACCAAGACAACTACCGCCACTATTCGGCTAACCCGGTCGGCAGCCGCCGAAGTACGGTGGCGCCACCTAGCCGGTGCTGCCCGAACCTTTCTAATTCTTTGACAGCGCATTCAATAGACTACATCACGGTTCCGACTGCGCATGCGCCGAAAACGGCCTTGGGAGCAAAGCAAAGGCGTACGGCCATTGAGTTTGCCTATACGCACATTGAAAAATGTCAGTTTTATTCAAAACTAATAGAAATCCCAAACCCTAACCATATCAATTTAATATAATCTTTTTGTTAAACCTGTTTTCTGTATGTGTTCCAAGCGGTTTGTGTCTAGGTGGTGTGGTTTTAGCAATATTTTACTTTTTCTGTATGGAGATTACTCACTACCATTGACAATGCATTGAGTACTCTGGCTGTGGCTCTAACACTAGTCTGAGTGCCTAGATCTTTCTAAATCTAAATGCACATGGCATAAGATGTGCTGATTATATTGATGTAAATGCAATGCTGGATAAAAGATTAATATCTTAATTTATTATATATATATTTTTAGTTAGTATTCTATGTTTCAAAGAAGAGCTGAGATGAGCTGAAACTAGCACATTTCATTGCTGCACCCAGTGTATTAGCATGTGCCATGTGCTTTTGGGGGGGTTGTTTTGCTCTGACACATCCCACAATGCACCGCGCCGCTGGAACCGTGATGTAGTCTATAGACCAATTTCATATGACGTCAGCACATGTATTTTGGTCAGTGCGCGCTCTGCTTGGCTGCAGGACAACATCCGGTCACACTGCAAACTCAATGGCTATGAGCAATCTTCATAGAGAAAAAGTGAAATATCTCTAAAACCACACCACCTAGACTCAAACCAATTGGAACACACATAGAAAACATATTCAAAGAAGAGATTATATTAAATTTATAAGGTTAGGGTTCTGCATTTCTATTAATTTTGAATAAAATCGATGTGTTGCACTGCATGTATTGGCAAACTCAATGCATTGTCAATGGCCGTGAGCAATCTTTATACAGAAAAGTGAAATATCTCTAGACACAAACCGATTGGAACGCATATAGAAAACATATTCAACGAATAGATTATATTAAATTTATAAGTTTAGGGTTCTGCATTTCAATTAATTTTGAATAAAATAAACGTTTTGCACTGCACGTCTCGGCAAACACATTGGATTGTCAATGACCGTGAGCAATCTTCATACAGAAAAAGTGAAATATCTCTAAAACCACACCGCCTAGACACAAACTGCTCGGAACACATACAGAAAACATATTCAACGAATAGATTATATTAAATTTATAATGTTAGGTTTCTGCATTTCTATTAATTTTGAATAAAATAGACATTTTGGACTGCGCGTACGGCAAACTCAATGCATTGTCAATGGCAGTGAGCAATCTTCATACAGAAAAGTGAACTATCTCTAAAACCACACCACCTTGCCACAAACCGCTTGGAACACATATAGAAAACATATTCAATGAATAGATTATCTTAAATGTATATGGTTAGAGTTCTGGATTTCTATTAATTTTGAATAAAATAAACGTTTTTGCACTGCGCTTACCGGCAAACTCAGTGGCAGTGTGCATTCGTTCTGCAGCCAAGCTGCGTGCGCATACACAATGTTTACAAACATTGAAAGGGGTCTATTCACACTATTCACGCCATGGCCATGTTGAAACCAGACTGATGCCACTTACGCATCTGCGAGGCGCCGCTGTGTGAAAAGTAATGTGAATACTTTTTCGTCGACCAATACTTCTCGAAATCACTCAAATTTGAGGGTATTCATTTTTTAGACTACCATATTCATCTTTGCATACCTGTTTTCTAACTATTGGCCAATTTTCACGAAGATTGGGTGACCCTTGCATGGTGATTTTCCCATTCTTTAACTACAATGTGACTGTCAACTTCAAGTCTGCATAGTTATGGTGGTATCATGTAATGCAGCACTGTCAGCGTAGCTATCTGTGAAACACAGTTAAACAACATTACCAGCAATCCTGAACTTAATTTTTCCGCTGCAAGTTCATGGCGCGTTGATTGATTCTGCCCATCATCCAATCAGCATTGGCCACAAGATGCGGAGTACGCATCGATTATATATATTTCAATGACAAGTTTGTTTCAATTTAAAAAAATGGAATAAAGATCTGTTCTAATTGAATGTAAGGATTATGGAACAATGAATAAATAAATAGGAATACATATTTAAATAAAAATAAACTGGTTTGATGGATTTTTTCTTATTTTATGTGTCAACTTCAACCCCCATGTGGACACGGCAAAATATTTAGGTACACAACTGAAACTGTGCCTAGAGATACCGTATGGTGCTGCCATCTGTGAGAGCTATCGGCCACTAAAATACATGCTGCCGTATTCTCTCACTAGCTCGTAGAAGTTGGGCAGTTTATCGATTTTCTGTGAATATAGTGGGAAAACGTGGCATTTTCTCCCAAATTTTCAACATATAGATGGACCTATAATTTTGTTTGTGAATTTAGCCCAATTTTCGGCAGGGAAGAGCTTGGTGTATGTAGAAACTCATCAGCTATCGGTTCTATACGTTTATTATGATAGAAATGTGATAAATGGCATTGCTGTGGATTTGCTATAGGAATGCTGGTACTCGTGGTGACGGTGAGTTGTTGCAGCGCTAGTCAACAGGTTCGGGATTGCTGGTAATGACTAGTCTTAGTAATTACAAATTAATAAAAGCTTTAAAAGGGTTCAAATATATTTGAAAAATATATCTATATTAAGAAGGTTATGCAATTTTGAATTTAAGAAAAGATTGGCAGCCAAGGTGAGTGACTTTATTGACATTGCCTACTGAAATTCATCTGATCATCACTCAATCTTCATGAAAATTGACTGATAAATAGAAAAAAGGTATGCAAAAATGAATATGATAGTTTCAAAAGTGAATATCTTCAAATTTTACTCCTTTAATTTCTGTAGTAGTTCATACACATTGACACACAGCAGTGTCTTATGGCTATTTCCAATACCCGACGCATAATCAGCCTAGTTCTGATGATGAATTAGGTCACGTGTGAATAGTGTGAATGGATCTCAGAGTTGAAAGGTCAGATTACTGAGCTTTAACCACAGAATGGGGATGGAAGTTATTGGAAGGGAAGCTACAACCAGTCACAACTCACACACTAGCTGCCCCTGGTGAACTTCTGCAGTTTATAAGGTGTATGTGCAAAACCAGCTGCAGTACACTTGAATGCAGATGCCTGAAACATGGACTAGACTGTACATCTGCTTGTGGTGAATGCAAGGGACTAAGTTGCAGTTGAACTACAACAGGCAGAAGGAAATAGGTTTACAATCAAGAATCATTACTTCATCCTATCCATTAGCCTACCCCAGTAATTTTGTAATGGTGGTACCGAGTTTCTGAATTAATTCAACTGGCCATCAAAGTCATATGTATTTCTCCAAATATGAGTCATGTCGTATAGACTTACACCCTTTTCATTAGTTCCTTTACTCCCAAAGCTTGGGAAAAGATATATCAATCATCAAGGTTGGGTGATTTTGAAGGGATCTATTCTTTATCTAAATTTCTATGTGGGCATGGCACCTAATTTGCATATTTCCCATGTTGCATCATGTCTGATCAAGTAAGCAATGCCTAATTGAACTCCCTGACCATACAAACATAGAAATACACACCTTGGGTGCCAGAATTGGATAATTATTTCCAAAGATAGGGTCGGTCTCTGATTTTGGCAGGGCAGGGCACCTAATTAACATAGATTATCATATTTGACCAAATTCCCGATTTTTCCCAATATTAGATTTTTGATATGATGTTTATGGGGGTTCCCTGGAATGAATCACAGTGGAATCGTTTTTGTTGCTATTTGTTTTGGGTTAAACCATAGTTTGAGTGGACTATATGGCAGTAACATAAAGTGGTCCATAGAAATATTAGAAATATTCAACACCATCTGGATGAGTAGTAACTTTCCCCCTTGCTGGAGCGAGGCCACAGTAATCCCGATACCCAAACCGGGAAAGGACTCCACCAATCCCAATAACTATCGACCAATAGCACTCACAAGCTGTGTATGTAAGACCATGGAACGCATGATCAATGAAAGGCTTGTTTGGTTTCTTGAAGAGGCTGCTATTACCCTTGGCAAATCTTCAGGTGCTTGTCATAGAAATAGACGCAAAGAGACCGTTGTTGCACGTATACAAATTGGACATAGCTATTTGACTCATAGTTACCTTTTCAAAGCAGAAGACCAGCCAGAATGCATACCATGTGGAGTGCCTCTGACTGTGAAACATATTTTGATTGAATGCATTGACTTTGCAAATGTTCGAGCACAGTATTTTAATGTAGCAAGTATGAAATGTTTATTTGACACTGTTAGTACTGCCTTAGTTTTATCGTTTTTAAAGCACATTGGACTGTTTAACCGGTTTTAAGACATTTTGATAGCATTGCATAGCCCTTAGTGTGCTGATATGCCGTTAAGCATTTATTCATTCATTCATTCATTCATTCATTCTTGAAGAGGCTGCTATTATCTCCTCTTCTCAAAGTGGTTTTAGAAAGACCAGAAGCACCATGGACCATCTGGTACACCTTGAGACATTTGTGAGAGACGGTTTTATAAAGGGTGAGCACGTCGTTGCACTTTTCTTTGACTTGGAGAAGGCATACGACACCACATGGAAATATGGCATTATGAAAGACATTCAGGATAGTGGATTGAGAGGCAGACTACCTCTCTTTATAGAACAATTTCTTTTAAATAGGTGTTTCTGAGTCCGTGTCGGAAGTACTCTCTCAGAAGCCTTTGACCAAGAAATGGGTGTACCCCAAGGGAGCATCTTATCGGTCACACTGTTCATAATCAAAATTAATAGCATTGTGGGTTGTGTCAGACCTGAGATTGATAAATCTCTCTTTGTAGATGATTTCCACCTTTGTTACAGGTCTAGAAACATGGCAGCTATACAAAGAAAACTGCAACATCACCTGAACAGAGTAGCCGAATGGGCTGACGAAAATGGTTTTAAATTCTCTCTCAGCAAAACTGTGTGTGTGCATTTCTGTCAACAGCGGGGTGTACACTCAGACCCAGAGATCTATCTCAACCAAACACAGATTCCTGTGGTTGAAGAAACCAAATTCTTGGGTGTCATTTTTGACAAGAAATTGAATTTTATTTCGCACATTAAATATGTCAAAAAGAAATGTCAAAAAGCTCTAGACCTCCTGAGAGTTGTTGCTCATACCAATTGGGGGGGGCGACCAGACCACTCTTCTCTCTCTCTATCGTGCACTGGTCGGATCAACCAGACCGTCATACATCCAAATGTTGAAACCCATTCAAAATCAAGGACTCAGACTCTGTCTTGGAGCACTTCGAACTTCGCCTGAGGAGAGTCTTAGTGTAGAAGCAGAGGAACCTCCACTTGCGCTGAGGAGAGAAAAGCTCGCTCTACAGTATGCATCCAAGATCGCAGCAAATCCCAGCAACCCTGCATTTTCAACCCAGGCAATGAAACACTCTTTGCCAATAAACCCAAGGCCATTCCAACTTTCGGTATACGTATTAAGGAATCATTAGAAACACTCAAGTTTGATGTAGATAACATTGCAAAATTCCAATATCCAGACACACCACCTTGGACATACGCTGTCAATGTGAACTTGGCTCTCTCTGAAGCAAGGAAAGACTCAACTAACCCTCTGATCTACAACAGTATGTTCAGGGAGGTTAAAGACATACATTCTGATCATAAGTTCATCTACACAGATGGTTCTTACAAGGATGACAAGGCTGCAGCGGCAGCTGTCATGGGCAAGCACACCTTCTCGGAGCGATTACCAAAGGGTGCTTCGATATATTCAGCAGAGCTTGATGCCATATTCTTAGCAATGGACCATGTAGAAACCTCTTCCCATAGAAAATTTGTGATATGTTCGGATTCAAAATCATGCCTACAAGCTATTCAGAGCAAGGATTGGAAGAACCCTCTGATCCGCAAGATTTTAGAAAGGCTACATTATTTATGTTCAGGACTTCACAGAACTGTGCTTTTTTATTGGGTGCCGAGTCATGTTGGCATTCAAGGAAATGAGGCATTACACCTCTTTCCATTCCTCACACGGACCTCAAAAGGCACATCAGTGCACTCATAAGGAAAAAGTGGCAATTACAATGGGATGAAGCTGTCATGAACAAGCTTCATGCAATTCAACCCACCCTTGGCAAATTTTCAGGTGCTTGTCATAGAAATAGACGTGAAGAGACCGTTGTTGCATGTATGTGAATTGGACATAGCTATTTGACTCATAGTTACCATTTTATAGCAGAAGACCAGCCAGAATGCATATCATGTGGAGTGCCTCTGACTGTGAAACATATTTTGATTGAATGCATTGACTTTGCAAATGTTCGAGCACAGTATTTTAATGTAGCAAGTATGAAATGTTTATTTGACACTGTTAGTACTGACTTAGTTTTATCGTTTTTAAAGCACATTGGACTGTTTAACCGGTTTTAGGACATTTTGATGGCATTGTATAGCCCTTAGTGTGCTGATATGCCGTTAAGCATTTATTCATTCCATCATTCCATAGTGGGTACATAGAAGAAAGCCGTGTTCACACGGGCAATGTAAATCGATTTGTAGAAATCGACTTGCCTAGTTTGACGCACATTTCGCGTTTGAACGGGCGGCTGATTCAGATTAGGGCTGAATTGATTCCTGTTATCCAGATACTGGAAACCACTTATGGAGGTCGATTACGTGAGTCGATATCTGTGAGTCGATTTATTTTGCCCGTGTGGATGCACTGAGGCGGACTGAGGTCACACTTTCCGGTCGATCAAAAGCGCATATTCTATAATTTGGTCTATGAAACTGCTAGCTGGGCACAGATATTCTTTTCATGACTTATTTTAAGGTTTTCACTGCCCAGCAGAAGTTTTGACCGTTCCAAACCAATACGATTCAGTCCATACATATCTAGGTGGAACCCACACTCTCTCGTGGCGACGTCGACGAACCCAAACTGGCGCTGGTTGGTATGGACTTGCTCATGCGCAGATTTCGATTTCTGGCCCAAGTACTGCCCGTGTGAACGGGCCGCTAATTCGACTCCTAGTATTCGCCTTGGCTGAATCGCTTTACTTTTTCCCCGTGTGAACACGGCTTAAATGTGAATAACATACAAGTAATACTAACAATAGTATGAGCACTACAGTACTAACCATTATCAAAATATCGGCCTACATACAGTAGTTTGTACCAATGCCTCCATATGACAGAGGTAAACCCAAGATCACTCTCCTATTTTCACAATTCCCTGTATTATAATATTTTCTTATTTGTCAAATCTATTAATAATATTGAATATTAGATTCCTGATCAATATTGGCAAATAACTGACTAGCACTATCATACCTAAGTAATAACCTCACAATGTCATTACATGCTACATTCAGTTTTCTAATGCTATACATTCTATAGTTCCACCAAATGAGATTAAAAGCATTCGTCCAACATACTCCAGGTATCATTCACCACCCACCAAAGCTAACAAGCCATTTAAATGATTTGCGTAACAATTGTATCTTTCAGACCAGCTGAGCCATGGCGTATTATAAGGGGCAGAAATATTCTGTGATAAAAAAAAAGAACTTAATGAATGGCGAGCTCTTTGTAGACCCAGAGTTCCCTCCCTCAAACAAGTCTCTCTTCTTCAGCAAGGTCGACCGGGACATCGAATGGAAGAGACCAAAGGTTGGTATCTGTAACATCCATGTGTGTGCACAATGGTTGCAATTCTCCATCAGAACTGTCATTGTTCAGAATTAACATTGGGACAGTTGCTGAATGAATATAATAATATGCTTAATATTTCCCCCATGTCAATTAAAGATAATAGGTTTTTCTCTAGGATGGGCTAGCAGCCCTGTCACAGACTGCTGCGGGAGTAACTAAGTACCAATCTGCATTCAGACAAATGCTATCCTGGCATAGTGGGTGTCCTGCCATTGGAAGGATTGTCAAATGAGAGAAGTTACAATTCATGCATTGAAAGATTATTTGTACATGGCAGGGGTTCGCCAATCACAGAAGTTGTTGAAGTCAGGGACTAACTACCCAGCTAACAAAAAAACGTCACACTGACGTCAGTATAATGTTATTGAATGTTACAATAACGTTATAAAAACGGTCCGCTCACTGACCCAGAGTCCGAGTGTAAAGCCATCTGGTAAAAAATGAGAAATAAAGTCTGCCTCTGTTCAGGCAGGCTGCTTCAAGTTCTATACACAAAACAATTGAAAAGGGAAAAAAAGAAGTAACAAAGAAAAGCGCTTTAATGTGCGAAAGACCACTATCGGGCCGTATGCCCAAGGGGGCAGCATCCCCCATCCCCACCGGAAATCAGTTTTCTGCTTTGCAGGATATTGATATGGCCGAGGTTCTCCCGAGCCGTGGCCGTAGCGTGTCCCCCAAGGTGAAACTTGTGGGAAGTGTGCCTGTCATTCCGCCAATATGACAAGCGCACATATAATACAATGGAACTACCGAGGTTTTAGAGCAAACTTCAGTCAGGTGCGATTGCTTTGTGAGAGGCTTAACCCTCTTGCCGTTTGCTTACAAGAAACATATATAAAGGCTACTGATCAGATCTCCCTAAAACACTACAATATGTATCACTGTTGTGCGCCAGATGGGGAATGAGCCACTGGTGGCTCATCCATTCTGGTGCGTGAAGACGTGATACATACCCCAATAACCTTAAATACAACTTTTCAAGCAATAGCCATTCAAATTAGTCTGGATAAAACCATTACAATATGCTCCATATATATCCCCCCTAACTCCATTTTTTCAACACAAGATTTATAAACTTTAACAGATCAGTTGCCTTCCCCCTATATTTTAATGGGGGACTTCAATGCACACAACCCCCTGTGGGGTAGTGCAAACACAAACAGCAAGGGCAGGGCAGTTGAGAATTTCCTGGGCAATCGCGCTTTGAGCTTTCTAAATGATGGGTCCCATACCTATGCTCATCCTGGGTATGGGACCTCCTATGCGATCGACCTCACTATTTTGCAACCTGATCTCCTGCTGGACTTCTCATGGAGTGTCTCGAATGACCTTTGTGGAAGTGACTATTTCTCTATCGTGATTACGACCAAAGGACCAGCTCGGAACCAGAAGGAACCGAGCTGTCGGCTGAACAAAGCTGACTGGTCACTGTTCCAGTCACTCGCCCGTGAGAGGTTTGCGGGAGTAGCCCGCAATGATCCTGTTGCAATGAAAACATTCACAGAGATCTTGGGGTTGATTGCAGAGGAAACCATTCCTAAGACCTCTGCTTTTCCAAAACATATAACAAATCCTTGGTTTAATGCAACTTGTAAGAACACGATCAATGAGCGGAAAAAGGCGCAACGTACTTTCTTCCGGCGGCCTACCGCCGAAAACCACGTTCGCTTTAAAATTCTAAGGGCTCGGGCTCGCCGAACTATTAGGGAGGCGAGGAGGCTGTGCTGGAGACAATATGTCTCCGGCATAACCACTCGCACCCCACTTTCTAAAGTATGGACCATGATCCGGAAAATAAAACTGAAAGCTGCTGGATCATCAGTCCAACACCTAAAACACAATAACATTCTTTTAACTAACGTAACCGACATAGCCAACCTTCTTGCAACCACATTTTCCCAGAACTCATCTGTACAAAACTGCCTTCCGGCCTTTGCGCAGATGAAGTTGCATATGGAGCATCCAATCAATTTCAAATCTAATAACACTGAGCCCTACAATAGTTTCTTCACAATAGATGAATTAAAGCACGCTTTAAATAGGTCGCACAACACTGCAATAGGTCCAGATAAAATACACTACCAATTTTTAAAACACCTCCCACCACCAGCAGTTGAACTGCTTCTGCAACTTTTTAATAATATCTAGCGCACAGGAGACATCCCAACCTCGTGGCAAGAGGCCATCATTATTCCCATCCCCAAACCGGGGAAAGACCATAGCGAGCCCGCGAACTACCGCCCGATAGCTCTTACAAGTTGCATTTGTAAAACTTTCGAACGAATGATTAACGATCGCCTCGTCTGGATCCTGGAGTCAGAGTACCATCTGACCGACTTCCAGTGTGGTTTCAGGCGGGGGAGGAGTACCCTCGACCACTTGGTCCAGTTGGAGTCGTTCGTTCGAAATGCCTTCATAAACAAAGAACATGTTGTGTCCGGTTTTTTTTACCTTGAAAAGGCATACGACATGACATGGAAATACGGCATCCTGAAGGATTTGTTCAATATGGGGTTTCGAGGGTGCTTGCCCATTTTCATTTCTAAATTTGTATCACACCAAAACTTTAGAGTTTGGGTCAATGCTACCCTCTCTGATCCTTTTGATCAAGAGATGGGAGTACCTCAGGGTAGCATTCTATCTGTTAGCCTTTTTGGCATTAAAATTAACAATATAGTAAAATCCATAAAGAGTACTGTATCCTGCAGTCTCCATGAAGATGACTTTTTAATATGTTATAAAGGTAAAAATATGAACGCTATAGAACGGCAACTCCAATTAAACATAAATAGCCTTTCCTCATGGGCAATGGAAAATGGTTTTCGATTTTCCAAATCGAAAACCATTTGCATGCACTTTTGTCTTTTACAGACTTTGCACTATGACCCTAATTTAACAATTGGAAATGAACTCATCAAAGTTGTCAAAGAGACCAAGTTCTTGGGAATCATATTTGACAACAAATTGTCTTTTATCCCTCATATTAAGTATTTAAAGTCCAGATGCCTTAAGGCACTGGACATTTTAAAAGTTCTAGCCCACACACAGTGGGGAGCAGACAGCACTGTCCTGCTCCAATTATATAGAACATTAATACGTTCAAAATTGGACTATGGCTGTACTGTTTATGGTTCAGCCAGAAAATCATACATATCACTGTTAGACACGATACACCATCAAGGGCTTCAGCTCGCCCTGGGGGCTTTTAGAACCTCGCCCGTCCAGAGCCTCTATGTCGAAGGCCGAGAGCCCTCCCTTAAGAGTAAAAGGCTCAAACTGTCTATGCAATATGTGGTCAAATTAAAAGGAAATATTTTAAACCCTGCATATAAGTGCATTTTTATGCCACCATATGAACACCTCTATGAAGCACGGCCAACATACATAAAGCCGTTAGGCCTCAGAATAAAGCCTCATTTGGAGTCTCTGGGAACAAATGTACATAATATAGCACCCTCGCAATATTCAGATGTTCCTCCATGGCAGCTGAGGAAACCAAACATCATCCTCCAGCTGGCCATGTTGAAGAAATCTCAAACGCACCCACTTTCATATCATGAAAGCTTTATCGATGTGCGAAGTGCTTTTAGTTCCCACCTAGCCATTTACACGGATGGGTCAAAGACAGACAACAGTCTCAGCGGCAGCAATCGTCCACGGACGTGAATTAGGTACGCGTATTCCAGATGAGAGTTCCATCTTTACTGCTGAGGCATGAGCACTCCTACTCGCGTTAGAGTGCATCGAAACCTCAGCCAGTCATGAATTCATCATTTTCACTGACTCTTTTTCCTGCCTTCAGGCTTTAAACAATAGGAAACTGGACCACCCAATACTACTTAAAGTACTCATTAAACTAAACTCTCTTTCAATAGCAAAATTTGACATTCACCTATGTTGGGTGCCCAGTCATGTGGGTATCCCAGGAAATGAGAGAGCAGATCAAGCGGCCACTCGAGCCCTGACTGCTCCTTTGGAACACTGTCATATTCCCCACTCTGATCTGAAACCTACCATTCAAAAATACATCTGGAACCTATGGCAGATCGAATGGGATGAACACCCAAACAACAAACTCCATAGAATTACCCCCTCCGTGAACGTACTGCCGCAGAGTCGCCTGGAAGGGCGACATGAACAGGTTGTTTTAACAAGATCCCGTATTGGCCACTCATGGCTAACACATGTTTTTCTGCTCAAGGGGGACCCTCCCCCTGAATGTATTGGATGTCAGTCCCCACTGACATTAAAACATACTTTATTAAACTGTGTATTTCATGGCCCTGCGCCAACAGTTTTACACTGCAAAGAGCATGCATGACCTTTTTACTAAAGTAAAACAGGAAAGCATTTTAGGCTTTTTGAGGGCAGCTGGTTTGTACCATCTCATATAGATTTTTAAACAAATTTCATCGGGGAATAGTACTATCATTCAGAATTTTATTTAGCTTGACCAGAAACTATATGATTGTGAGTTTACAAAATTCATGAGTTTTCATTGACACAAAATTGATATTATGCTTTTAAATGTAAAAGCGATGGTTTGAACAAAAACAAACATTTCTCGCCGTGAATATGGCCTATGCTGCCGACACGGCCTAAAGCAACCACCAATCAATCAATCTTAACCATATCTCGGGTGGCCCACCGTGTCCGGCCACCACCCATGGCCTGACGTCGGACACCGACGGTGTAAAATCTAATCTTTAAAAAAAAAAATTAATTAAAAAAAAAAATCTTAACTCGGTAATTTGGTTGCTTTCGAAGCAGGTCGGTGTAGAGTCAGAAGTTATAAAAGCCTACCAGTGCTCATTAAACACCATTTTCATTGCAAAATCCTTTTGGTTAAGATTAAATAAATAAATACATTTTTAAAGAATAGATTTTCCACTGCCAGTGGCCCAATGGTGGAAAATGTGTGGTGACCGTCCAACCAATACGTCAGTATAACGTTACTGTGACGTTATGACATTACAATACATGGTATGACGTCAGTATAATCAAGGGCATTCTGAGGTCGCCATCTTGTCTTTTTTCATTCTCTCCCATTTCACCAACTCTGTGTCAATATAGGTAGCCACTGGATACTGGAACCAGGAACTCCACTTTCTGTTCACAACAAAGCAGTTTTTGCTCGTTGGTTTGCTTTTAGACTACATTGTCATTCACCCCTATGCTGGGTAGAGGTCAATATTTTATCTAAGAGTCCGAGGTCTCGCTGAAGCAGATGTAAACATGGAAAAGCAATATTACGATGTAGTCAGAGGCATTATGTCACCTTCATACATTGCACTACTGTATATTGGTATCCTGAAGTTTGACATCTGGTAAATGTTCCCCGTTAGTTTACTTATCAAAATTTGACTTAGGACACACATACCAATAATGTTTATTTTAGACAGGCCATTTGACTGATTCTAATAAGCTTTGCAACTTTTTCAGGAATTATGCAAGGTTCCAAAACTGGTCGCCGATGGGGCAGCATTTGGTGACATGAGTCCTGGAGAGATGGGAAACCAGTGGTTCATGAGTGTATGCTGTTCGCTGGCTGTCGATCCCAAGCTGTTGAACAAGGTGAGCCGAGTCACAATGTGACTGGGCATGGTGCATTTAGTAAACATGGACATTTCCAACAATTGCATAGCTTTTCTAATTATGAAAAAAAGAACTTCTCAACTAAATAGAATATATCTTTTTCTTTTACTTTCTTCAGCAAAGGCATTATCACAGTATCACATTTAAATATTGTATCTAGGCATATACATTTCTGTTCTTTAGTCATTTATAAATTTGATTAACGGCTTCAACATACAAATGTTGCAACCTTTGATGAGATGTGATTGTGTGATCCGGACAGAGGAAGCCCGAGACGGAAGTGGGAGTGATAAGGGAGGGTACAATATCAAAAATCGGGGTAGTACAGGTTATGCAAATGTTCTTGAGCAGGTCAGCCGACCTCGTCCACGTCCACAGAGGGGCCCGGAAGGACCTGGGAGGAGGTAGGCTCGGGAGCCGACCCCCACACAGTGGCCTACAACAAGAGGGTGGGTGGGTGCGGTAAATCCATTGACGTGAGGATATGAAGCCCGAATGCAGGTCAGCGGAAAGGTCGGGAATGAGGGGAGGTTCGGAGAGGGCCTGGTAGGGGGCGTCTCGGGCTTCCCGCCGGATCAACCACAATTCGGAATTATGAGCCAATGGGGAACTGGCAATTTTGATCAATATACACAAGGGAGGCCATCGCTCTAGGGGCACAGGGAACGAGCAAGCTAAACTGGGAAAAACTAAACTTTATTCAACAGCAGGAAGCTACTTGCAGGAAAAACGATTTGAAATAAACACTTGCTCACCAGACACTGACAAGTCGAGTCGACATCATTTGCAACCATTAATTGGTGTCAGAAACAATGGTGCTCAATGGACTAAAACACCTGGGTCTATTAGTGCTGGAGAAGGATATGGCAGCCGGCTGGCAGAGTTGGCTGAGATCATATGGAATATACGCAAAATCTACAGATGTGATAACAAAGAGGGAAAGCATATAGTGCAGCATGTTCCTCCATATTGCTAGACCAGCAATGCAGAAGGTATTTTTTCCTGCCTTCAGGCTTTAAACAATAGGAAACTGGACCACGCAATAGTATTTAAAGTACTCATTAAAGTGCCCAGTCATGTGGGTATCCCAGGAAATGAGAGAGCAGATCAAGCGGCAAGTCGAGACCTGACTGCTCCTTTGGAACACTGTCATATTCCCCACTCTGATCTGAAACCTACCATTCAAAAATACATCTGGAACCTATGGCAGATCGAATGGGATGAACACCCAAACAACAAACTCCATAGAATTACCCCCTCCGTGAACGGACTGCCGCAGAGTCGCCTGGAAGGGCGACACGACCAGCTTGTTTTAACAAGATGCCATATTGGCCACTCGTGGCTATACAAATTTTTCTGCTCAAGGGGACTGCCCCCTGAATGTATTGGATGTCAGTCCCCACTGACATTAAAACACACTTTATTAAACTGTGTGGATTTCATGGCCCTGCGCCAACAATTTTACACTGCAAACAACATGCATGACCTTTTTACTAAAGTAAAACAAGAAAAGATTTGAGCCTTTTTGAGGGCAGCTGGTTTGTACCAGCTCATATAGGTTTTTGAACAAATTTCATCAGTGAATAATACTATCATTTAGACTTTTATTTAGCTATATGATTGTGAGTTTACAAAATTCATGAGTGTCCATTGTCACAAAATTGATTGTATGCTTTTACATGTAAAAGCGACGGTTTGAACAAAAACAAAATTTCTCGCCGTGAATATGGCCTATGCTGCCGACACGGCGTAAAGCAACCACCAATCAATCAATCAATCAACCTGACGGTGGCTCAAATCTGGAAAGGGATTGAAAACCAACGTCAGACCACCACCGTCGGCCCGACGGTGGAAAGTCGGTGGCGACGGTGCGACCAATAGCCGACGTCGGCCCGACGGCTGTGTGCTATCTGGGTAGTCAGGTTCCAGGATGTCCAGTAGTAGTATTGATGACACCATAGCCTGGGTTGATATAAAGTTGCATGGAATTTTGTATTAAATAATTGTTACAGATCTGAATAAGAGTAATGTAATAATTATGTATATTATTACCCAGGAACAATACATTTGATAATCATTAGGTCAGCCCACATCACATGCCAAGAAACAAATGATGGCGCCATCAGTAGAAAAAAAAGGTACCCAGGCTATATTTTATTTAGGTCATTCCACATCACGTGGTCATCGCGAGACGTCAATACGCATCATAGCGAGAGGACTTTTGGGAAGCTTGTCGAAAGTATTTTGAGTTCCTTCAGCTCCAATTGCTTCAAAACTAGCCATTTTTCATCAAAATTACTGTGGACTAATGATTAGTAAGTTATAATGATCAATTTGATATATTTATCTAAAAAATAAAATAAATATTCAGACGCCATCAGACCATGCAACTTTAATTAAATATACCAGTTACATTGCTGCTAAAATAGGTCTTAAAATGTATGAAAATTTGTATTAAAGGGTCTTAGATGTGATTGGCTGATAGGCGCAGCAATCCTGTATTTACAAACTGCCGAAACACTTAAATAGATTTTATATTTTATATTCAACCTAGATCGTAGTACATTAATAAATAATTTGGGGCTGCATTGAATTAATAATAATTGAATTGATGGAAACATCTCTTTCGTCCCTCCACTCTCACTCAGCCATTTACAACACCACAGGAATAACCTGACTGTATGAGTGAGAAGTGTTCCACAGGATAAGCCTAAACTGGGTCACTTAGTGTCCTCCATAAAACCCAAAATGGGTCACTGAGGTCAGCACAAGTTGGTACCATGCACCACCAATGGGAGTATGGAACTACTGGTTGATAATGTCTGAAAAGAGTTCCCGAAGGGGGAGCCTGCCAGCATTTCACTTTCTACCTCTTACTCCATCCGGCTCCATCCTCTTACTCCATCCGGCTCCGGCTAGGCGACTTGTCACCACAGAGCAAGGAGACGTGGCCCATTGACTCAACTCTCCTCATTTCTCTTTCCTCTATACTACCCTTTTCTTCTTTTTTTCTCACAGGCTTAGTTCTCCCCTTGATCAAGGGAGTTGTTTGCTTGGGTGGTGCCCTGTTCCTTTTTCACTGCTTCACTTTGTTCTTGCCTGCAGATCCCACCTTTTCCCGTCCCTTCCTCCTGAACCATCGGCTCCTGGATGTGAGTCCACAGCTACAATCGGACTGGTGATCCGGTACCGCTCCAACGACTCATCGTTATTGTTGTAAAGTAGCCCCTGCTTTTACAACCGCCCCACCTGAAGTTAAATCTTCATTCCGAATAACGGACCGATTTATCGGTGCTGTTCTATATTGCTGCAGTGCTGAAGCCTGTAACCGTCAAGGTTACGAACCACCCAAGAGTCAGAGTCATGTACCATGCTAGTTATCAAGTTGGGTCACCAACTTGTTTCCAATCACGGATTGTACAGCCACGTACAATGTGGATCGCTTTGAGTGAAAAGAGATGTCATGTTCTCTAATGTATCGAAAGTATGCATCATTCCACTTCAAATATAATCTAATGTATTTGTCTAAAACGGATATGACAAACCAATGGACTAAGGAACTTTATCTTTAATCTTCAAAGTTTGCAAGACGTGACAGAGTTGGAGAACTAACTACGACAACTCACAGCATAATTCAATTCAATACTTTATTTCAGACTCAGCATTATGGTAGATACATAAATTGGTACATAGTAGGTACATATAAAAATAAATGTGAATAACATACAAGTATTAGTATGAATACTACTAGTACAGGAACATTAGGTTTTAACCCGGAAAAAAATAATGTCAAGCTGAATTTTTTTTTACAAGCTCAGTTCATCTTGCTGAGTAACATATCAAAAGTCCCCTAAAATCCCACCCTTGCTTCATTCCTAAAAAAATTGTGTTACCTAGCAACCATAGCTGAATGCTAAATGGCCCAGAAAATGCCCTTATGGATTAACTAATTCCACTATTAATCTAACATTTACTTGTATTTATCATTCTGATTAATAAGCAAGTACAACAATACATACACCAACACCATACATATTTGTTATACACGGTAACCAATGGCAACATCGTACATTGCAGCCAAAGTATGGTAGCGCTAGCATGAATATTAGCAACCACATCCAAACTATGTCGCGATGAAAGTGTAGTAGATCATGTTATTATTAGTACAAAATATAAACAGTACAAATGGTCAATATCTTGTTTGAAACCGTTTCATATCTGTGAATTATGCTGATCACTGATAACCTATGTCCGAACATATGGATAGCAACCAGTATAATTGAAGTGCATGTCCATTGTTTAGCACCATATTATGGTTTTATTATTAGGTGTGTAATATATGCTAATGAATTAATTCCTTCCTTCATCCATCAATCCGTCTGTTCGTCCTGCCATCCTTTCGTTCATCCGTCCGTCCATCCGTCTGCCCGTCCATCCATCCATCCTCCCATGCATATCGATCCATCTGAGATCATGGCTGCCTCAGATGAACTGGACAATGTTGTTGTTAGATTAGGTGGTTCCACCTATTGATGTCATATATGGGAGCTGTTGGCAACATAATGTCAGGCAGTGGATTAGAAGAACTGTGGAGCACAATATATGCCAAAGCCTCTGTTGCACACATGACAATTGGACATGCATATTCCCGTGCTCTGCGTGCTCACTATCTTACTCAAGAAACTCTGGCCCCTATCCTTCTGCAAACACCAGACTGCCTTAGTGAAGATGACAAAGGCACATTGACAAAGCTTTATCAGGATCTTCTGAAAGAGGAAACATCTGTTGAAAGATGGATTGGGGACTATTGTTATTAGTCAACTGAAGCAACTTCTCAAACAGCTGTCTGACCATGCCAACGCTATATCTCAAACAGCTAAACTCTGGATCCAATACTTTGAGCAAGTTAACATCATGCGATTATTTGTCAGAGCAGAGAGGATAGGTGACTGGGAGCTTCACCGCTATACTGTCATGAAAATGCTTCCACACCCGCATGCCGCAGGACATCTTCCATACGCAAAATCTGCACATCTATATGTACAGCAAATGACAGAGTTGTCAAAGAGGATGACGTCGGAAGAATACAACATGTTCACAAACAGGGGTTTCTTCACAATCCGCCAAAGTGACAAGTTCTGGTGTGGAGTTTGGTCTGACATGACCATCAAACAGGTACTGATGGAGCTATCAAGACCTCGGGAGGATTAACCCGTGGCCATGGAATCAGCGAGAGCACACTTGCACAGTGGGTGCTTGCTCTACCGCTGTGTGTACCACTATGTAATGCCATGGAAACATTCACTGGTACATCTGAGCAGCACAAAGAGCATAAGGAGGTTCTTACCTCAAGACAAACCAGAGACAATCATGACTTGAACTCCTCCCTGGAATGGCTAGAAGCACACCCTCCCTTTGTGAACAAACCAGATAATACCTTGGTTTCCCTTGCTACTGGAATTGTAGCACACAAAACCATTAACTGCGATGAAGCTGAACGTCATGGATTCAAAGCTATGCAGGAAATGGTTGATAAACTGTTTGCAGGAATAAAACTTTGACGGAATGACAAAGTAAAACCACTTGCAGCAATGACAAACACTGTAAAAATTCGCAACGATGAAGTCACCGTTAATCCACTGAAACTGTTCAGTCAAATCGCCTGCATTATTAACTCGAGCTCCGAGTTGTCCAGCTTCTTGAAGTATGAACTGACGCCACGACCCCCATCATTGTTTGATGATGTGTCAATGAGAAAATCAACACAGGCTGCATTAGCTACTCTGCTAGAATCATTGGTACCCAGTGACAATAATATGCCAGGCGAGGCTCTTTTTATTGTTGATGGTGGACATCTTCTTCACTCGGTGACTTGGCCATGTCCAGCAACTTATGATGAAATCTGTCAAATGTACCTCAAGCACTACCAGTCAAATGCAACAGCTGTCTTTGATGGATATGATGGCCCTCCTTCAACAAAATCTGTTGAACAAAATCGCAGGGCAAGCAAGGCATTCTCCACAGATATCATCTTCACTGGCAGCATGCACACTATGACAACACAGGCAGGGTTTCTTGGAAATGGAAACAATAAATCCCGCCTTATTCCTGCTGTATCTTCTGGTCTCTGTGATGCCTGTATACATGTTTCACAGGCCACAGCTGATGCTGACACAATGATCATGTCTACAGCTCTTGATCTTGCATTCAATGGGGAGACAGTTGTGTTGGTTGGGACTGACACAGACCGGTTGGTCATGCTCGTTGCTCAGACACCAACCAATACAAAGCTATTCATGCTTCGTCCCAGTATGAACAATAAACCGGCAAAATTATTCAATATCATTGCGATACATCAAGCTGTTGGAGAAAAACAACACAACTTGCTTTTTCTTCACGCCGTCACAGGGTGTGATACCACATCTGCGTTGTATGGACAAGGCAAGAAAAAGGCGTTTCGGTTGCTCATGTCAAATGAAGAGCTTGCTAAGGAAATGAGAGTGTTCAATACGGAAACTTTGAATCCCACTGATGTCTCAGCCGCTGGAGAAAAGTTTCTTCTTGCATTATATGGTGGAACAAGGTTCAATACACTAAATGACTACAGATACTATGCCTGTAAGAGGAACATTGCTGGCAAGTCAGTGGGTGCCAAGTTCAGCCACTCTGCCGCCCACCAGCGCAGCTGCACGACAACATTCTTTGCGGACCTACTTACAGGTGCAACAATGGTTGGGAAAGGATCCCTCACCGACTGAGTGGGGATGGAAAATTCATAACAACGTATTGCTTCCCCTCCTTTCTGACTTGCCACCGGCACCTCAGAAACTAATAAAACTTATAAGCTGCAACTGTAAGGCAGGATGCATGAGTCATTGTGGGTGAAGACAGGCAGGAATGGCTTGTTCTGCAATGTGTTCACAATGTATGGGAATCAGATGCAGCAACGTCCCACAGGCTGAGGAACTCTGTACTGGTGAGGATGAGTAAATTCAAGTGTTGGTTGATCAGTTGATCGCTCATACATCAGGATTACATAACTAATAACTTTCCTGATATATATATATCAATATGCAATGAACAAAATTCAAGCATTTCATTGAACAATCATTGATATGTATGCTGTTGCCATTGGTTACCGATGTATAATAATCATGTATGGTGTTGTTCTATGTATTATCTTACTTATTAATTAGAATGTTAATTACAAGCATATGTTAAGTTCATAATGCAATAAGTCCATTTATAAGGTCATTATCTGGGCCATTAGCATGCATCGATGGTTGCTAGGCAACATGATCTTTTTAGCGATGAAGCAAGGGTTGGATTTTAGGGGACTTTTGATATTTTGTTTAATATACTACACTAAGCTTATATAAAAAAAATTAGCTTGACATTATTTTTTTCCGGGTTTTACTGTTCTGGTAGCTAATGCTCCTGAACTATACAATACTAACAATTATCAATATGTTGGTCTATATACAGTAGTTTGTACCAATGCCTCCATATGGCAGGCATAAATCTGAGATCACTCTCTCCTATTTTCACAAGCCCCTGTATTATTGCATTTTCTGACTTGTCAGTCTAGTAATAAATTTGAATATTAGATTCCTGATAACAGCCTGGAAGACTGACACATCAATATTGGCAAATAGCTGACTAGCACTGTGATACCTAGGTAGAGAGTGGTCACAGGTCAGCACCATGCACCACCTGTGTCATTTTGATTGCATCTAGTACCAGCCATAAGGTATAATCAATTATAAGATGGTGACAGAAGTGAAGGGTTTGGTTTAATTATTAACTGATTGGAGACTGTGAAGGCTCAAGTGGTTAACTCAATGTCACAATATTGAGACATAGATACATTGTATCATGATGCCTATATGCGCTACTTGCCTTGGTATGACCTCAGATGTTGCTAGGATGTAAAACCATAATCACTTACTTAGTCTATGAGCCAAAATAATTTAGTGGTAGTACCTTTCCATTTTATGTTCTTTCTTTTTTTCTGTTTAGGTGATCCCAAATATGAAAGCGCAAGATTGGCCTTTAGAAGCTCCCTCTGCCGGTATCTTCGAATTTTCCATCTGGCGTCAAGGGAAATGGGTTAACGTAGTTGTTGATGACCTGCTACCAACCAAGAATAACAGGCCCATTTTCTGCCATTCGCAAACACGCAACGAATATTGGAGCTCCCTACTCGAGAAAGCATATGCAAAGTAAGGCCTTTGATTCGGATATAGTATGTTGCCATTGTGGTGGTTAGCGTGGGTACTCAAATCTGAAGCTTTTGTAACTTTCAATTATCTGAATACCTTCATTATTTATCACAAATTAAGAAAGGGGCTGGGAAAAAGTATGTGGTTGTTCTGTTATTGCCGGTGCAAAAGTGGTACAAGTCCTAGGCCTGTATTCATGTAGTGGTGCCAGTCGTAGCTGGTGCTACACCCTAGCTCTGCGGTAGCTATCCGCGGCTAGCGGTGGGTTGGAGAAATAGGTCAAGTGGTATTCACCAATGTCCAAGCCGCCGCGGATAACTAACCGTGAGTTTATTTATAGATTTGGGAATTCCCTCAATTTGACAATATGAATAACGCCGCCAATATCACGTTTAGGATATGTAATTCTGTCAAATATGATAGCATTGAATAGATTTGGGCCTAATTCGGCAGTGGCGATTTGTTTTGTTTACATTCGTCGATTCGACAGTATGACTATCTCCGCCAAGGCAGCGGCGGCGTTAATATTGCTTCAAATTTAGGGTTAATTTCATGAAATTTCACTTATTGCGTATGTAATTCTGTTAAATATGATAGCATTGAATAGATTTGGGCCTAATGTATAGCCACCGAAGCGGCGGCGGCGATGTGTGTTTTGTTGATATGCGACAGTATGGATATCGACGTCGAAGCGGCGGCGGCCATTTGTTTACTTTACATTCATTGATTCGAAAATATTAATATCGCCGCTGATGCGGCGGCAGCGTTAATATCGCTTTGCATTTAGGGTTAATTTGATGAAATTTCACTTATTGCGTATGTAATTCTGTTAAATATGATAGCATTTAATAGATTGAGACCCAGACACGCACACTAACCGGTGCGGCTTCCAGTTAACCCTGGTTTGAAAACGTGGCAGCTTAGCCTAGGCTACGGTCGGCGGTTGGCACTGGCACATGAATAAGAATTTTCCACCGTTAGCCGGGTGGAGCTACCCTAGCCGCGGTTAAGGCCCTGGCACCACTACATGAATATGGGCCAAGGAGGCATACTAGCTACTACAATTCTTTTTTCAGTAGATGGTTTCACACTTGGAAAATAATTTAAATTGTACAATTTGCTTTGACCAACTTGTTTGACATAGGGTAAACCTATGTGGACAGAACACTTAGATAATTGTATTTCGTTTGGCACCACTCTCAACTTTCTAAAAGTGTAGCACAAGGAAGCGTGAGCCAATTTAAGATAGCCTTTTGTGTGAGTTGTTTTGATTTACACCAGTAATAAGTGCATATCTACTAATCACTGCCATAACCTAAATAGGTTGTGCTACTTTAGCATGCTGTCTGTGATATATGCGTAATAGACGTCTAGACACGTCTGTAGATATGCTAATGAGATGACGTCATGGAAAGCTTAGCCGGCGGTTCAGTGAGCCCTGGACGGGAATAAACGATTCAGTATCCAGAAGTCAAAGTGTTCAGACATACTTTCACATGGTGTCAGATGAGGAAGAATGCCGCCCGTTAATACACTGCCGGGTTTGCGGCCGCCTGGTCAGCTTGTCCTCAGCAACAACGCAAGATCGAACTGGAAAACATGGATCAGAGCAAATGACATATACACCACTGCTGCAGGTGTCATATTGAAGACAGAATGAGTGCAATGCTGCATCTTTCATCACGTCGCTGGCAAAGAAGCGCAAAAAGTTTTCGCCAATATGTCCATCGCGCTCGCTGACCAAGACAGGATCGGACCACACACAGAAGCATTCCAGACATTGTATAGGCAAGTGCAGTCTAATAATAACAAGGTACAAGTTTAATTCGCATAATCAAGCTACAGAAACTATGGCCACGTACATCACGGCTCTAAGAGACAAATTAAAGGATTGCGAATACGGGTCAGTGGAGGAGTCGCTGTTGCGTGATCGGTTGGTGGCTGGCATTAAAAACATTAATTTGCGTAACAAACTGCTGCAAACTGGAGAAGTGTGTGAGTATGTGTGAAATGAGTGAATTCAGTTCGGATCTGTTGGAGGACACCAAATAAGATGTTGAGAGTAAGGAAATTGATTTTCTTAAGAACTATGGTACTGCGCGTACCGGTGCACCGGCGGTCCGGTCATTGGCAATGCCATCTTGGAAATCGCCATCTTGGAATTCTGGCGGTCCCGGTGCAGGAGAGTTCAAGATCCGCTGTCAGAACTGTGGATACGAACACCACCGGGGTGTCTGCCCAGTGAAAGGCAAAGCTTGCATAGCCTGCAAGATCGGGCACTTCGGTAAGGTCTGCAGGAGCAGACTTGGCAGAGTCAACGAGGTTACCGTTGAAGAGCCCGACCCTCACAACACTGAGCAAGACCCAGATCCGGCGGAGGTCAACATTTTGACTACGGATCTGTTCGTCAGTGCCGAGCAAGATGCCGAGTTGTGGTACGCGACCGTCCAGGTGAACGGTCGTCCGGTGAAGTTCAAGCTCGACACCGGGTCAGAGGCAAACATGCTTCCAAGGAACGTCTTCGACAGAGTCGCTCCAGGGCAGCTGGCGAACACCAGGTGTTCATTGGTGACGTTCTCGGGACATCGGATAAGTCGGTCGACGTGAATGGCAGAAACTTCAGGTTCCAAGTGGTGTGGAACTGTCAGCCGATTTTGGGGAAACAGGCTTGCATGACATTGAACCTGTTGGCGCGTGTTGACGAGGTTCACTCTACCATGCCGACAAACATTTCCAAGCCGAGCGACAGTCCCAGCGCCCAGGCTGAACAGCTGGTAAGCGAATACAAAGACGTGTTTCAAGGTTTAGGTCTGATCAAAGCAAATGCTGTCATTCATGTTGATAAATCTGTACAACCTGTTGTAGATCCGGCTAGAAGAATCCCATTTGCGATTCAAAGTAAAGTACGTAGTGAACTTGATCACATGGTAGAGATAGGTGTAATAGTGGATGCAGCAGGATGAACCTACCGAGTGGGTTAATTCTATAACTATTGTGAAAAAAACAAATAAGATAAGGATTTGTCTAGATCCGACTAAGTTGAACAAAGCGATAAAGAGAGGGCCTTTCCCTACCAAAACAATTGACGAAATTATTGCCAAGATGGCAGATGCAAAATATTTCTCAGTTTTGGATGCAATGACAGGGTATTGGCAAATAGAATTAGATGAGGAAAGTTCGCGTCTGTACACATTTAACACTCCGTGGGGCTGGTACAGGTACACCCGACTGCCTTTTGGCATCAAAACAGCTGGTGACATTTGTATTCAGGAAATGCACCGTGTCATGGGCGACCTACCCGGTATCGGGATAGTCACAGATGACATTTTGGTATATGGGTCAACAGTGGAGGAGCACAACGAGAGGCTCAAGGCTGTGTTGGACTGAGCTAAGTCGGTAAATCTCAAATTAAACGAGACAAAATCTTTGCTATGCAAAACTACAGTAATGTATGCAGGTCATCAATAAGTTGAAGGAGAAGTTGAGAACTGCTCCTGTGTTGTCTTATTATAATGTAAACAAACCCATTGTCATTCAGGTAGATGCCTGTCAGTCAGGTTTAGGTGCTGTGTTAATGCAAGAAAGCAAGCCAATCGCACTCACATCTCGTGCACTCAATTCAGCGCAGGGTGGTTACGCCACGATAGAAAAAGAAATGCTCGCCATATGTTTCGGATACCAGAGATTTCATGACTATATCTTTGGCATGGAGGTTCAAATTCAAACGGACCACAAGCTGTTGGTGGCGGTAATGCAAAAACTGATTCACAAACTTTCGGCCAAAATGCAGAGAATGCGAATGTGTTTGCAAAACTACAATATTCAACTGTGTCATGTGAAGGGTTCTCTGATGTTTTTTGCAGACACTTTGTCCAGAGCACATAGTGCTAACGTAGGTCACGATAGCCTGTTCGATGACACATTCTGCGTTGCCGCAGTGGACATGCAATCATCAAGTTTGTTAAGTAAAATTGTCAGAGAGTATGAAAAGGATGTATCCATGTCCATGTTAATCACACACATTGAAGATGGGTGGAAAACTACACACATACAGACACCGCTGTGTCTTAGACAGTATATCCCACACAAAAGACGAGTTAATGGTAGAAAACAGTCTAGTCATGAAAGGCAATCGGGTGGTGGTACCTCCGGGTTTCCGCAGTGAAATGATTGAGGCATTACACGAAACGCACTTGGGCATAATGAAATCCAAACAGCTGGTGTGAGACTGCATGTTCTGGCCTAACGTAAACAAACAAATTGAGGAAAAAGTCAGTTGGTGTGACACTTCCCAGAAGAACCGGAAAAGTTTGCATAATGAGCCATTGATAAACCACCCGATAGCCTGTCAGCCGTATGAGAAAGTAGGAGCAGACTTGTTTGAAGTAAACCATAAAAATTACCTTATAACCGTGGATTATTACACAAAGTATCCAGAGGTAATGTTGTTGAGTGATACGTCGTCTGTCACAGTCATTGAGGTGATGAAGGATAATTTTGCTAGGCACGGTATTCCTAGTCAGGTCATTTCGGACAATGGTCCACAATTTAAGAGCCATGAATACAGGGAATTTGCACAACGCTATGGTTTTAAAGCCGTGTATTCCAGTCCGCAATATCCACGAAGCAACAGCCAGGTGGAGAGGTTTGTGGAAACGGTAAAGGACATGTTGAAGAAATGCGCAAAAACAAATTCAGACTTTCAGTTAGCTTAGTTAAACTATCGAAAACACTCCATTGCCCATCTTGAACACATCTCCGGCTCAGCTGCTCATGAACAGAAGGCTGAGAAGGAATTTGCCGATGGCGGAAGAAATCTTGATACCCGAAACACAAAATCCGAAGAAAGTACAGACAACGAAAAAACAGCAAAGCCAGAAAGTGTTTCATGACAAGAAATGCGGTAAGCCGCACAAGCGTATGAGAGTTGGAGACAATGTAAAATACAAGAATAATGCAGGAGAGTGGGAAAAAGGAGTGATTTTAGGTCGAACAGGTGTTTCAGGGACAGAATATCAGATTTTGAATGACTCAGGGAATATGTTGTACAGGAACAGGGTTCAGATTATAAGGGCGCCCGAGGGGAGGCAGCCCGAACCAGTCGAGCAGACACAAAGTAGGTCAGCACCGCTGCCAAATGTAAACAGTGCAGCTAATCTAAGTAGGTCAGGTCAGGCCGGCGAGCAGGTTAGACCTGTAGTGAGTCAGTCACGTTGAATATATACACACAAACACATGTGCATGTTAGGCTTAAAGGGACTATACGTCGTCGGGAAAACAAACAAACTCGGAATAGTTCAGATTTGTGGCACAGGGGTGGTGCATGCTTAGTACTGAACTTTTCCACTTATATTGTTGTGACAATGGCTGGGTCAGTGGAGAGAAGGGAGGGTAAAACTTAGATAAAGAATTCACCCCGTACTCGCAGTCGCAGTACATGGGTGAATACCCTATATAAAAACGGTCGAAAAAGCGGGTTAAGGAAATGAGAGCCTAATTTCACAATCTAAGAAGCAACATTTATTCTTTACATATGTCTTATTGATAGCCCGCTACTTTTGTGTTTAAAAATATAATATAATATCTAGTTTAATCAGATTTAAAAGTGAAATCGACGGCGTTCTCTGGCCGCCATCTTGTGTTTTTGCATTCTCGCCCATTTCACCAACTCTGTGGCAATATATGCAGCCATTTGATACTGGAGCCACAGTTTCTAGTTCAGGTTCCATACTAAACCTATTTTCGCCCGTATTTACACTACGTTGTCCTTCACCCGTCTACTACAAGTATCGGGAGAATCTTTTATCTAGGTAAAACTGAGGTATTTTCAATTTTCTTTAGAGTAGTTCAAACAGGAAATATATTTGCTTTAATGTAAAATATATGTTAGTACAATTACATTGCATAATTCAATGAGAAACACATTTAGATGAAAAACATTTTTTCTTTTTTGATGTGAAAAGGTTTTGGAGTGTATGGGGTTTGAACCCACACCACCAAGCAACTTCAGATTACAAGTACAACACTCTAACCATTAGGCCACAGAGACCACACATGATTATTAGTCTCAGTTCATGCTATTTGTGTATAGGACGTCCCCCGTGGGGAACCGGGGTAGAATAGTTCCCTTGCAGATCGTAAAAGGCGACAAATGGGGCGACTCATTTGCCATGAGTCGCGGCTCGTGTCGGTGGAGGAAGGGATCCTGGTGCATGAGGTCTTCAGGGAGCTGCGGCTTCCTGTCGACCAATACTGCACTTTGGCCCCGACTTCACCTAGACGAGGGGTTGGACTGGCCCGGTCCAATCAATCGGCTGGTCACGCCAAGCCCTAGGAGTAGTACTATGAAAATGTATTTATCTACAAAATTATATTTATACATATATATATATACATACATGGATCCACATTTTTCACTACTCCTAGAAGGCGGTGGCTAGGGTCAATCCGGTAATGATCTTCCATTTTGGTAGATCATTGCTTGAGTATATCACCCTTGTATCCTTGGTGTGTAACTGCCGGGTATCCGCAGCTCTGCACACCCCCCATGTGGGGCTCCGTGGTGGGTGAGGAGCAAGGGTGACGAATCACAAAAAAAACTAAATATGGATACTAAAACCCCTCCCTCAAACTGGAAAGAAAAAAAGAGCTGACTCGGATTCCGATTCGGAAATCCAAACTCAACAAACTCAACAATGGCCTAGATTCATAATGATTGAATCTAGTGTACCCGACCAACCCATTACGAAGCTATCCCCTTTTGCCAATCAAAAAGGCATCATGGGGATTGCTGGCACGGTCAAGGATGTTAAAAAAACTGCGGTCTGGCCATATTCTTGTGGAATGTGCGAGGAAGGCTCATGCCGACAATCTGCTACGTGCAAGCATGCTAGCAGGCGTCGCCATCAAAGCCTCTCCTCATCGCACGCTCAACTCTAGTAAGGGAGTGATCCGTACTAGAGATCTGGACGATTGTGATGAGGATGAAATCGCACAGGAACTCAAAACCCAAGGTGTATTAAACGTTCGACGGATAGTGATTAAGAAGGATAACAAGTCCATAAAAACAGGGACGTACATCCTCACGTTTGATACACTGTTTCCGCCCAAGAATCTGAAAGTCGGATACCTCAGCGTTGCAGTGGATTTGTTCATACCAAATCCGCTCCGCTGTTTCCGATGCCAGAAATTCGGTCATGGTAAGGATTCATGTCGTAACGAAACGACATGTTTCCAGTGCGGTCAGAAGGGTCACGATGGCACTGAGTGCCATGACCAGGCAAAATGTGTCAATTGCCTGGGTGACCATATGGCTGCATCCAAAGACTGTCCTGTTTGGATCAAAGAAAAAACAATTCAACGTGTAAAAACAGAGAATGGGCTGAACTATCCGGCAGCTCGGAGGATGGTTGAAGGTAATACACCTTCACCAACCACCAGGAGCTATGCCGCGATAGTGAAGCCTTCAAACAGGTCAGTCGACTGCCAGACCGAGTTAACATGGTTGACTGGGGAGGAGCCCAAGGCTGTACCCCCAGTCCATCACTTGACCGAGCCGACAAAGAAAACAACGTCGGTGCAAAAGCCAGGGATTCCGAGTTGGAGTCCGAGTCCGCATAAAGAAACAAACCAACCATCAATCAATCCGAGCCCTATTAAAAAGGCTACTGTTTTAAAACGTAAACCTAAAGTTGTTTTGGACAGAGTCCCGAAAGGGTCTCTGTCCCTAACTAAAAACAGATTCGAGGCGCTGGAAGAAGTAGAGATGGCTGAGGCCTCGACTAGTCGAGACCGCAGTCTCTCCCCCAAACCTAAGGGGAGGGGGAGAACACCTGTCACTGCCCCAAAATGACAGTGAGAGGTGGTTCTCTGCTTCAGTGGAATTGTAGAGGTTTCAAGGCAGCATTGAAGAGTTATCTCTTCTGTGCTGCAACCTCAACCCTCTTGCCATTTGCTTACAAGAAACTCACTTGAGAGCTTCTGAGAGTTGTAGTCTTAAAGGCTACATCAATTTTGACAAATCCGCACCGGATGGAGACCGAGCCGCTGGCGGCTCCTCCATCCTGGTTAGACGTGATATTGTATGTACGCCAGTGGCGTTAGACACAACACTACAGGCTGTAGCTGTTCGTCTGATGCTACATAAGACTATAACTCTCTGTTCCATCTATGTTCCTCCGAGCTCCATTCTCACCTTACAAGAATTGGATGCTCTTGTGAGCCAGTTACCGTCCCCATATTTACTTATGGGTGACTTTAACGGCCACAACCCACTGTGGGGAGGGACCACTAGGAACCCAAAGGGCAAGAGGATTGAGGACCGTGTGGACGGTCATGCACTGTGTGTATTGAACGATGGTTCATGCACATATCTGCATCCCGCCTACGGAACATACTCTGCCATCGACCTTAGCATTGTTGAACCAGAGCTGGCGCTGGACTTTTCGTGGAGGGTCTGGAACGACCTCTGCGGGAGCAACCACTTCCCAATTATTCTTAATTGTGAAGGGGCATCTCCCGTAGAGCGAGAGAGGAGCTGGCGGCTGCGTTATGCCGACTGGCCCTCCTTCCGGACCCTATGCCGCGAGGAGTTCACTCCAGACATCAGTGACATTGATTCCTTCACTGAAATGCTGAGGTGGATCGCAGATAAAACTGTTCCGAAGACTTCTGCAACTCTCAAGCGTCTGACGCCTCCATGGTTGGATGACAGCTGAGGGGGGGCTATTAAGGAACGGAAAAAAGCTCAGCGTAGATTCCACAGGAGACCGACTGCTGAAAATCTGGCGCTCTTTAGAATTCTGCGGGCTCGCGCTCGCAGAACAATCAAAGAAGCGCAGAGGCAGTGCTGGAGACGATTCGTTTCTGGCATTAACACGGGCACGCCATTGGGCAAAGTCTGGACGATGATCAGAAGAATCAAGCGAAGGGGAGATGATTCTTCTGTAGTCCAGCACTTGAAGCACAATGGCACCATTCTCACATCACTCAATGAAATAAGCGAAGAATTGGCTCGCGCCTTTGCCGGAAATTCGTCTTTGGCAAGCTGCCTCCCGGGCTTTCTGGCCGTCAAGGAACGCCAAGAGCGTAAGCTCTTGGACTTTTCCTCTGACGGCAGGGAGCACTACAACTCCCCAATCAGTATGGGTGAGTTGAGGTGTTCTCTAGAAAGCTCGCATGATACAGCAGTTGGACCTGATGGAATCCATTATCAATTCCTTAAGCATCTCCCCAAATCTGCGCTGAGACTGTTGCTTCAACTCTTTAACAACATCTGGGAGTCGGCTGTCGTCCCCGCCTCTTGGCAGGAGGCGACAGTAATACCGATTCCCAAACCTGGTAAAGACAAGAGTGAAGCTAACAACTATCATCCTATAGCCCTCACAAACTGCATCTGTAAAACCATGGAGCGTATGGTAAACAAACGCCTCGTCTGGCTACTTGAGTCAGGGCACCACTTGTCCGACCTCCAATTTGGCTTCAGACGCGGCCGCAGCACCCTCGACCATTTGGTTCGCATGGAGACCTTCATAAGAGATGCCTTCCTTAAGAAGGAGCACGTTGTGGCTGTCTTTTTCGATCTCGAAAAGGCCTATGACACAACGTGGCAGCATGGCATTATGGAGGATCTCCATGCAATCGGCCTTCGCGGTCACCTACCAAATTTTATCAAGAATTTTCTGGCGCTCAGGCATTTTCGCGTCCGCGTCAAGACTACATATTCTAGTCTGCACTCGCAGGAATTGGGAGTACCCCAAGGCAGCATACTGGCAGTGACTCTTTTTGGAGTCAAGGTCAACGGTATTGCTGCCGCTGTTAAAAGGGGGGTCTCCTGTAGTCTTTTCGTGGACGATTTTGTTTTATATTATAGAGGTACTGGTATGAATGTTATTGAGAGACAGCTTCAATTGTGTATAAATGGGATTCACCGATGGTCAGTTCTGAATGGATTCAGATTTTCCAAGGCCAAGACAGTCTGCATGCACTTCTGCCAGTTGCGCAGAGTGCATGCAGAGCCAGAGCTGACCCTCGAAGGGGATCCCATAAAAGTTGTCAAAGAAACCAAATTTTTGGGTCTCACTTTTGACACGAGGCTGTCTTTCGTGCCTCATATCAAGTACCTCAAAACGCGATGCCTGAAAGCGCTAGACGTTCTGAGGGTGTTGTCCAGTTCAGAGTGGGGAGCGGACAAAGATGTTCTGCTCGCCGTGTACCGAACTCTAGTTCGGTCACGGCTAGATTACGGCAGCATAGTATACGGCTCCGCAAGGAAGTCGTATATTGGGCTGCTGGACACGGTGCATCACCAGGGGCTGCGTCTGGCCATTGGCGCCTTTCGCACCTCTCCAGTTCAGAGCCTATACGTCGAAGCCAACGAACCATCACTTGACACTAGGAGAACCAAACTGGCCATGCAATATGTTGTCAAATTAAAAACAAATGCATTAAATCCTGCGTACAGTTGTGTTTTTGAGACACACAACGACTCCAAGTATGAAGCCAAGCCAAATTTCATTCGGCCCCTGGGGCTCCGGATGAAACCTCATTTGGAGGCTTTGTACTTGGATCTGGATGTATTACAGGATACCCAGGTCCCAGGATATCCCCCGTGGTCGTTGAGGAAGCCATCGGTCATCCTCCGACTCACGGAACTGAGGAAGTCTGGGACACATCCACTTGAGTATCAACGACTGTACGCAGAGATTCAAGGCCAGTTTGAAGACCACTTCTCCATGTATACCGATGGTTCCAAAGACTTAAGCCGGGCAGCTGCTGCGGGAGTTTGCCAGGGCAAGAAATTTGGCGTTCACATGCCCGATCAGAGCTCGATTTTTACGGCGGAAGCCCGAGCACTCCTTCTCGCGTAGGAAGGCATTGAACTATCCAACTACACTAAATATGTAATATACAGTGATTCGTTTTCCTGCTTGCAAGCTGTTGCTGGGCTGAAAACGGACCACCCTTTTGTGGCAAAGGTCATTTACAAAATGAACCAGCTAGCAACAGATGGATATGACATCCACTTGTGTTGGGTGCCTGGCCATGCCGGTATCCAGGGAAACGAACGAGCTGATCGGGCTGCGAAGGAGGCTCTGAACTATGATGTTGAGCCGTGTCTGATACCCCACTCTGATCTGAAACTACTAATAGCCACCTACATCAAATCCAAATGGCAACATGAGTGGGATGAAAACATTAATAAACTTAAAGAAATTGAACCATCTGTGGGAAAACCACCACATTCTCATGTGGCGGGTCGGTGGGACCAAGTGGTCCTTAGCCGATGCCGTATTGGCCACTCGTGGCTAACACATGTTTTCCTGCTCAAGGGGAACCCTCCCCCTGAATGTATTGGATGTCAGTCCCACTGACAGTCAAGCACATTTTTATTAAACTGTGTCGATTTTATGGCAATGCGCCAACAATTTTACACTTATGTACAGCAAGCAGCCCCCAATGTGGGAAACCCACCCCCCCCCACCCCCCAATTTATTTTTTTTTTAAGTTATTTTTCCCCCAGAAAAAGGTATTTATAAACAAGAAGACAATTTAGCTTTTTTGAGGGCAGCTGGTCTGTACCACCTCATATAATTCATTAAAACAATTTTTATTAATTAATTCTTTCATCTATTTTAGTTAATTATATGATTTTGGGCTTTTAAGAATTAATAAGTGTCTATTGACACCTAACTGATTGTATGCTTTTACATTATATGTAAAGGCGATGGTTTGAACAAAGAACTAACATTTCTCGCCGTGAATATGGCCTATGCTGCCGACACGGCGTAAAGAAACCACCAATCAATCAATCAATCATGTATAGGACGTTACATATACAAGGTGTGTATGTCTGTATGCACTTGTAATCTGAGGTGGTGTGGGTTCAAACCCCATACACTCCCAAACGTTTTTACATTCAACAACAAAAAACGTTTTTCATCTATGTGTTTCTCGTTGAATTATGAAATGTAATTGTACTAACATATATTTTACATTATGCAAATATATTTCCTGATTGAACTACTCTAAAGAAGATTGAAAATACCCCAGTTTTACTCTCCCTTCTCTCCACTCACCCAGCCATTTTTAAAACAACAGCTGCCAGCTAGTCCCAGCCTCAGAACTGACCCACTTCTGGTGGTGAAGTGGGTCCCCTACTCTCCCCACACATATTTGGTTCTTTAAGCATAAAAACTAAACAAGGTTGTGCTTGGAGAGCATTTGTCGGAGTATGGTTCCCGTCGCCAGCGACCTATATCTGGTCCATTTAAGTATTGTATTTTCAGCTGCATTTGGTGTGTGTGTTGTACTATAATGGACAATATATCATATGGAGGCTAAGCAGCCGGACAGTCAGAGGACTTCAGTGCCATAGTGCGCTCAGACATTCGCTAGAACCTGGGCCCATATGCATGGAGCGGTGTTAGCGAGGCTAACCGCGGTTAGGGCGGGATTTCTGGTTTAGCGCCGAAAAGTCGCTATTCATGGAGCAGTGTTAGACAAACACCACGCTTTTAAACTCGGAGATTCTAACCCCAGCCCATAGCAGGTTTACAGCGGTGTTAGTGTTAGGTTAGTGTCAGGATGGAGCCCAAATCTATTCAATGCTATCATATTTAACAGAATTACATATGCAATAAGTGAAATTTCATGAAATTAACCATAAATTCGAAGCAATATTAATGCCGCCGCCGATGCGGCGGCGATATTAATATTGTCGAATCGACGAAAGCAAGCAACCCCCGCCGCCTAGGGTAACAGGCTCAGTAACAAGGCCGCTGGTTCCCCGCTGCCGAATCGGCAGCGATATTGGGAAATAGCGGTGCTCGCTGGCAACAGCCTCATCAGTAACAAGGCTCCTGGTTCCCGGTGTGTGGAGAAGGCAAATGCCGCATCGGCAGCAATATATTAGGCCCAAATCTATTAAATGCTATCATATTTAGCAGAATAACATAATAAAAAAGTGAAATTTTGTCAAATTAACCACAAAATCGAAGCAACATTAACGCCACCGCTGCATTGGCGGCGATATTCATACTGTCGAATCGACTAAAGTAAGCAAAACAAATCGCCGCCGCCGCCTAATTGGTGGCTATGTATTAGGTGCAAATCTATTCAACGCTATCATATTTAACAGAATTACATATGCAATAAGTGAAATTTCATGAAATTAACCCTAAATTCGAAGCAATATTAACACCGCCGCTAAATCGGCGGCGATATTAATATTGTCGAATCGACGAATGCAAGCAACCCCCGCCACCGCCGCCACCACAAGCGCGCTAGTTCCCGATGGGTAGAGAAGGCAATATATTAGGCCCAACCAGGTGGCAACAGGCTCAGAGAGATTTCCATGATCCGGACAGAGGAAGCCCGAGGCGGATGTGGGAGTGATAAGGGAGGGTTTATTCAGGAGACAGGTACAAAAGCAACAACAAATAAACGGGGTAGTACAGGTTATGCAAATGTTCTTGCGCAGGTCAGTCGACCTCGTCCAAGTCCGCAGAGGGGCCCGGAAGGACCTGGGAGGAGGTAGGCCCGGGAGCCGACCCCCACGCAGTGGCCTACAAGAGGGTGGGTGGGTGCAGTAAATCCATTGACGTTAGGCTATGAGGCCCGAATGCAGGTCACAGGAAAGGGCGGGAAGGAGGGGAGGGTCCGAGAGGCCTGGATGGGGGCGCCTCGGGCTTCCCGCCGGATCAACCACAATTCGGAATTATGGGCCGATCCGGACAGAGGAAGCCCGAGGCGGATGTGGGAGTGATAGGGGAGGGTTTATTCAGGAGACAGGTACAAAATCAACAACAAATAAACGGGATAGTACAGGTTATGCAAATGTTCTTGCGCAGGTCAGTCGACCTCGTCCAAGTCCGCAGAGGGGGCCGGAAGGACCTGGGAGGAGGTAGGCCCGGGAGCCGACCCAAAGCACAAAGCCAAGTCTCTCGGGGCGTCCGCGGTCACCTGACGGGGCACGTACGTGTGCACCACGTCGGACTCCCAGGTCCCCTGGGCCATGATGGTGGAAAGGTCCACCCCCCTCGAGGCGCAAGCCTGCCCGGCGCCTCGGCAGAGCCCGTGCAGGGTGAACTCCTCGGCGCGAGGCACGTGGGCCGCACGCAGGGCGGCCCGGAGGAGGGGGGTGACGTCCCGAGGAATGAGGGGGACGCCGGCGCGGGCGAGGAAGGCCGGGGCGTCCCCCGGCGCAGGCAGCAGGTCGAGGGCGCACCGCCAGGCACGGACTGGGCACAGAGGCGATCCGGCGAGGGCGGGCACGAAGATCGAGACGGCCTGCGCCGGGGCGCGGATGGTCTTGGAGGAGGTGATCCGGAGGCGCAGGCCCCCGGGAACCGGCTGGACGTCATCCCTGCGCAGAGTGTGAGGCCCCCCCACGGGGCGTGGGTGGGGGAGAGGATGTTCGATTGCCTCAGGAAGCTGAAGAAGGCGATGATGGTTGCGGCCCAAGGGGCAACCCCGAGGTGCCCCTGGGCGCGAATGTGCCTGTAGATGAGGGGAAGCATCTCGGGGGTGACGGGTGGGGCGCGGTGGGTGGGAGCCGCTCGCCGCCACGTCTCACCCGCGTCGCGAAGGGGGCGTCGAAGGGCGCGATATCCCCCCCCACCGCCTCCCGGACCCAGGAGCGTGGCCCCGGAGAAGGCGTTGGCGACGGAGGCGGGGGAAGGCAGCAGGCGGTGCAGGTGGGCGATGAACTGGCCGACGTCGTAGGGGCGGGAGCCAGAAGGGCGACTCCCTGGCGAGTCGGGGACGGGGGCCGGGCCTGCGGGACGGCCTGTCTCGGGGGAAGCGCCGCCATCTTGCGAGTCGGTTGATACGCTCAGGTCGGCTATGGGCGTAGGGGATCTTTTCTTGGAGGCCCGTTTAGCGGGACGGCCTCTGGGAGCTGCAGCTCAATTATGGGCCAATGTATAAATTAATTCACATATAGCTAACACGAACCGTTTAGGCCACCATGCATACGGCGTGACATACTTCGCGACGCCCCTGATAACTGGTGATAGCTACCCGGTGTTAGGAGGTTAACACCACATGCCGCTAACACCGCTCCATGCATATGGCCCCTGTGGTTTAAGCTAAGTACACATATATGTTTGTATTATTGTGCTATTCATTTTACTGGGTATGTATATATAGTGATTCTAAAACATTTCATGTTTCATTTTAAAACGTTTCAGAAATACTTTGAAGGGGGGATGTGATATATGCGTAATAGACGTCTAGACACATCTGTAGATATGCTAATGAGATGACATCATGGAAAGTTTAGCCGGCAGTTCAGTGAGCCCCGGACGGGAATAAACGATTCAGTATCCAGAAGTCAAAGTGTTCAGACGTACTTTCACACGGTCTACCACTAGTGGGTGGTCTCCATCAATGAACACCCACATCAGTATCATTCTTAAATTGAAGGTTAAGGGTTAAAATGCATGCACGATAAGTGTAAATGGCTAGGTAGACCGCATGCTGAAGTGGCACCAAATAGATTGGGCTTAAATCCAACCTAACATCATCAGAGACAGTATACATGTATATTAATCTTTTAGGTTATGTAATTTCTTCAAAATCTGAAATAGTCATGCACATGTAAACATCAATGAAAAATCGCACTAAAAGCACCATCCCTTGATTTTCAGTAGTAGGCCTACTAGCAGGTTCGTCTAAGTCCACAAAAAGGGCGCCGTGTGCCTTTACCGTCCAGTGGGAGGGGTGCAGTTGTTGTAAGCGCAGACTCTACATCGCTGTGAATCAAGATATGAAATATTTACATTCTCTGGTGCTTGTCCTTTCATATAGGCTACACGGGGACTACGAGACGTTAGTGAGTGTATGGCCATCCGATGCGCTTGTTGATTTCACCGGAGGCGTTGGAGAGATAGTCAACTACAATGAGGTAGCACTTTCGGTGACCAGTAATCATGAAAAATACTTCCGCCAACTGCTCGATGCCTACGAGAATCACGCCATCATCATCTGTACTTTGGCAGTACGTAATGCTCTACGTAACTCTTAACTGAAAAGAAAGTGCTACACGTAATATCATCAAAAGGTTTTACATTCACAGAAACATATAGTGGCTGAGGGAAGTGATTTCAAATGGGTCAACGCCAAAATCTGAGGTCCATTTGAAATACCTGTGTTTGGCTTTGACCCACCTGAAATTACTGTCCACCTAAAAGGACTATTATGATGCCTACATATATGTACAATAGACCTTTTCCGTGGAGCAACTGCAGTTAGTTAAAACTGGGGTTACGGGTAAACTTTGGAAACGAGTAGGCCTACTTAGTTTATATAGAATTACGATTTAATGCAATCATTATTGAACACTATAAGTAAATTTTGTCAACAAATACTTGCCTCATACTACTTGGCTTTACTCATTTTCTATTATCACAAATAATCAAAGATGAATCAAATAAGAAGACAAATCTGACGATCAAAGACTTTTTATAATCTAAATGCAGATGTAAAATGTTTTGAGAGGAACTTACTGTGTAGCAATGCTGGCTTAAATGCAAGACACCCCACCCCCCACCCCCCTTTATAAAAATGTGCTTTTAGACTTGGTATTTCCTTTCTATTTTCCTATGGTGTTGTGCTGCCGTCTGTAGTTTTGAGTGCTATTCAATGCATTAGTTCTGAAATCCCACCCAGAATATTAGTTCTCGCCACTTCTGTGAGGTGAGGGAAATCGTCTATTGTGACGTTCGTTTTTTATTGCATAGACAGTAAAACCTCTAACCGACCACCTCCACAGATCGACCACTCCCCTATATCGATCGCTTTATTTGGGACACACCAATACCATTGTAACCATTTTCGAACCCCCTAATCCGACCGCCTCCTTAGATGGACCACATAAAGTCGGTCAATTTAGAGAGGTTTTACTGTATATGCAGAAAACTGCTTTGCTATTTTTTAGTGAACTAGATTCTGGTAACTTCATATGAGGTGGGAAACACATCTGTATCAAAGTAACACATGTTAAATGAAAATACAGAATGCACGGTTCTGAAGCTGCTGTTGTGCCGTATTCTTGTACAAGTTTAGGCTAGAGTTCGCTTTCCAGAGGCATTAATTAAAATTAACACATGAAATAATAATAAATACAAAAATATATACGGCACCAGTTATTTCCGGGTCTAATTAACACAACTATGCTAAAGTTCTGACTGCGTTGCGTGGAAATACGCAGCCTTTTTATGCAGGTGTACGGAAATAAGCAGCATGTTTATTAAAAGTGTATGGAAATAAGCAGCATGTTTATTACAGTGTACGGAAATAAGCAGCATGTTTATTAAGGTGATGTATGGAAATAAGCAGCATGTTTATTTAGGCGATGTATGGAAATAAGCAGCATGTTTATTAAGGCGATGTATGGAAACAAGGAACATGTTCATTAAGGCGATGTATAGAAATAAGGAGCATGTTTATTAAGGCGATGTATAGAAATAAGAAGCATGTTTATTAAGGCAATTATGGATAAAGCATGTTTATTAAGGAACACAGAAATGAGTAGCATGTTTATTAAGGCATTCAGAAATAGTAGGATGTGTATGATAGCTCTGTATGGAAATAAGCAGTAAGTTTATTCAAATCTAGTTTTGTACATATATAAGTACCACCTTTAGTATGACATTGATTATTATATTAACACGATACTTTCAACCGTCAATAAATGGTTTATATGCACTGAAGTAAGTACTCCAATTATTTTATTCAGTCTTCCAAGGTGGCAGCCACTGAACCTAAACCATCTTCTCCAAAGAAAGTGGCCCCAAAGAAGGAGAAAGAGAAGGATGAGGCAGAGGGTGACGGTGAGGAGAACGATGAGAAGAATGAAGAAGAGAAAGAGGAGGAGGAGGAGGAGGAGGAGAAGGCGGAGATGACGAGTGAGAATTTTGATGAATCCATGATAAGGACTCAGGGATACACGGTCACCGCTGTCAAATGCATCAGGCTCAGCAAGGTCATAACGCTATCTCTGAAACGGAGCGAGGCAGAGATGATCAGACTGAACAACCCCACGAACACGAACAATGTGCAGACACAGTGAGTACACCAGGGGCCGTATGCATGAATCGGAGTTAGGGCTCTAACCTCGGCTAGGGTAGCTCCACCCGGCTAAAGTTGGAAAATCAGCATGCATGAGCCGGTGCCAGCACTAACCGCCGACCGTAGCCTAGGCTAAGTTACCCTGATTACAAGTCAGGTTTAACTGCTAGCCGTGTCGGTTAGTGTGCGTGTATGGCTCTCAATCTATTCAATGCTGTCATATTTAACAGAATTACGTACGCCATACGTGAAATTTGATCAATTTAACTCTAAATGTGAAGCGATATTAACGCTGCTGCCGCACCAGCGGCGATATTAATATTTTTGAATCGACGAATGTAAAGTAAACAAATCGCCGCCGCCGTAGCGACGTCGATATCCATACTGTCCAACGTCAACTAAACATGGCCGCCGCCGTATCGGCGGCAATATATTAGGCCCAAATCTATTCAATGCTGTCATATTTAACAGAATTACATACACCATAAGTGAAATTTAATCAAATTAACCCTAAATTCGAACCGATATTAATGCCGCCGGCGCATTGGCGGCGTTATTCATATTGTCGACTCGAGGGATTTACCAAATCTATAAATAACTTCACGGTTAGCTACCCGCCCCGGCTATGACATTCGTGCATGCGGCTTGACCTAATTAACCAAGGCCCTCCTAGCCGCAGATAGCTAGCCCATAGCTAGTGTGTAGCACCGGCTACGCGTAGCTCCAACCCATGCATATGGCCCCAGGCTGCTAACTTGAGCAGGCTATATGCGCCTGAACTAGGAAGTCTACAGCACCTCGTATAACTTGGGCCGCGTTTGACTGCATGCCTCGGAAGCTTTCCAAATGTCACACTACTCTGAATGGCGTTTTAGCATCTGGGTGCCTCCAAATGGCAGCCTCCATAGCGTGCACTTCCTGCAGCCATTTGCAATTGAAAGAACAGCTCTCATTGACTGATACCCACGGCCATTTTGGAGGTGTTTTCACCTCCTACTTGAAAAGCGCAATGATTCAGAGGCGACTCCGAAGCACATGTTGAACGCAAATTGACCCAAAAAAACCGTTGCAGAGCCGTCTCGGAGTTGACTTGACGGCATACCCTGAACGTGGCCCAGGTGCTCATACATTCAAGTACTGACGAGGCTCAACGTTGCTTAAAGTTGCATAGTCCGATGAAAACATCAAATTTTCAAAAATCCACATCACTCTCTAGCTTATCTAGATTTGATTCTACATATTAAACTTAGACACTGGTGCACTTATTAAGCATTTGTTGCTGCATAGAAGGGCATAATAAGTCAATTAATAGAACCTGTTACTACTGAAGTCTATGGTGTCCGAGTTTTGGCGTACTTGCCAAAATTATTTTGGAATGTTTGACATCAAATATCTCCAAACTTAGCAATTTCAAATTAAAGTTACTTCAAACTAAAGTAAAGTGTATTATAACGATTAGTATAATATATTTATCTCAGAAAATAGCAGAAACTCAAATGCATCGGGCTATGCAACTTTTAATTCAATCATTTCGCTTGATGTATAATGCTAAATATATTGCCATGGCATTCAATATGTACTAATTGTCTGGAATATAATTAATCTTTTAGGGCAGAAGATATGAAAGATCTTAGTCAGCACGATCGTCAAGAGATGGGCCTAACCTTCAGCCATGAGAACGAATTTTGGTATGTAGTAGCATTCCCTCCTTTACTGTCGACGTAGCTGTGTTATTGGCGCATAATTTTCAAATTGTGGTTAATTCGGCGGCAAAGCCGGTGCTGACCCCTGGGTTCTACTCCGCACACTCAGAGGGATGCCTTTGTCCCGCCAATCGGGCACTCGGCCCGGTTCCTCCAACCTGTAACCGTTGTTTGCCAAGAATGCTGGAGGATACGAATTCTTGTGTAGATTGGTTCTTACAAGTTCATCAAACAAGGAATTTGTAACAACAGAGTAATGATGAGCAACTGTACGAGCTACGAAGTAAGTTGTCGCCCGTATTTCATTAACCAGGCGCTGACTAGCTGTATTATCGCCCCATGTGCGATGTCAGCTCCCGACTGGTAACATGGTTGCTCCACCCTGTAACGTTTGCTCGAGCACTTTCAATCCAACAGGATTCGAACCCACGTTGTCGGGCCGATCACAAAAATGTAACTACACCACTATGGGAGGACTGTACAAGGTTTCAAACCTGCATCCTCCCTTAAAAGTGTTGGGCGACAACAAACGAAGACAGTGTGTCACAACATGTGTGTTAGCTTCCGACTGGCCTGCACGCACCAAAATGATGCTGCCCGACCCGGTGTGGCATGCTCGGCGTGTCCCGTGCTCGGCCGTGTACGTGGGCTCAGACTCAAGGCATTGTCGGTGGTCGTGAGTAATTTTCATACAGAAAATAGAGGAAAAGTGAAATGTCTCTGAAGGCACACCACCTGGAAACGGATCGCTTGGTACGCGTATAGAAAACATCTTCACCAAGGAGATTATATTAAGTTTATAAGGTTAGGGTTCTTGATTTCTATTAATTTTGATTAAAACTAATGTTTTGCACTGCGCGTACCGTCGGACTCAAGGCATTGCCAGTGGTGGTGAGCAATCTTCATACAGAAAATCCAGGAAAAGTGAAATATCTCTGAAACCACACCACCTAGAAACAAATCGCTTGGTACACATATAGAAAACATCTTTACCAAAGACATTGTATTAAATTTATAAGGTTAGTGGCTTGCGACCGTTGGCGGTGCCTTGGGTTTGAGTATGTGTGCGCGGCTGGGCGCGGTATGCGGCTGAGCATGCCACACCGGTAGTGACACTGTGGTGCGGAGGTAAACATATTGACTTTTATCGTCATCATCGTGTTAAAACCCAAGAATACAGAAGGATACGAATTCTTGTGTAGATTTGGCTCTTACAAGTTATTCAAATGAAGAATGTGTAACAGAATTACTGGCACTAAACCATTGACTTGTCCGGTAGTCGGTACGCTAGATTTGACAGTCGCCAGTGTTAGGTTGTTGTCGGACCTACTGGCTCGATGATCGCTATTGGATTAGCGAGTCTGGTTGTCGTGGTGTTTCTTCCAGCAATCACGCACCGACTAGCTGTATTAACGCCCCATGTGCGTGACAGCTCCGGCAGGAAATAATTCACACGTTGCTTTATGGAGACCTTTAGGAGCTCTGCGAATTTGGCTACTGTGGTGAACATATGAACAGAATTATCTGCATTAAACCGTTAAAACTTCCGGTACGTACGCTAGATTGACAGTCGCCATTGTTTAGTGTCGGACCTTGGCTTAGTGGCTCGATTATCGCTATGGCATCATAGCGTCATTATCCTGTTGAAACCCAAGAATGCTGGAGGATGTTTGAAAACTCGCAGTAAGTTATGGAAATAATTCACACGATGCTTTATAAAGACCTTTAAATTAGGAGCTCTTGTGCGAAGCTGGCTACTGTGGCGAACATATTAACAGAATTATCGGCGTGAAACTGTTGAATTATCCGGTACGCTAGATATGACAGTCGCCATTGTTTACTGTTGTCGGCCTTCCTGGCTCGATTATCGCTATTGTATTTTAGCGCCGTTATCCTGTGAAAACCCAAGAATCCTGCAGGATACAATTCATGTGTAGATCTGGTTCCTACATGCATCAAACGGGGAACTTGTAACAGAATGATAGTGTTAAGCCGCTGAACTCTCTGCTACGCTAGATTTGACAGTCGCCATTGTTATATTGTTGTCGGACCCTACCGGCTCGATTCTCGCTTGTATTTAGCGTCATTATCATGTTGAAACCCAAGAATGCTGGAGGATACGAATTCTCGGGAGATTTGGCTCTTACAAGTTCATCAAACAAATAATGTGTTTACTGTCGTGTTAAAACCCAAGAACGCTGGGGGATACGAAGTCTTGTGTAGACTCGTTCCTACAAGTTCATCAGATGAATAATCTGTGTGTTTAGTGGCGTCTTTCGAGTTAAACGAGTATATTTTATTAATTGGACATGCGTGAGTTACGGAGCTGTTGACAGCCATATCACGTTCAAACCACCAGCTCTCGCCTGATCATAGTGACAGTGCGTTAGTGATACCACCCGAGGCACCCACAGTACGACAGAAAGTCTGTAAACACCTTTGACCTGAATTGTTGTCAAAAGTGACAGGGCTTGACTTAATCTAAGAGCCTACGTTGCCGTCGCCCTTGTTGGATGTGAGGGTGAATCTTCTCGCTAGGATGCACCGCATCTCCAGTGCTGACGGCATCATCATGACACCACACGGGAGGACTATGGGGATTCGAACCTGACCCCCCGGATCTGACACACATCAGGTGCCGGCTCACTTCCTACTGTTTGGCCGAGCGACCTGGAACCTGGGCGAATGTCATGAAAACGGTTTAATGTGCACATTTGCTGCGGAGGTGTGGGCAGCCCCGGGGTGGCCGTGCGCCTCTGGTGCCTTGGGCGCCCCCTCCTACGCCATCCTCAATTGACGTTGATATCGCATCAGAGCAACATCACCCACGTCAACCACATCAAACATGCCAGTGACCATACTATTGTCAACACTCACCCAGGCCATCAATGCGTGATGTAACGGTCACGTCGCCCCAGTCGTGCACATATACTGCAACATCCGCGATGTCACCACACCGAAGTCGTCACGCGCATCACTAATGTCCATGAGGTCACTACGACCACAACATCACCCATGTCCAAGACGTCACCCGTGTCCATGAGGCCACCCACATCACTCTCAGCAGTGATGTCACCCATGTCCACAAGATCACCCACGTCATCACCCACGTCACCCAAGCCAAAAAACGACGCCAACGACATCACCCATGTCCATGACGCCACCCGCATCACTCTCATCGGTGATGTCACCCACGTTCAAAAGGTCACCCACGTCACGCACATCACCCAAGCCAAAATGACGCCGACGGCATCACCCATGTCCATGATGCCACCCGCATCACTCTTGTCGGTGATGTCACCCACGTTCCAAAGGTCACCCATGTCACCCACCTGCATCACTCTCGTCGGTGATGTCACCCACGTTCAAGTCATCATGCGCATCACTCATGTCCATGAGGTCACCACGACCACGGTGTGGCCCACATCCATGGCATCACCCATGTCCAAGACATCACCCGTGTCCATGGCGCCACCCACATCACTCTCAGCAATGATGTCACCCACGTCCACAAGGTTACCCACAGCACCCACATCACTCGCGCCCATGACGTTACCCGTGTCCACAGTGTCACCCACGGCCAAGACATCACTCACGGCCATGGCGCCATCCACATCACTCTCGGCAATGATGTCACCCGCGTCCACAATGTCACCCATGGCACTCGCACCCACGACGTTACCCACGTCCACAGTGTCACCCACGTCACTCACACCCACGACATTACCCATGGCGCCCGCGCGCATGGCGTCAATAACATCGCCCGCAATGCCACCCACGTCCGCGGCGTCACCCATGTCAAAGTCACCATGCCCATGGCGCCACCCATGTCCATGTCGCCTGGGCAAAAATGATGCCAACGGCATCACCCATGTCCATGACAACACCCACATCACTCTCGTCGGTGATGTCACCCACGTCGACAATGTCACCCACGTCACCCAAGTCACCCATGTCACTCGCGCCCACGATATTGCCCATGTCACCGGTGACGCCAGCGGCATCGGTCGCAACGCCACCCGCATCCACAACGTCATCCATGTCATCACCATCTCCCTGGCGTCACCTGTGCCCATGTCAACCAAGCCAAAACAACGCCAACGGGGGCCCCCGACATCGTCCACGGCATCAGCCATGTCGCAACCATCACCCACATCGGCCAGGCCAAAGGAACTACCATCCCCTCCGAACATGAGTGAGCAGGAACCCGGGCAACCCCGTGTTGTACCGGCGACACCCAGCTCACTGCCGTCACCAGACCTGGCGCTGTAGTGCAGGGCCTGGGCTGCCCTCAGGCACCCCAGCAGTCATCACCACTCTGACATCCTACTGACCCTGCAGCAGTTTATTGCTGCTCAGGGAAGCCCTGGAGGATGTGGCTGTCCTGGGGCTGATTCATACTGCACGATCTCGCAGGGGCGGTCTGGGCGCGCGCAGCCCGTGAGATGGGCCTCAGGGCACTAATGGTCTCCTCAGGCATATGCCCACCTTCCAATTCTGAAGTATTGGCTTGCTGTGATCGTTAGTTGTCTGTTATGTGTTTTTAATGATTTTTCGTTTATAAAAAATATAATCAAGATGAAATTAAAAGACAAGCAAATATGCATTGTAATAGTTTGGTGAAAATTATTCGTTATTTATTGAATAATGATAGATTAAAGTGGCGAGCTATACCTCGTCGGGAAAACAAACAAACTTGGAATAGTTCAGATTTGTGCCACAGGGTGGTGCATGCTTAGTACTGAACCTTTCCACTTGGTGGTGTAGAGTGACCTAGATTGGTCATGTGACAGCTGTTGTTGTGAAGATGGCTGGGTGAGTGGAGAGTCCGAGAGAAGGGAGAGTAAAACTGAGGTATTTTCAATTTTCTTTAGAGTAGTTCAAATGGGATTTTATATTTGCTTTAATGTAAAATATATGTCAGTACAATTACATTGCATAATTCAATGAGAAACACATAGAAGGAAAACGGTTTTTTGTTGTTGAATGTTAAAAGGTTTTGGACTGTATGGGGTTTGAACCCACAACACCCAACAACTTCAGATTACAAGATCAACACTATAAGCACTAGACTGCAGAGGCCACATGTAATTGGTTGTCTCAGTTCCGGCTATTTGTGTATATGACGTCATATATACAAGGTGTGTGCATGTATGTATGTGTGTGTGTATGTATGTATGTATGTATGTATGTATACATGTATGTATGTATGTATGCCTTGTCTGTATCATATATATATACTAGACTAGTAACTGGTGCATATATCAAATGTATGTGCTGTGTGGCCATCATACGGCAACCCTAAAGTCACTGCACGGCCACTGCACAATATTTAGAAATTGTATATATGCACTAGTATATACGTCAAATATATATACAAGGTATATACAAGGTATAAGGTATATACATGCATGCATACATACATCTTGTAAGTATGACATCGTATATACATGATATATATACATGCATGGATGTATTCATACACCTTGCATATATATATGACGTTGTATACACAAATAGCCTGAACTGAGACAACCAGCTCATGTGGCCTCTGTAGTCTAGTGGTTAGGGTGTTACATATATAGTTAGTACACTTACATTGCAAAATTCAATCAGAAACACATATAGAAGGAAAACATCTTTTTGTTGTTGAATGTAAAAAGTAGTGGACTGTATGGGGGTTTGAACCCACAAGACCAAAAACTTCAGATTACAACTTCAACACCCTAACCACTAGACTACAGAGGCCACATATAATACTGGTCTCAGTTCAGGCTATTGCCATAAACATAGTGTCTATGCATACCGTATGTGAGCAGTATCCTTGGCGGTCTAAGCGTATGTCAGGATGACCACGCATGTGTTTTGTGCACATCTGTTTGAAATTTGTCAGTTACACTGTATATAGAAGGGAAACGTTTTTTTTTGTTATTGAATGTAACAAGGAGTGACCCATATGGAGTGAGATATGTGCATTTGAAAGTTTTTGACTTTCAGATCTTTTGTATTAGCTAATGCAGCAGCCGTTCCATGCTGGCCAGATGAACCGGGCCTGAGCATTAATAGTTTGATGGGATCCGACGCAAATACACAGGTTTCCGGTTTTAATGCTATGATGGCAGCAGCCATTCTGGTTATGCCTATGCGTTATCGTTTGGACGGGATCCATCACAAATGCACCGGGTTCTGCGCTTAATGCTATGATGGCAGCAGCCATATTCTATGATCCAGCCGGTCCTGAACATTAATGGCTTGACGGGATCCACCGCAAATGCGCAGATTTCCAGGTTTAATGCTATGGTGCCAGCGACTGTTCTGGTCATGTGTTATTGGTTGGACGGGACCCATAGCGAATGTGCCGGGTTGTGGACTTAATGCTATGATGGCAGCAGCCTTCTGCAGTGTATGCGCCAGTGGACAACTCGGGATCGCAGAACGTCCAGTTCATCATAGGTCGGTGTAGAAACTGATATGGTGCTACGATCCGAGGCCGTCCTCTACACATACGTTGTGGAACGGCACATTTGCGATGGATCCCATCCAAAGGATAACACATAGGCATGACCAGAACGGCTGCTGCCATCATAGCATTAAACCCAGAAACCTGTGCAATTGCGGCGGATCTCGTCAAACCATTAATGCTCAGGCCCAGCTGAATCATAGAATGTGCAGTTTGTCATAGGTGAGTGTAGAAACTGATATGGTTCTACTACCCCTGGCCTATATATTAGTATTGGCAGATCAATATATATATATATTTTTTGGTCCATATATATAGTATCGTTATACGAGTCTTACCTGGGTATAGATGATGGATAACTGTTGTTTTCCCGAGGTATAAGCCTCGGATAGACATGGGCTAGGGAGAAGGAAGCACTTCCGGGTCCAGCAATCTTTACCTACTTATTCAGGATAAAAATGATCTTCAATACAATGGATACTATGATTTTCCCGTAATGGTACAATAACGGAATAGACGTGGTAGGGTGTGGTGGGCGGGCCCTAGCCCACGTCTATCCGAGGCTTATACCTCGGGAAAACAACAGTTATCCATCATCTATACCCAGGTAAGACTCGTATAACTATACTATTTTACCTCGGTATACAGCCTCAGGCTAGCCTCAGGCTAGCCTCAGGCTAGGGAGACTTTTACATAATTCATTTTTATCCTTAATACCATTTTATTCTTATTATTAACATGTTTATGTGTCATTGTATTAGTTATTCGGAAATTCAAAGTTTTTTGTTCTCACCTATTCTTGTTGGTTGGTGAGCAGGCGCTTGGCAATGCCGGTAGGCTTTTCTAGTCGCTTGTTGTAATGTTTTGCAAAAGACTTAGCCGTCTTCTAGCCTGCGTGCGCTAGCATTCTTTTGACAGAAATCCCGAGCAATCGTGCCTTGGAAACCATGGCACCTCTGGTTGAGTGGGAAGCGTATTTTCCCGTATCCACACCAGCCAATTTCAACACCGTGATCATCCATCTGGCGAGGGTGTCTCTTGAAATTGCATTATGTGGCTTTATGAAGCTCACTAACAGCTGTTGTGAGGTACGTATGTCCTTAGTCTTGGATATATAAGCCCGTATGGCTGACACAACACATTATTTACGATCCTCTGGGAAGTAGTCTAAGTGAACCGTAGATAAAGGGTCACCTAGCCTGTTTGATTTTAATAATTGTGCTAAATCAAACGTAGCTTGTTTCCTATCTATTTCTAATCCGTCTAAGGATAATGCGACAATGGTTTGTCCTCTGTGTCCTGTTACTAGTAGTAACAAGACGGCTACCTTAAAACCTAATTGTTTTACATCTAAATGAGAGTTGTGAGGCCAAGCCTTAAACAACTTAAATACAATGGAAACATCCCAAAAGCGACTATATTTTGGTTTAGGGGGATTCCTTTGATAAATTGAGCGAAGCAACAAGTGAAGCACATAATGTTTACCGAATGTGTCTCCCTCGATTCTAGGTAAAATAACCGATAAGGCGCATCTGGCTGCATTGACAGCGCCAAACCCTAGTCCTTCATCCTCTAGAGAACGGAGAAAACGGGCCACTTGTGCAATTGTTGGATTTGTTGGTTTGACTTTCATTAGCAAACAATGTACACTCCATTTTCTTAAATATGTTGTGTACATTTTTACAGTTCCTGGCCTCCATGCATCGGATATTATTCTGTCTTCAGTGATCTTATCTAGTCCAAATTGCTGTAAGTGTTTCCTCAAAAAAGGAATGCCAATAGGGGTGTCGCTGACACGTCTGCGTGGACCGATAGCGGTCCGTGGTGCGCTAGGTTCCCGGATTTTCTTGGGAATCGTATATGTTCTTTTGCCAGTTGTGAAACTGCTGGTAGCCAAGGTTGCGTGTCCCAATCGGGCACGATCAGTATGACGTGTGTCCCCTCCATGCTGATCTTTCTCACCACTCGGCTGATAATGCTAAACAGTGGGAAAATATAGAAATAATTATCTTCCCAGGTAATAGCAAAAGCATCAACTTTCCAAGCATCCGGTTCGGGATGTCAAGAAACATACTGGGGTAATTTGTTATTGTTTCGTGATGCAAACAAGTTAATGTCGGGTGTCCCCCATTTGGCACAAATCAAGTTAAATAGGGGCGTAGATAGAGACCATTCTAAATGGTCATGGAATTTTCTACTCTTGTGGTCTGAAAGTGTGTTTTGTGACCCTGGGATATGCACTACAGTCAGCCAGACTTGTTGGGTATGCGCCCAGTTCCAAATCAGTTTTGCTAACTGATTGCAAGGCTTCGATTTTGTTCCCCCCATGTTACGGATATATGCCATAGCTGTAGTGTTATCAGTTAGGATTCTAACTTGTGCTTTAGGTACCTTAACTAAGCTGCATAGTCCTAGATAAATGGCGTGCAATTCTAATGCATTAATTTGGTCTGAGATTTCATCATCAAGCCATCTACCTCCTATCGCTATCCCATCTCGATGGGCTCCCCAACCTTCTAAAGAGGCATCAGTGGTAATCACTGTATTTGGTTCTGCCATGCGGATTGGATTAGGTGAGTTTGCTATATGTTGCATCCACCATTCAATATCCTGCAAACCCTCTTCGGAAATAAACATTTTTCGTTCAAAATTGCCTTTAGTTCTTGCTAAAGCTAAGTTTTTGTCTATTTCTAGAGATTTGATATGGGCTTTCCCGTATAGAATAGCGGGTGCATAAGATAGCATTATGCCGATAAGGACCGTGACCTGTCTAATCTTAGGTTTCGTTAGATTAAGAATTTGGGCCGCTGTGGTCATAAACTTGTTTAGTTTCGGTTCTGTTATCGACACTGTTAGGGATTGTGTATTGAGGATAAAACCTAAACACTTTAGTTGTTTTGTTGGTTTAAGGACTGACTTATGTGGATGGACATAAAAACCCAATTTAGTGAGTAATGCACATAAATCCATAACTGCCTTTGCACACGTAATTTCCGTTGATGCCATTATAAAGGAATCATCTATGTATGGAAACATTATATGACCATTTCGAGCCATGACTGAGAAAACAGGTTTCAAAAGTTTAGTGAACAAACGAGGGGCACAAGCTAAGCCATTTGGCATGCAGGTAAACTCATAAATTTGGTCATCCCAACGAAACCGGAGAAATTTCCGGTGTTGTTCCGCTATGGGAACTGTGTAGTATGCGTCTTGCAAGTCGACACTAGCCATCCACGCATCTGGTGTTATCAGATCACGTGCTGTCTCTAATGAGAACATTTTAAAATGTTGATATTCGATCATCTTATTTAGAGTTGTTAAATCCAGGATCATTCGAACCTCACCATTGGGTTTCGGTCGAGAGAAGATGTTTGAGATAAACTCTCCTGGGCAGTGCATCACTTTTTGTATAATTCCTTTCTCAAAAAATGTATGTACCTGTTTAGTTAGTGCCTCTCGTTCAAGTGGTTCAATTTTGTATGGAAAAGGAATTCTTCCTTGTACTGGAGTGACTATGAAGGGAATTTGAACACCATTAACTATATCTAAAATATCTCGATCATTCGTAATTTGGTTCCATTCATAAAAATGGTTATTAATATTGCCTGCCACAAAGTTGCTTACAGTTTGTGTGGTTTTAGAGGCCGCGGGGACTTGTAGTGTCTGCGTTTGAGCCTCTACCTGGTCCCGCTCCTGGGGAAGGGTCTCGGCGAGTTGAAGCCCCGGCCGATGGGCCGGGAGGTGTTGTCGGTCCAGCCTGGCCGGTAACCCCGGCCGCGGAAGGACTGGCTGTAGCTTGTGCCTGGTCTGGTACCTCTGGCCAGGCGTCGCGGGCGAAAATCCCCACGGGATCTTTTGAAGCGCGGGGCTTCTGGCTTCTTCTTTCCATCCATGTTTTTGCCACTTTTGGCCGCCGTTTCCACCTCCTTAAAGAGGTACTGGAGCTGGCCCCCAAACATTTTGGTCTTATCCAAAGGTTTCCCTTTGATGGGTTCTGGGGCCAGGAAGAGTGTATACTCTTTTCCATCATTGTCAGTGACCTTTTTAGAACGGGCCATCTCCTTACCTGCGTCCGTGCACACGGATTTAAATACATTTTCAAACCGTCTATACGACAGGTAATTGCCTGCTGCCATAAGCATGGCGATGCCTTTGTCCATGGTTTTGGCCAGGGATGAGAACTTGTTCTCACGCTGCATCCTATTCGCCACTGGTGCGATGGCAGTAAGAGTACCGAGGACCGCTTTGTGCACTAAATGCATGACCCCTTCGAACCGCTTACGGTCCTCGGTCATGTTCATGTCCCTATCCATCTCTTTGATGATGGAGTTGGGGACGCCTTTGATGCCGGTTAGTTCATCTCCCAGCTTCGAAATAACTTCCACAGGTTTGAACGTGTGGAAGTGACCATTAATGGTCTCGCGCATAAGCGTCGTGGTTTTCACACGCTTTGCTCTTGGTTTTTCAACCTTCTTTGCCACTTTGCCACCAATGGCAGCATAGACCCCCTCATACTGAGTGTCTGAGTCAGATTCAGTTGATGTAGAATCTGGCAAAGAGTCCGAAGAAGAATCCTTCTTTTTCTTCTTCTTGGAATTTGCCTTACGCTTTTTGCGTAGCTCCACCTTGTTACGTTCCTTGGTGTAGTCATCACCCGAGGAACTAACTTGTTTCTTCTTCTTCCTCCGTTTGGGAGGAGGAGGAGGAGCCTTAGGCTCAATCGCCGAGTCTGTTTCAGAGAAATCCTCCCAGTCGGACTCGTCTTGGAAGGCTGGTAAAGGCCGTTTCCTAGACGTAGCAGGCGGTTGGAGTGAGAGTATATGACTCTCCATCGCAGCCCAACGGGCCTCCCAGTCAGGAGCTGCCGGTCCCATGGGCCTTGCTTCCTCTTCCAGGTCGGAGGGGATCAGCGCCCGGGGCTGTGGTGAAGGCATGGCCGACAACACTGGGGAGGAGTCATACTCCTCGTCCGAGCCCCTCGGTGCGCGGCCTTCAGCTGCCGCTGCAACTCTCTTACTCTGCTTCGTGGCCATCGGGATCTGAAACAATAGTATTGGTCAGGCCCGGTATTTTTCTAAATGTCACAATTTTGTCGTTTAAAACTTAGTTGGACATCTAGTGGTGTTAGAGAACGTATTCATACCGTTCTAACACAGGCGTAATAAGCTAGATTTTTGGAGTATGTTGTGGGTCAAAGACCAAAATGAAATGCGGGGTCGGGACCAGTGTATCGGCCCGCCCATCCCTCTGTTCTGCACACTTCTCCCTCCTGCGACTACTGCGCTAGCAAGGTGGAGAAAATGCTACGAAACTCGGAGAAACGCCTGGAAAAGAAAGTTGTGGGGAGTCTGTAGAAGAAGGCCAGGATCATCTCCAACAACACCCTCTATTAGAGTCCGAGAGAATCTTCACAGGAGATCAGGCAGAGCCCACATCTCTACCCATGTAACACGGGTGTTGATAGAACCGCTAAGTATCGGTTTCGTTCGTTAGACAAAGGATTCTAGAGCGTTCTATCCTGGTTTTTTATAAACATATATATCTAGTCCATAAAGGGACGTACGAAAGTTCTGAACTTTCCAAATAGATGCTATAATGCATCATAAATGAGCTAACCACAGTTAAGAACATACTTACTGCGTATTAGCTTGTTTGTAGACTAAATTTGCCGGAGCAACTCAACGAACGTAATCCAGTCGTGAGTTGTTTATGCTAATTGCTGGACTCGGATGTGCTTCCTTCTCCCTAGCCTGAGGCTGTATACCGAGGTAAAATATATATATATAGCCACGTATATACGTCCGCATATATGCGGGTGTAAGGAAACACACTGTGGTGCTCCCCGGTGATTGCCGATTTCAACGACTCCTACCCGGCCCCCGGCCAGAGGATCACACGGCCACGCCTGGCCAGAAAGCCAGACACCAAGAGTATGGAGGAGCAGATACTCGAGATGGAGCAACGCATGACCGTGCGCATGGAGGCCAAGATCGAGGCCATGCAGATCACCCTCCAGCAGGCCACGGCCCGCAACTAGGAGCGCCCGGGCGGATTCCGGACGCCAACACCCTCGGCGATCAAGTGGAGGGAGCCAACACAATCCCCAATAGTGCTGCAGCACCGCAATCCCTCACCATCACGGGAGGAGAGGTCACCCTCCCCACGGGGCGCACACCGCCGATCACCAAGCCCGAGACTATGGGAGCACCGGTCAGCCTCCCGTGCCGCTCCCAGACACTGCGTCGCTGGGAGCCCCTGTCACCGTCGCAGCGCATGGCTAGATGCAGATCGCCCACGCAGACGGGACGACCGAGACCACAATGATGACCGTCCCCGGCTCCGTTCACACTCCCGAAAGACGGCGCGATCACCGGACAGGAGGAGATCCCACAACCCATGCCACATGGTCCCCCTCCTGCCCCGCCGAAACAGCTCACGCCACTGAGCACGCAACAGCGACGACCGACAGCGGTACAAGGACCGTGAACAACAGGTGGACGAGCTGGATGAGGACATGGACAGATACCGGGCACAGTACAGGCTCATGGAAGGTAGGAAGGCAATATTACATGACATGTTTGTAACTAATCCTACCTCCAAGCCGTACATGTACCTGAAACGTCATGGCTGCGACTCGGTTGCCGAGAAGCTGGCAGCAAGGAGCTCCATGACTGAGAGCGAGTACACGCATGCATTCATGAGCCTACTCTGCGATCACCGCATATATGATAAACGTGACTTCCAGATATGTTTAATCATCTAATGTGCATCATGGATGATTGCACGCGGAAGCCATGGCCAACCGTGCATGATTTTTAAATCAGTTTAATATCATAAAGATGCATGCACCTCATATCAGATCTTAAGATGATAAGACACTAATCTTGACTAAAAAGTTAAGCTAAGAGGTGATGCCTGCTGTACAAACCCCAGTACTCCTCACTAAAACACTTTTGCAATGAAAATGGTGTTTCATGAGCACTGGCGGGCATATGTAACTTCTGACTCTACTGACCTGTTCCGAAAGCAACCGTATTACACCTCACCTATGTTTGTTAGTTAGGCACATTTTAACATCCTTCTCAACCATATCTCGGGTGGCCCACCGCTGGTTGTCACTGCCCTGCATCGGGCCACCACCCATGGCCCGACATCGGACACCGACGATGTAAAATCTATTCTTTTTTTTTAATTTCTTTTTTTAATCTTAACTCGGTAATTCCATTGCTTTCGGAGCAGGTCAGTGGAGAGTCAGAAGTTATAAATGACCGCCAGTGCTCATTAAACACCATTTTCATTGCAAAATCCTTTTGGTTAAGTTTAAATAAATAAATACATTTTTAAAGAATAGATTTTACACCGCTCATGGCCCAACGGTGGAAAATGTGTGGTGACCGTCCGACAAATACGTCAGTATAACGTGACTGTGATGTTATGATATTACAATACATGGTATAATGTCAGTTTAAAGTTACTGTGACGTTATAATGTACCATAACCAAATAATAACGTGAGCCTGACGTTACTTAGCGTTATGTTTTAGCTGGGTAGTGCATATATCAAATGTATTTACTGCATAGGCATCGTATGATGCCCTCACAACACATACATTTTATATATGACTAGTATATATACATCATACATATGATATACACATGGTATATACACACACATACAATCACACACCTTGTATATATGATGTTGTATATATAAATAGCCTGAACTGAGACAAGTAATTATGTGTGGTCTCTGTGGCCTAGTGGTTAAGGTGTTGAACTTTTAATCTGAAGTTGCTTGGTGTTGTGTGTTCTAACCCCCATGTAGTTCACTGCTCGCATATGTTAACGGAACATTGTGAGTACATTATATACGCCAGAGACACGCACCGGGCGCCGGTTGTACATATGGCTAACCTGTACCAATGTACCTCAACGTACTCCTAACATATGCTGACGTACACCTAATGTACACGTAGCGTATGAGGAATGTACGAGCCATACATCGACACACGTTGGAAATTTTGAACATGCACAAACAATTTTCAGAGCCTCGACCCACGGCGACATAAGATGACATATAACAACATATCCTGAACGTACCCGACGTATCGCCAACGTATACGTAATGTATGATGATGTATGCTGACGTATTGGTCGAAAATCACATACGTCGGCATACGTCGTCGTGTGACAGGCCATTAAAGCGACTGACAGTTTTATGGCGAATTGGATGTTTGTTAGCGCAAAATGCTTAAAGGGGCCCGGTATAGCCCATGAAAACAGGAACCATGTTGTATTAAATATATTTATTACAATATTATGTTGCATTAGAGAATTCGTGGTTATGCCAAATTGTTCGATTTTATTGAAAATAATAGAAATACAGAAGTTTTGTGTTGTGCATATAGGTCAAATCAATGAAGACGTGCGTTTGTTTTGCTTTGGATGCTGTTTTCAGTGCATGTGCATTTGGAATTCCGAACTCGTCTATCAGGTCTTTACTAAAGCTGCACATCATCATCAGCTCAGGATTATTGTGATAAACACCTACACCAACTTTTACACGCAGGCTCTCTTTTGATAACTTCACCAAGCACTTCAACCAACTGGACATCTGTCACTTCTTCAACAAATCCATGTTCACCTTGAAGAAGACGTGGAGCGAGTTTTCACAAATCGGTGAATGGAGTAACGGGCCCCGAGGCACTCGTAAAGACCGGGCAGGCGGCTATAGCAAATCATCATACCAGTTTATTTTCAATCCACAGGTATTTAATAGTCTATGCAAAAGCTGGTATACAAAAAAGAGTTTTAAAAAAAACCATTTCTTCTCCATAGTCAATATTTGATTTTAATGACATGATTACCATCACCAGCTTCTCTTCTTCTGCTTCTTCATCATCTTATTATTATTATTATTATTATTCAGGATTGAAAGATCTTTGCCATTTTCCGTGACAAAAATTGAATAGCCCTTCATCCGAATATTGTTAGTTCTACTGATCTCAGAAAGGACTGAAACTGGGACCCACTACACCGGAAGTCGGGGTTGGTGCTACCCACAGTTCTATTGACCAATTTCATATGACGTCAGTAGGTCAGTGCGTGCGCTGCTTGGCTGCAGGACAACATCCGGTCACTGCAAATTCAATGGCTATGAGCTCAGAATATCCCAACTTTCACTATTATCTCTGTTTTTAATACTTTCAGAGAAAATTGCCCTAAGTTAAATTAAATACTTCAGATCTTCCTCTTCAATCGCGCATTAATATATTCTTAATCGAATCAGTGAAAGCTTTTAAATTAATTTTGCTAAAATAAATGCTCTGCATAGACATAGCATTGCTACAGCACAAATCAATGCAGTGTTTACCCTTCGCGGGCTAGTCAGCAAACTCAGTGCATTGTCAATGGTCGTAAGCAATCTTCTTACAGAAAAAGTGAAATATCTCTAAAAAGACACCACCTAGAGACAAACCACTTGGTACACATATAGAAAACATATTTAACGAATAGATTATATTAGATTTATATGGTTAGGCTTCTGCATTTCTATTAATTTTGAATAAAATTGACGTCTTGCACTGTCCGTATCGACAAACTCAATGCATTGTCAATGGCCGTAACCAATCTTCCTACCGAAAATGTTAAATATCTCTAAAACTACACAACCTAGAAACAAACCGCTTGGAACACATAGAAAACATATTAAACAAAGAGATTATATTAAATTTATAAGGTTAGGGTTCTGCATTTCTATTAAATGTGAATAAAACCGACGTTTTGCACTGCGCGTATCGGCAAACTCAGTGGCAGTGGGCCGTCGTTCTGCAGCCAAGCTGCGCACGCATACGCGATGTTTGTAAACATTGAAAGGCATCTATGGCTATACTTCACTATATAGCAGAGATAGGCCCAACACTTTAAAACTCACTTTGCACCTATAACCACATGCCTTCTGATGATCAAATCTGGAGGGGTTATTGTCATATATTTGTTTCTAATGTAGGTTGCAGTGTAATTGCTCTTGCAAATATTTTACATTAGATGACATCCAATTGTGTATATCACACAGTTAAATAAGCTATTCACCTCTGTTATGGTCCCACAACAACCTCTACCTAGAAAAAAGATTCACCCCATACCTACAGTAGCCGGGTGAATAAAATGAGCACCTAAATTCTTATTTTAAGAAGCAAAATGTAATCTTCAAATAGCTCTGTATATTTACCTGCAACTTTTGAACTAATTAGTGGATTAAATCCAGTAGATAAATGAACTTTGACAGAGCCCGCATACCCAGATAGCACAGAGCCGTCGGTCCGACATTGGCCCAACATTGGCAGCACCGTTGGGCCAATGTTGTTTTGTCCACTGACCCACCGTTGGCCCAACAGTGGCAAACCACCCATAGCAGCACCATTGGCCCAACGGTGGCAGGCTACCCAGCCAGCCAGCAAAAAATATAGGACCTATATAGGGTTCATATGGGTTACATTGTGGGCCCCATATCATCTTTCCAAACAGGAATCTTTGGATACCACATGGAGAAGATATGCTTCTTATGTTACAAAGCAGTCATCACAAATAACACTGGATGAGTAAACCCCAATTTTTTTAAATCAGTTTAATATCATAAAGATGATAAGACACTAATCTTGGCTAAATAGCAAAGCTAAGAAGTGACCACTGCTAAAAAAAAAAACAGCACTCCTCACTAAAACACTTTTCCAATGAAAATGGTGTTTCATGAGCAGTGGCTGATATTTGTAACTTCTAACTCTACTGACCTGTTCCGAAAGCAACCGTATTACACCTCACATATGGTTGTTAGTTAGGCACATTTTAACATCCTTCTCAGCCATATCTTTTTACCGCTTGATGGATGGGGGAGTCTCTGTAGTTGCCTGTCTGTTGGCATGTCATAACACAGTTGGGCCAACAGTGGCAAACGCTGTTGGGCCAACGGTGGAAAACGCTTTTGGTCCAACAGTATTTTTCCACTGATCCACGATTGGCCCAACAGCTCATTAAACACCATTTTAATTGCAAAATATTTTCGAATCGACGAATGTGAACTAAACAAATCGCCGCCGCCGCATCGACGTCGCTTTCCATACTGGCGGCGGCGGAGGCGGTTGCTTGCAATCATCGGTTCGAAAATATTAATATCGCCGCCGTTCCGGCGGCAGCATTAATATTGCTTCGAATTTAGGGTTAATTTCATGAAATTTCACTTATTGCGTATGAAATTCTGTTAAATATGACAGCATTGAATAGATTTGGGCTAATATATTGCCGCCGATGCGGCGGCAGCGACAGTATGGATATCGACGTCCATGCGGTGGCGGTGGCGATTTGTTTACTTTACATTCGTCGATTCGAAAATATTAATATCGCCGCCGTTGCGGCGGCAGTGTTAATCTCGCTTCGATTTTAGGGTTAATTAAATACAATTTCAATTATTGCGTAAATAATTCTGTTAAATATGACAGCATTGAATAGATTTGGGGCTAATATATTGCCGCCAATGCGGCGGTGGCGGCGGCGTCGACAGTATGGATATCGACGTCCATGCGGCGGCGGCGATTTGTTTACTTTACATTCATCGATTCGAAAATATAAATATTAATATCGCCGCCGTTGCGGCGGCAGCGTTAATCTCGCTTCGATTTTAGGGCAGGTGGCTATTTGCAGAAAGTTGAGAGGTTCCTGGGTAATAATCCAAACTAGGGTATGAAGCAGTCATTTTCATTAGCTGAGGTAGGCAAGTGGTAAAAGAGTTCATTCAAATATGACGGATTTACTTCATGGACCATATCAATTCAAACTAATTTTGTGTCATTCCTTGATATTAGGTGATTTGTAAACTCTGGGGGGTATATGTGGAGGGAAAACATATACAATCAGATTGTAGCTATTGGATTTTATCAACATAAGGTAAGGATGCCAAACTAAGACCATCAACAGTGAGACACTTTCGCCAACTTTTACATAGGGTTGTTATTCACCTCTGAACAGAGTCAGAGGTAAACGTTTTATCTAACCCCTATCAGGTAGGAACCCCTACCCAGAGTACTGGGTAGGGGTAAATCTTTTATCTATCACACAGTAGACCGGTGTGGCGGTTTCAGCTCATTCCCGTGCTCAGCCGTACGTGTCCCTCGCTTCTGCGCATGCGTCAGAATCTAATAAACATGGCCGTAATCGATTAACACGACCCGGGCGACTCGGGTCATTCAAATTTCAAATAGAACACGGCAAGTGGAGTCGACAAATACACGTGCCGTGCGCGAAAAAAGAATAACTTAGATTAATGAAATGGAAATATAGCTAAACTAGGCCATCATAAAATACTTTAAATACTATTTTGCTGTACTTTTATCGGTTTTTTTTTTTTTAAAGAAAAAATTGTCCACCCGAGCGTATTTGATTATTCGACCCGAGTTTGTAGGATGTGCGCATGTGCCAATAAGTAGCTCGGGTGATCCGAGTTGATGCGAAATCCACGCATGCGCAGAAGCAACGGGACACGGCTGAGCACGGGAACGAGCTGAAACCGCCACACCGGGCCCATGTGTATTTACCATCCTCCCCTACCTTTCAGGATATAAACTGTAGCTGCGACCTGGTGTGATGGGTCCTTGCTTCAATTTTTCCTTGGGACCAGAACTTGAAATACTTGTATTGATTTAGCCATGTGATAGAATGGCGGACACTTTACTGGAAGACAGACTTTTGTGGGTGTGTTCATTTTTGTAATCGGGGTGGGGGCGGGGGGTGGGGGGGGGAGGTGCGGACACGGAGCATTGAAGGGGGGGGGGGCAGAAGTGATCACTGATGATTTCTTGTTGATCCCAGGTTCTTATTGTTGTTAATTGTTGTTCTTCTTTTTATTATTATTATTATTCAACAGTGCTATGCATATGACATATGAAGACAGATGTTTCATATCACTTTACGTAGCTAACAATGTTCATCGGTATGACCACATTGATAAAATACAACATAGTTGTATATAGTAACAGAACATGCTTTATCTAAGTTAAAAATGATAAATTTCATAATAAATTGCATAAATATAATATTGATATTAATGTGCAAAACATGATTATGGTGATATTAAATCAAATAACTTGTTTACTACACTCGTGGTTATATGTAATTTGTATATGGTGTTCTTTCAGTACATGTTCGACATCACTCCATTAATAGATGAGACATTTGTCGTATCTCTGGAGCAGCACGACACAGGAGTAAGGACGTCACTGGAGAAAGAGTACAATGAGATTGGCTTTGTTATCTTGAAGGTACCCTATTGGCTTTATTGTCACGTGGGTAGATTATTGACTGTTATCATGAAGCCATGCTATCATTAAGCACTGGTGATCAACTAGGCTGCACTGGGAATGTATGCCTTTAAAAAAAAATTGGAGTGGACATACAAATGTCTTGGTTTTCAATGAAAGATGCAGAAGAAAAAAAGAAAACAGCAAAACGAACATGAGTGATGCTATGTTGACATTTGTTACCTAGCTCTTATTTTAATGAGTTGTTTTAATTGTAAGTTATATTCTGCTTTAGACTGCCAGACATCACATAAAGAAAACCATTTTAGAAGTATGTCCAGTCTTCTTTCATTAGCACTGTATCATTATTAGATAGCTAGCACATTCAAAGCGAATCTAGTGCACGAATATATGTATTATATTAGTCTCTACTAATAATACTAGTTAAATGGTCAGTTAAAAAGAAGCTTATTACAAAATAAATAAACATAAAACATGGATGATGTAATAAATAAATTTACATGTTTTTTCCATTAGTTATGGTGGTAAAAACATGGCAATAGGGTTATCTAACGTGGATTGATAAGCCTACAACTAGACTCGGCTATTATCAACCACAATTCAAAATTATGAGCAAATGGCTAATACCACATTGGAAATAGCAGCCTGTGGCAGTATGCGTGAATTGGTGTTAACTTATACCGGTGATAGGTGCTATCCCCGCGATAGCTATCGCGAGAATAACGGTGCGGTTCAAGCGGTACGCATGAACGTGAAAACTCGCCAGGAATCGCTATGCTCGCGGCTATTTTTAGAATTGGGATTTCCCTGTCACTCATAAATAACAGAATTTGATATTATCAGTGAATAGTTATGCTCATAAATAACATAATTTGATATTAACAGTCAATAGTCCATATGTGGGTTTTTTTTGTGGTTGTTTTCCTTTTATTAAAGTTGCATGGTCTGATGGCGTTTGAATTTGTTAGTTATATTTGAGATAAATAGCTCAGGTTGCAGGTATTGCAATACCTCAGGGAGTTTGATGCCCCTGCCCTGCAGAGTTGTAAACCACTGCTTTGTGGTACAGGTTCTTGACAGAACCGAAGGTTAAGAGAGCAAACCCTAAACAGAAAATCATGTCACTGTGGCAGCATCAAGGGCGGTTGATGTATGGAACTCCCAACCTCTCCCGACCAACCACTGCAGGGACAAATAGTTTTGCGCCTGTCTGGACATGTTCTTGCCGGTGTGAGACCTCTATGTGCTCCCCGAGAGAGTGCCGCTGGTAACTTGCAAAAGCCAGCAGCACTTCAACACCTTTGCATGTAGCTTTCATGAAATGCACAACTGCACAAAACACCATACCGTCTTGGTCGTCGCCCGGGGTACCAAGGACCGCGCTGCTCGATCTCATCTTCTATCGACAGTGGAAAATCAGCTATGAAGAACAACACAACACAACACAACTATTGACAATTGCTCAATGGAACATAAGGACTCTCCTCGACCGAGAAGCAGCTGACCAACCAGAAAGATGTACAACACTAGTAGCAATGGAACTAGCAAAATACAACATCGACATCGCATCCCTATGCGAAACAAGGTTCTCAAAGTCTGGTAGTCTCAATGACTTGGAATACTCTTTCTTCTGGAGTGGCAAACCCGAAGGAGAGAGAAGGGAGGCCGGAGTGGGCTTTGCTATCAAAATGGACATCGTCACAAAGCTGAAAGAAATGCCACAGCCAGTAAGTGACAGAATCATGACGATGAGACTACCTTTCAGCAAGGATAACTTTGCTACAATTATCAGTGTGTACGCTCCAACAATGTCAGACCCAGATGATAACAAAGAGGCCTTCTAAAACAAGCTGGCAAGTTCGCTCAGTGGCATCCCTCGTACCGATAAGCTACTGCTGGGAGACTTCAATGCAAGGATAGGAAGTGACAATGACAAGTGGCCCTTGGTCATGGGCAAAATGGGATCGGGAAACGCAACTCCAATGGCGAGCTTCTACTGGCTCTGTGCTCTGAGTTCGAACTGATAGTGACAAACACCATGTTCAAGCAGAAGGATGAATGCAAGACCACTTGGATGCATCCTTGTTCCAGACACTGGCATATGATCGACTTCATCATCACAAAGTGTCGGGATAAGATGGACATCCACAGTATTCGAGCCATGCATGGAGCTAACTGCTGGACCGATCACCAGATGCTGAGGTCAAAAGTGGCATTCAGAATACGACAAAAGCACAACTGGCAAGGGACGAGTGAACTGACCAATCTCAACACAACAAAATTAAGTTCCATCAGCCATAGGGGAAGCTTCGAGCAGGAGATGGATAACGCTCTCGCCCAATGGGAGGAGAAGGAAAGCTCAACACCAGATGAGGAATGGGCAGCTTTGCAGTCGGTCATATACAACACAGCTAAAACATATCTCGGCAAGCCAGACAGAAAACACAAGGACTGGTTTGACCCCAACGATCAGGAGCTATAGAATCTTATGAGCAGAAGAGACCAAGCTCACCAGAGAGTGTTGCAGACCAGGAGCACTAGATCCACCACTGCAGCATACAAAGATGCCTGCAGATTGCTACAAAAATGCACCCAAGCACTGAAGTCAGACTGGTGGGAAATGAAGGCAGAGGAGCAGCAGGGAGCTGCAGACAGAAACAACATGAAGGGCTTCTACAATGGACTGAAGGAAGTGTGGGGACCCATGAAGAAGACATCTGTTCACCGGAAATCAACAGATGGAATGGAGACCTTTTCTGACAGCAAGAGAATTGTGGCAAGATGGAGTGAACACTTCCAGAAGTTACTCAACGTCCCTGGTGACAGATCATGAAGCTCTGGGCAATATCCGGCCTCACATTACCAAAACATGCCTCGATGAGATTCCAACTGAACATCGGCAAAGCACCTGGGGGTGATGGAATTCCTGCTGAAGTATGGAAGCACGGAGGAGACAATCTGTTCAACTAATCACCAATGACTGGCAGGAGGGTTCTGTACCCCAAGCATGGACGGATGCCAGCATTGTAACCATCTACAAGAAAGGTGATCGGACAGACTGTGGGAACTATAGAGGAATCTCTCTTCTTTCCATAGCAGGCAAGATCTTCGCCAGGATCCTCCTCGGCAGACTATCTATTCACATAACACCTGATGTAGTTCCGGAGACACAGTGTGGCTTCAGAGGTAACCGGAGCACCATGGATATGATATTTTGTCTCCGACAGCTACAAGAAAAGTGCATTGAGCAGGACTGACCACTGTACATGGTATTTGTCGATTTCATTAAGGCGTTTGATACAGTCGGGAGGACCGGGCTATGGCAGCTACTGAGGAAGTATGGATGCCCAGAGAAGTTCACAACTATGATCGAGGCTCTACATACGGGAATGATGGCAAATGTTAGTGTTGGAGGGGAAGTCTCGGAATCGTTCGGGTTTACCAATGGGGTCAAGCAAGGTTGTGTACTGGCCCCCACGCTCTTCTCCGTCTTCATATCAGCAATGCTCGATGAGCCTTTCCGAGGCATGGGGGATGGCGTCTATATACAGTCCAGACAGAGCGCTGACCTATTCAACGTCGCACACTTCAGAGCGAAGACCAAGACTACTCGGATACTGGTAAAAGAGCTGCTATTCGCAGATAACAGTGCACTGGTTGTCCACTCTGCTGAAGAGATCCAGAAAATAGTGGACGCTTTCAAAGAAGTTCGGCCTGAAGATTAACATGGTTGATGGAAACAAGCTGAACTCTGTTCCGGAATGCACCTACCTCGGAAGCACTATATCAAGTGATGGATGCATTGATGCTGAAATACAGAGGAGGATGGCCAAGGCTAGCGCATCTTTCGGCCGACTATGCGAGAGACTCTGGAACAACCACCATGTGTCCATAAGGGTCAAAGGAAAGATCTACCATGCAATCGTGTTATCCACCCTACTATACAGAGCCGAGGCCTGGACAGTGTACAGATGACAGGTGAAAAAGCTGCATGCCTTCATGATGTGCCATCTGCGTTCGATCATGAGGCTAACCTGGAAGGACAAAGTGACAAATAAGGAAATACTCAAAAGGACAGGGCTGCCCTCTATGGAAGATCTTCTGATCAAAAATAATCTCCGGTCCTTTGCTCTCAACTGTCTTCTGGTTACAGAAAGAGAGGGTGCCCTTGTCCCCGGTTCAAGGATACCATCAAGAGAAACCTGAAGCTGAGAGACATTAAGACCGACTCATGGACATCACTCTCACAGCAGAGAGCTAAATGGAGAGCAACAGTCAAGTAATAAAAGTAGTCTTTGCCACATCGCGACCAACAGCATGATGATGATGAGCTCAGGTTGACCATTATATCCTAATATTCATTAGTCCCAAGTAAGTTTGATGAAAAATGGCTAGTTTTGGAGAAATTTGAGCTGAAAGAACCCAAAAAGATTTTGACAAGCTTGCCAAAAGTCCTGTGGCTATGACCCAGATGGTCATCTCGTGATGACCATGTGATGTGAGATGACCTACTAATCCCGGAACCTGACAGGGCTGTAGGTAGGTATTTCTGTTTGGGTTATGAACATTCTGGGAATGGATTGGAGCCAAAGGCCCGTGGCACTAGGGTTTTTAACCAGATATTATTTTGTAGAAAGGTTAATTTGATTTATATCTATTGATTTATATCTATTCACATATACATCAGTATATGATTGACATCGTCCCAATGGCAGAAATTTCAAAACATCAAACTGCAATTTTAATCGACGAATGTTTAAACAAATTATTTGAAATTACACAATTTGATTAATTATGTATATAGAATTGACCAAAGCAGCATTGGATAGCAGATATATATTAGTGTATGACATCATCCCGATGGCAGAAGATCAACACCAACAGACTGCAATTTTAATCAAAGAAAGTTTTAAAAAAAGAAAAAAAAAGGTTTTAGTGTGGAATGAGGTGGGGCGCTCATTCGGGTTCATTGCTGGACGTGGTGGGCATCGAGGCTGACCTCACCCCCCCCCCTTCTGCTGGGGGGTGGGGATGGGTGTCACACACAAAGATGGGGCCGCTCACGTCCCCTCCCCCTAACCACCTGCCAATCACAACACACTCCAGGGCATACCCCCATCCTGCCCGTCAGCTAATCAAATTACAACAAAATCCGTGGGCACACCTCCTACACTTATGCTGGTCAGTCGACTTCAACCTGCCACACTGACCACTTCCCAGCTCCAATTTTACCCACCCACCCACACCTGCTGTTGATTGGTTACAAGCAAAGCAACACAAACTATTCAATTGAGCAATCATTGACATGATAACAAATTAAATCTTGACATTTGTACATATTAAGCAACTGATACCCGAGCAGTTCATCATTCACCTTAAAATCCTATTTCATCTTAACATTTTGCATTGCTATCTAATGAATTTGCATTTATCATGTACATATTATTGCTCTGTTATTAATTACTGTTATCTCATCCATATGTCTCATCCTTCCTCATACCATACATAGTCCCGATGGCAGATGCAATTTTAATTGACAAATGTAAAAATTTCAAAAATTTAAATTACCCAAATTGATGAATTATATTTATAGAATTGACCAAATAGCACTGAATATCCAACATGGAGGGGGGGCAACATCCACCTCATTTTCCCTACCCCTCTAGGTATGGCCCTGCACAGTAGGCCTACTTGGTCCGGGGAGGCTAAGGAGGTCAGGAGATTGGCCTCATTGGTTAATGGCCTCCCTGCATAATGGGGTTTTCAAAGTGAGTGTCCAAAGGGGTGAGGTTATAAATTCACTGGTTATTCTGTATATGCTGTCCCAAATCATTAGCTAATACACCAGTATATAAGTTGGATATATAGGATCAAATGTAAGTAGTTGTATTCATTTTGACAAAATTATATTTCATCAGACCATACAACTTTAATGCCTGCGATGTTGACAGTGACTGCCGCACATGCGCTGTTTTCAATTTTAGAACACAACTATTGTCATGCTCATAATTTATAAATAACAGAATTTGATATCACCAGTGAATAGTCACGCTCATAAATAACAGAATTTGACATAACAGAAATTGATCAGAGGCAGTGCAAAATCGACAACTATGCTCGCTGGGTAGGGCTAAACCTAGTATAAAAGAGGGATATGCTAACACGGGTTAGGATCGCGAGGATAGCACAAACACCCCTCAATGCATACCGTTGTTTTACCACTATCCCTAGAATAGGGGCTATCCTCGGGATAGGGTCGCTAACACTGCATACGGCCCAAGTTACCATTCCGATCACATAGTCCAATGAAAGCATCAACTTTTCATAACCAAAACACTTATCTAGATTTTATCCTACATATCCAACTTAGATACTGGTGCACTTATTTGATTCTGCAATCACTAAGTAAATATAATAGAGTGTCGGTTTTACTACTGGGGACTATATAGTGTCAGAATTTTGACGTGCATGCCAAAATTAATTTTCCAATGTTTGTACTTCAAATATTTCCAAAGTTAACCATTTATAATTAAAGTTAGCTCAAGCGAAAGTAAAGTCGATTTGACAACCTAATATATTTAGCTCGAAAAAATGGCAGAAGCTCAAAACCATCGGACTATACGACATCAACCCTCGTCAATAATGGATGGGTGACGACATTGAATTTCTGCCATTTTCCTAGATAAATATATTAAATTGATTGTTATAATCTCCCTTATTATTGGCCAACTTTTTAGATATTTGAAGTGCAAATATGTCAAATTAGTTTTGGAAGCATGCTAAAATAGACACCATAGGCTTCAACAGTAACTCAATATTCTCGTCTACGTCCCAACAGATGCTTAATAAGTGCACCATTATCTAATACCCCTGTCACACTATGATGTAATGCAGTAGCATAAGCTGACGTAGGTGAAATTTGGCCATTACGTTGAGATACATTACTCGTTCGTTAAGCCTACGTCGAGATACGGTGACACACCAAAAACTGTTGACGTTGCTCGACGTAAGGCCCTTACATTGGGCTTAAGTTGGGCTCACGTTAGGCTTACATCGAGATACGTTAGACTTCGTTAGAGCTACGTCGGTCTACGTTGAGCTACATCAACTTACGGTAGATTGACGGAGACCCTGGAGGAACATGCAGCCCGCACGCTGACAACATGGTGTTAATGTATCTCGACGTAGGTCTAACGTGTCTCTGATGTGTGTCTAACGTAAATCCGTGTCTTGACGTATTCGACGTGGTTGACGAATGGCTGGCGTGTGTAACATATGTAATGTGCGCCAATGTTCTTCAAACGTAAGCGAACGTGCTGTGAATATTGTGCGAACGTGGTGCAAACATTTTGCCTTCGAATATATAAAGGCATCCGTTACGCTCACGTTGAGCGCTCGCTGAGCACGCTGAACTGTCATTAGTCTCACGCTGAACTGTCATTAGTCTGACGCTGCTCACTCGCGGGTCTGACGTTCACTCACATTACAAATTATGTCAGAGTCACACGTAGCTACGTTAGGGCGGGCATAATTACGCAAGTCCTACCATAAGCCGACGCTACGGTTTCGCTAGGCTGACACCGTGCGCGCTGGAGGCTCGTTAGCGTTACGTTGGGCCATTTTTTTTTTATGTTCTAACTCCTTGAGACATGCTACAACTACGTTGGACCGACGTTTCACCTATGTCCAGTATCTTGCACTGACGTCCAATTCGCTGGCCTGTTACGTCGTATTGTGATAGGGGTATTAGTTAGATGTGTAACTTAAATCCTAATTGTTTTGGTTATAAAAAGTTGATACTTCATCGGACTATGCAGCTTTAAATAGAATAAAGTCTACCGCTTGACAACTGTAGGTGGAACTGAACAGAAAGTTCAGAGCGAACACGCCTAACAATATGGTATTTACGAGCGAGTACCAAAGAACACGGAGTATATTCGAGCGCGTCACACTGACCAAGGGCCGGTACATCCTCATCCCGACCACGGGCGAGCCGGGCATCGCCTGTGGCTTCATGCTCAGGATGTACTCCACAAGTGCTATCAACGGCAGGGAGGTGCTGATGGACTGCCCCAGTAAAGGCACGTGCATGAGGGGCTACCAGGTGGTTACTAAGATCAATGTGCTGAGCGCATCGGGGCTCCAGTCAACCAAGGATGCCAACTCAAGTAAGTCCACCACTTTGTTAGTGTTAGAGCACACTCAGCACTCTCAACATGCATAGACATTGGAGAGGACACCCACAAGTATAGGCCTATGACTTAAGGCTCCGGCGACCTCCATATGTGTGCACACACAAAAAGTTCTTTTTTACCACGACGAGCTGGTCTTAGAGGCCCAATTACGTCGAGATCATCCAGAAGAGGATCTGTAAGTCAATCTGTAAGTTAAACATCCGGGACCAACAATGTACCACTTTACAGAGGCTTGTCCTGTGATTGAGGGCCTTGCTTTCAATGTAGCAGACCTTCACAAAGCTGCAAGAGAAGCCTTCTTAGTGTGGAAGGAACAGGGTAAACCCAGGTAGGGTTGTATTTCTGAAATGAAAAAGAGGACAAATTCCCATTTTAAATATGCTTTAAGATACATTAAATACAATGAGGATGCTAGGAGGAGAGATGCCTTAGCCATTAAGCTGCAGAATAATAGTGTAGAAGAGTTCTGGAAAGAGGTCAAATTGATAGACAATAGTTAAACACCACTTCCCACAAATATTGATGGTGTGGTAGGGTGTGAGGAGATAGACGAGCTCTGAAAAAATAATTATGAAGAGTTATTTAACTGTGTATGCAATAATGTTGATAGTGTTAATTTTAATGTAGAAATGTGTAATGATAAAAATATTGGTACTAAGGAAATAAGGGAATCCATATTAAAATTGATAGTAACAAGACTTGTGGTGCTGACAATATTTATGCAGAGTATCTCAAGACTTTTTTCCATGTTAGCTATGTGCCTCAAAGGCTTTCTCATACATGGAACTCTGCCTGATGCTATGATCGCTGTTATTCTTGTACCAGTAATTAAGGACAAGGTGGGAAGGATTAACAGTAAGGATAACTATAGCACTTGCTAGTATTTTGTCCAAAATATTTGAGAATGTACTGCTAGATAGACTGGAGTTGTATTTAAAAACAAATGATAATCAATATGGCTTCAAGCGAAAGCATGGAAGAGATATGTGCATTTATGCTCTTAAAGTCGTCAGCTATCCGCCGCGTGGAAAACAAACAAACTCGGAATAGTTCAGATTTGTGCCACAGGGTGGCCTAATGCACCGGCGGCGGAGGCGATTTGTATATTAGATATTGGGAAATAGCAGTGCTCGCTGGCAACAGGCTCAGGGGGATCTGCTGAGCCTGTTACCGGCGAGCGGTATTAATATCACGTCAATTTTTGGTTTAATTTGACCAAATTTTGGCGGCGGTGTTTTTCACTTATTGCGTATGTAATTCTGTTAAATATGATAGCATTTAATAGATTTGGCTCTAGTATATGGACGCAGATGCGGCGGCGACGATATTGTCAAATAGCGGTGCTAGCCGGTAACAGGCTCAGGAAATCCTTCTGATCCCGTTGCCGGCGAGCACCGCAATTTCAGCCAATCACAGCGCAGCTTTTCCATTGCAAATGGCCACCGTCTATGGGGGCGGCCGTTTTGGAGACAACAAACTGCCTTTGCAGTTCAGACTAGCATGGCCCTGGTCCCCTACTCTCCCCACATATACTTGGTTCATTTAAACATAAAAACTAAACAAGGTTGTGCTTGGAGAGCATTTGTCGGAGTACTCGCATTGTCCCAGCGAGCTATAGCTGGTCCCTTTAAGGAGATTACCAAGAGAGTACCATAATTTAAATTCTACTATGTTTTTGTGTTTTCTTTACACCTCTAAGGCATTTGATAGAGTAAATCATGCAAAACTGTTTGAAAAACTAGTTCAGAGTGGTACTCCAGGCTATCTAATCAAGATATTTTGGTATTCACACCCATCAATGGTAGTCAGGTGGGGTGATGCCATGTCAGAACCTTTCCAAGTCAGTAATGATGTATGTCAAGGAGGGATATTGTCCCCCTATTTATTTAATGTTTATATGGATGACTTGTCGATACCATCGAAACCTGAAGCTGAGAGACATTAAGACCGACTCATGGACATCACTCTCACAGCAGAGAGCTAAATGGAGAGCGGCAGTCAGGTATTGAAAGCAGTCTTTGTCGCATCGCGAACGACAGCATGATTATGTCGAAAAGGTTAAATCAGTGTAAAACTGGATGTATTAATGGATCATTACTTCAAAATCATCTTATGTATGGTGATGACTTGGTAATATTATCACCATATAGTAGTGGACTGCAAATGTTACTTAATATATGCTCTGAATATGGCATAGAAGCTGATATCAAATACAATGCTATTAAAAGTATGGTCATGACCATTCGACCAAAATATGACAAGGATACTGTATTTCCTGATTTTATTTTAACTGGTGCTCCCCTGTCAATCTCTACTGAAGTCAAGTACTTAGGACATTTTATGACTGATGACTTTAGAGATGACAGGGATATTAATAAGTTATACGCAAGTTATACGCTCAGTGAAATATGCTCATCAGAAAATTTCATATGTGTACAGCTGATGTCAAGGTAAATTTATTTAGAACTTTATGTACTCCCTTGTATTCTTCCCAGATTTGGTGGAACTATAGAATATATAGCATTAGAAAACTGAATGTAGCATATAATGACATTACCTAGGTATCACAGTGCTTGTCAGCTGTTTGCTAATATTGATGTGCCAGCCTTCTAGGCTGTTATCCGGAATCTAATATTCAAATTTATTACTAGACTTGACAAGTCAGAAAATGCTATAATACAGGGACTTGTGAAAATAGAAGAGAGTGATCTCAGATTTACGTCTGCCATATGGAGGCATTGGTATTGGTTAGTATGGTAGTATTCATACTGTTACTTATATCCTATTCATATTTATTTTTATATCTACCTACTGGGGACCAAATTATGTAACTACCATAATCCTGAGTCTGAAATATAGAATTGAATTGAATAGCCAGGTTCCAGTACGCCCCATTGATGTCAGGTGGTGCATGAGTACCCATAGGTGTCGCTGGTGAGGTGAGGGGGTAGTGGGGCGGGAGAAAATACATACATGTTCATACAGGGTTATGCAGTGTTCTTTTTTTTAAATAAAAAGGTACATTTAACTATGTGAGGGAATTAGCTTTAGTAATTTTATTTTAAATTATAGGGGTGATAAGTAGTTTGAGCAAATAAAACAAGGTTTTTAGAAAGATGGTTTGTTTGCGGTCAGTTCAGGCAATGAGGCTGTTAATCCTCATCGTGTGAATGTATACTTTAGTTATAGCCCCACTTCTAGTCTGGCGTTGTATACAGTAGCATGTATAATTTGTGTCTTGACTGATTTTGCGAAGAACTATTTCAACATTATTTCACATTCTCCACCCTACAGCTCTGAACCCAGAGATTACCGTTAAGTGTGAGCGGGAGACTTACACAACCGCAGTCTGTCGAGAAACAGCCACCCCAGACTGGAACTGCAACCTTATCTTCTACAGAAAGAGAGTCGACATACCCATTACACTGCAGGTAGGTGGCGCATACCGCTGTTCACTGCTTATGTGTGAATGTTCTTTCAATGACACCTGCTATGTCAGGACATCATTGGTTTAGATACAGAATTTCCCTTTGGCCCTTTGATGATGGGTACTAATGTATTTGGCATGGCATGGGCTATTGTTTTTCTCAAGATAGTTGGAACGAATTGGTGTTCAGCGTTGAACACAACCATGGGTGCATATGATATGCACTTAAAGCCTGGTACACAACTCCCATATATGATTCACGTTCTAAAACTCACTGCCCGACCCGACCCGACCCGATTCCCGACTACAATTGAAAATGGTGGACAATACACATATCCCGACTGTTAAAGAATTGGGCGCTCATGTTTCGCGACTGTCTCTGGACACCTGGTGTCATTTGCCTGAACTACACCAGCATGGGCGCCTCCTATGACATCCCTCTTCCATTCCCCTCGTCCATTCCTCTTTTCCATTCCACCCCCATGTTCCATTTCCTCCTAGTCCCTCCCCGCCTCCTCCAGTCCCTCCTCTTCCATTCCCCCCTTTTCCATTCCCCCTCTTGCATTCCCCCCCCCTTTTTGATTTCCCGCCCTTCCATTCCTCCTCTTCGATTCCCCCCTTTTTGATTCCCCCCTTTTTGATTCCCCCTCTTCCATTCCCGCTCTTGAATTCCCCCCCTCTTGCATTCCCCCCACTTGCATCCCCGCTCTTCCATTCCCCTCTCTTCGATTCCCCCTCTTCCATTCAGGCAAGAGGGGGGAATGCAAGAGATCACTGGAAGAGGGGGCATGGAAGAGGGGGGATGCACGTGGGTGGAATGGAAGAGGGGGAATGGAAGAGGCAGAATGGACGGGGGGAATGGAAGAGGGGGGGATGCAAGTGGGGGGAATGGAAGAGGGGGAATGGATGAGAGGGGAATGCAAGTGGGTGGTATAGAAAGGGGGAATGCAAGAGGGGGGAATGCAATGGGGGGAATGGAAGATGGGGGAACTGATGAGAGGGGAATGCAATTGGGAGGAATGGAAAAGGGGGATGGATGAGGGAGGAATGCAAGAGGGGGGATGGAAGAGGGGGAATGCAAGGGAAATGGAATAGGGTGAATGGTTGGGGAATGGAAGAGGGGGAATGGAAGAGGGGGAATGGGGGGAATGGACGAGCGGTAAGAGAATGGAAGACTTGGACGGCAAACGGATGGCTGGTATCACACATATACCGTATAAGATACGACTGAGCGCTCACATATACCGTTTCTCTAACTGCCCGATTCATTTTTCAAATCTTACCCTTAATGGGCTTGGGAGGAAGAAACAAGGTATACTCCTTCCCGTCATTGTCCACAACTTTCTTGGACCTGGCCACCTCCTTTCCTGCATCAGTGCAGACCGCCTTAAATACATTCTCAAAACGTCTGTAGGATGAGAGGAAGTTGCTTGCCGTGGTCAACATAGCAATCCCGCCATCCATCTGGCTGCAAAGGGAGGAGAACTTGTTCTCAGCCTGCATACGATTTGCAATGGGCGCAATCGCATCAACGCCCCCAACACCGCCTTGTGAACGGTTTGGTGTGCACCCCCTCAGCCCGGTACACACCTCCCGTATAAAACCTAAAACTGCCCGTTTCGCGACTAAGTTTGAGTTTTCATTGGTTTCAGTCTTTAGGTGTGTGACCCCCTAACACACCTGAGTCTTGCGATTGGCGACTTAAAACTCAGTTTTAGGGCTTACGACTGGAATCGCATGAGATTCAAAAAACGAATCAGGCCGTTCGAGAAATGGTATATGTGAGCGCTCAGTCGTATCTTACACGGTATATGTGTGATACCCGCCGATCGGTCCCGTCTGGGTTTTTACTGACAGCCAATCATAGGGCTAGATATCGTCATGTGACTTTGTCCATACACAACCAACAAAAATCGCAGAATGGACAGGTGAAGCGGAGGGATCGAAGATTGAAATGTGGCAAACTCAGCCATGTTTATATGATGTCTCCAGTGCTGATTATTCAAACCGAGTAAAGAGGAATGTTGCGTTGGCTGAAATTACTGCTGCAGTCGGACAGTCAGGTAAGGCCCTGTTTTCTGATAGCATTGATAGGTTGGCACATGATGTCGCACAGACTTTTTCAACAATGGGTAGGTATGTGCCGAAAAAATTCAAACTCCTTCAATAATAAAACAATAGGCATCACTGGAAATAGCTTGAAAAGCCCTTTAAAATGACACCAAGATTATGAGAATAGGTGGAGTATTAAGGAAGTTATGGCGTTTTCCACCTCTGAAATTGGGCCTTATCTTCTTCCATTAAATTAAGGTAAAAGCAATAGATTTCTGTGACCCAGGCATGAATGCCAATTTGCGACAGGCAGGGGTGAGTCTCAGAAAAAGTGATAAACACAAGTGGCTGAAGTGCATACCTGTTGCATCCCTGATGGTGCCAATATTGATGTAATCATCACAATTTCCTCAAACTCAACAGTATATAAGATTAATAATGGTTATTCACTACAGTCTATAAATGTTTCAGATTCCTATGAAAGTGTGAATTTGCAGGTTGAATTTGAGTGAAACTTTTGAAGTTGTTATTGGAATAGCAAAACTTGACCAAATTGAAATATTTTAAAACCGAGCTGTAAAGGGATTCCCCCACTACATAATAGACTAGGAATACCCTAAATTGACCAATGCTAACTGACCATATAAGCATTTTTCTACACCCCTCCACAAACAAAGTGGGATTTGTTGGATCAGTTTAGTGGTAAGAAAAAATCTGCCGCTGGTTGGCGGTTTGGCACATACCTACAATGGGATAAAACACTATTGTAGATACACCATACATGCATGTATTTACATTGTGTATTTAATTATTTTGGTTGGGGGGGGGGAATATTGTTAGCCTCAGGTGATACCGATGAAAAGTGCTTGACTGGAACTTAATGTTGGTAGCCATATCATTTTTTTTAAAGAAATTTTCAACAAAGTATTGTTGGGAGAATCCATACCTCTTTGGCCCCTTTCTTCTATAGTAAAACTGCTCAACTCTGTGGCCCGAAACACAGATTTTCAAAAACTCTCATATCTTTTTAAATACAAAAACAATTTTTACTGGTACTATTCTATTTACATAACAAGAGCGTTGAAACAGTTACTTATATATTTCAACAGCTGATTCCATCCAGAAGAGGATGACTAACCTCCGTACACAGTATACCCGCTTCAGGAAACCAGCGGCCTCTGGATCTGAGGGGAAACCACTCACACCAAGGCAGAGATGGATACAGCTACAGCTATCGCTATCCTTTCTTTCAGCACATGTGCAGAAGAGGCAGAGTATGACAAACCGGCTACTTCCAACACCAAGCAACAGCAAACAAGGTGGTGTGGTATGGATACCTTTTGGATAATTCTTTTTAATTGTTTAAATTGCTTCTCGTTCGCTACAGTTTAGTGCCACTTACAATAATAATTCCATTCAGATTTCTTTAGTTAAAGAAACACACAAAACTGTCAGTCATATCAATAATATCTTTATTGACACATTTCCCCCTCTTCCATTCCCCTCTTCCATTCTCCCCCTCCCATTCCTACTCTCGACATTATGTTTCCCTTAAGAGAATATTTAGTTTGTTTATATTTATATATTGTCCATGTTGCCGGTAACATGCATAATTCAAAATCCTGGCTACGGGCTGATATTATGAATACCATAGATACCGTTCGTAGCGCGCGTCGCTATGTAAAAAGTTAACCTCTGGTAGTAGATTCAAAGGCTAGTCCAGTCCTTACCTGACCGTCGCTGAAGTTGGTTCATTGGTGTTCAATACTAAAATTTTGAGTTGCTTGACTTACCGGCCTAACTTCTTGCGTCACTATGCCGAGACCTGGTAAAACGCACGTTAATGGGAAATACTCTAAGGCCTTACTGGAATCCATGGAAGTGACAGAAGATCTGGTTGTAGCCAGTACAAGTCGACGGAATGTCATTCGTCCGGGATCGTCTACTCAACTGCAAATGGAGGAGTTGTCGTCGCCGACGCCTGTGTTGCCGTCGTGTAGTGCTTCGGGTCCGTCTCTGGAGGATATCTCCCGACTTTTAGACTCGAAGTTGGCGGCAACTCAGCAACCTTTATTGGATCGGCTTGCTTCACTGGAAATTGCAGCCATGTCGAATGTGGGTCAGTCGTCAAGCGACGTGGCAGTAGGTCATCATGACATCACAGATGTGGATAGTGTAACGGCTATGAACACAACTATTGTGTCTCCTGCACGCTCGACTGGCTCGTGCGGACTACGTTCAATGCTGCGTTCAGCCAGAGGTACGGTACAAATTTCTTCTGGTAATGATATCGTGCGTAAGCGAGCACATAACTGTATTCCGTTTGATTGTGATGGGTCTGATAGTGATGAGTCAATGATGCGTGATCTGATTAGGATTGCTGGGAAGAAGGCTAAACGCTCGGGCAAGTTGGCATTGTTACCCCACAAGTATGTGGTTAGAAATGACAAGAAAGGGAAAGTAGCTCAAGGTGAGGTGCACTGGTTTGAGTTCCTGGCTGCGATCCGGCGCATGATGAAACGGGGCGATGTGCCGGATGCATGGATTCCGCATCTTGAGGGACATATTGACAGTATCCTTGATATGGCCCAGAATTACACGTGGAAAACTTGTTTGACGTACAGTGAGAAGATTTTCTCTATGATATCTGATAAACGGTTGCCTGACCAGGGAAAAATAATAGAGATTAGACGAGATGTATGTGGCCTGGATAGGCGGGTTGACTCGTATGTGGCGAAACATGGCCAAGTGAATGCTTATACTGAATATAAGAAAGGAGTTGACGCTCCACCGTGCCTCATATGGAACAAAGGAGGTTCTTGTGGTTATAGTGCAGATCATGGGGAAGGCACCGATAAATTCTTGCATATATGCGCATATTGTGCTTTTAAACTAAAACGTAAACACCCCCATAAAGAGGTGGACTGTATGACGAAGCAGAGGTCAAGGGATGGTCATCAAGGTGAACATGATCGTACAAAGCATTTTTAGTTTGCAGTCGACTGGAGGCTGCTTCAACTGTCGAAGAACTGTGTTTTCCTGACGTCACCGGTGGTTGCTGCGCGGTTCCGCTAGGTGGCGGCACGCTCGTCCAGGATGATGTCGGCTAGTTCGACAAAGACTCCGTTAAGGTCGGTGGTGTACATTCGTCGGTGTCTCCCCAGAGCTTAGATGTAATTCTGTCGCCTGCCCTAATAGCACCCTCACTCACCTCTCCTGTTTTAGTCGATGTTGATTGTGATGATCATGGCCCAGATTTATTGGGTCGTGGTCTGCCACCCGTATCTGTCCGTCTTAAAAGCGAGATTGCTAATATTTCTTGTCATAAAAGGAAGCGGTCGCATTCCATATCTGGTGCCCCCCCCTTACATGGTAGGCTACAAAAATTTGTGGGTGTTGACGCTGGCTGTAAAAATTTTAAGTATGCCGATCCTGTCGTGGTCAAAAATATTGCGTATAGCTGCTCTACTTTTGGGAACAGGTACAAATGGTTTAATCCAACCCTACGAGTGTTAAATCCTACGGAGGGTGCTAATGATTATTGGGAGGTGACATGAATTTATTTCTAAATATGGGGACACTGCGAACACCACAACCTGAGACGGACCCCTTGAGTGGGTTCCATACACGCGGTTGTCATAGCAACGCCATCACAAAGTCCGGTGCTGCCCGTCAGCTTGCTCCTGAGTCGAACTTAACCTTAGGCCTCTGTGCCGACAGTCATATTGACCCCATTGACAGTCATGGTCAATTGCTTGGTTCTGAGACCGACAGTGGAAGCTGTGTAACTTTCACTGGGGATGGCTTTTTGCTCCCTCCAAAGCCTACCGCTGGTCCAGTCGCTAGCGTAGTTAAATATTCTTCTGATAGTCTTGGTCAGTCAAGCATCCCTTGTATGTCTAATCCTGTGTTACCTGTTGCTGTTGTTGGTTCGTTATCGGTTGAAGGGTTGACCGACTTAGCCTATCCACTTTTAAATGCTCAAACTGTAAGTGTTCACCCCTGTGTTGCCGCGAACACCGACACTAACTGTGGTCTCAGTGCCCGGGAGCCTCCCATGGCTCCACCCAACTGTTCTAGTGTTACGACGGATACTGATACAACCAATATGTTCATTAGGATTCCCGATGAGAAATTATTAGACATTTTATTGGAGTGTAGGAAATGGATAGTAGGTAGCGCAGTTACAAGAAAAAACGTTCAGAGGTTAGTGGTGCGGCTACAATTTATTTCTAAATGTGTTATGGCTTCGCGGATATTTATGAATAGAATTTTAGAGTTTCTTAGAGCCTGCCCTTTTATGGGGAAGGTGCCGGTGACTAGTGAGTTAGTAAAAGATATCCTATGGTTCCTCCGGTTTGCAGAAGGAAATAATAGACTGGTTCTGCTTTATTGAGTGTGATTCTTCATTGCAGGGTGGGGGGGGCCTTCAGTACTAAAAACCTTTACTCCAGTTTATATACTAAAAACTTCTTGGATCACGGCTTTCATATAGCCCAATTAGAGGCTATTAACTTGGTGGTAGCGTTGAAAAACTTGTCTCCTTCTGATCCCCACAACTTTCATATTATCATTAACACTGATAATGCAGCTTCCCAACAGGTGTTGTCGTCCGGTGCTGGTAAAGATCCTGTCTTGTGTGCCTGTGCCAGGGAAATCTGGCAGTTTGCTGCTGTTCACAGTTCCCAAGTGCAGGTGATTCACAAGCCAGGAAAAGATCTGGTATTGGCCGATGCCCTCAGTAGGTTGTTTTTTGATAGAAAATATAAATTTATTGCTGATCGATTGTGTCAGGATAAACTGTTGACTGAGATACATGTTTCACATTCGTATGATGTTTTCAATTTGTTGCTATGATGACTGGCTGCTCGTTGATGATTTTGTTTTTTGCCTTTATCAACTTGCAGGTAGTACTCAAACATTAGTGGAAAGGATTAGCGTGTACTTCTCGGCAGGATTATCAGAGGGCACTTGGAGAAATAAGAGGGTGCAATTTAAGGAGTATTTAAGGTTCTGCAGTAGCATTAAAGATGACCCTAAGAGACCCAAGCTTAAAACGGTCATGTCATACGCTTTGTATTTAAACGATAAACTCAAGACTGAAGGAGCAATAAGAAATTACATGAGTGGGGCAAGAACATGGATTAGCTTGCTGAGAGGAAATACAGCATCATTTGATTGTTATGCGATGTCAGTAATTAAAAGTGGTATGTTTAAGTTAAAAAGTAACACTGTGAATAGGGCATTTCCATTGAAGATTAAACACATTAAATTGATAATTATAAAATTCTAAAAGATTGGAGATGATGGACTGGTGTTGATTATTGCATTATTAATAGGATATTTATGTGTGCTAAGACAGTCAAACTTGTTTTATTCCGAGGCATCCGGGATTGGCGGTCACATGCTGCTCGGACGTGACATCATGGCGCACCACACACACCTGACGGTAACAGTCAGGAGCACGAAGATGACGCACAAAACTGAGGATAGATACAGCATCGATCTACCTCTCCTATCAAGTACTGACTTCTGTCCTGTTCGGTCATGGAACAAGTACAATCATCGCTTCCCAGTTCATGAGGGTGCCCCTGCATTCATGTTGTCAAATGGGGAACCTTTGACTGCCCAACTATTTAGCAAGTGCATGCAGGTTGCGTTGAAAGCATCTGGACTCGCCTGGTGGCCATTGGTGACATGTCATAGTCTACGGCGAGGGGGAGCGCAGGAGTATGCAAGAGTGGGAATGCCGCTTGAGTGTATAAAAATACTTGGGAGATGGAAGTCGGACAGTGTGTTTAACTATGTAAATAAAAATGTATTGTAGAGTGGGACCATTAGCTCTCCTGTTCCAATTTGGCTGAGAGCTTATGGTCCCTATGATCCATGACATAAATGTTTGCTGTATGATATAGAAGTGCGAATGTGTGTGAGTGCGCTGGATGCGAGCTGACCGTGTGACCGTGATCCGCCCTAGCTGATGCCTCATGTCTTCAATTTTGTCAAGCTCGTCACAGAAATGAATAGCTGAATTCACGTGATTGATAGTATAATCAATAATATGTCCTGCAAATACGTAATGAAAATATAGTAATGATCGCTATCCTTATCTATATAAGCTGCAAATAAGTAATGAGATCAGAATAAATAATAATTCCCAGGTTGTACTACCTGATAATGGATAAAGTAGCTAAAGCTAATAGTCTCAATTGTACTATTGAGTAAAGCTAATATAATAATCTGTTCACAAAGGTGTAGTCTGCAGGGCTTTTGTAAAAATTTATTAAGCCTGAAATAATAAATTTATTAGCCCATAAAAGTCTATCCGTGTCTGGTTTTGAATTCTATATAAATAATGTATTGTGAAAGAATATATCGCTTTATTGACACATCCAGTGCAGTATAGCACCACCATCTATACCATGTCCATCTGCCATGGCACAGACCCCATCGGGGAATTCAGGTACTCAACCAAGTGGTGTCGTTGGGTTTTGGCACGTTGCATTGATTTGGTACCTGATGGAATTCTTGCCTGGCTCAACACTCTGTTCTCCAGCTACCAGGGGTTACTGTGTGCGTAGTGGGGTCCTCTGAGTCAAGTTGGGATGTGTGGCCAACTTTCTCACGCATGAAGTTGTGACGCGCACAACTTGCCATGACTAATTTCTCCACCTTTCCTGGTGCCAGAGCGATGTTCGTTAGAAATACTCTGAATTTGTTGGCGAGAATGCCAGAGGCATTCTCCACCACACGCCGGGCCTGCGACAATCTGTAGTTGAAAATGCGGTGATCGATTCGCACGCCCCTCTGACTGAAGGGTTTCATGATATATTTCTTCAGAGGAAAGGCATCGTCAGCCACAATGAAATGGGCAAGGGGACGCTCATCTCCTGGGACAGGTTTCGGAGGTGGGAAAGTGTCAGCATGGTTCTCTATGGCTTGCTGGAGGGTGCATCCAGCAAACACTCCTGTGTCACTCACATGGCCATTGCAGCCCACATCTACATACAGGAAGCGATAGTTTGCATCGACTAGTGCCATGAGGACGATGCTGAAGCTATGCTTGTAGTTGAAGAATCTGGACCCTGAGTGCTTTGGTGGCTTTATGTGTATGTGCTTTCCATCCAGGGTGCCCAGGCAATTCGGAAAGTTCCACCGGGTCATGAAGAGATCTGCCACCTTCTGCCCCTCCTCAGGGGTTGACTGGCACTGAAAAACATAAATACAAATACAATCATATAAACATAATTTTTTTAACTTAACCACACAATTGTTATTTTGTTTTAATTTGGAGGAAAGGTTCAGTATGATGGGCTTTCTTTGTTTCTGATGGCGTGCTTAATTGTTTTGATGGCATGATTAATTGTTTCTATCTCCCCCCGCAGGCCATCGGTGAGGAGCTGGGCAACAATGACGAGGAAAATCAAAATGATGCCGAATCGCACAGTGTCTCATCACTGAGTTTGAGTTTGGTCGGAGACGAAATGGAAGATATGGAATCAAATCCAACGATCACCCCGAGGTCGACAAAAGAACCCTTCGAAAAGCTGAAGAGAAAAACAACAGGGGTAGAGACACGAGAGAACACTTTGGAGGAGACCCAGACAGCTAATGACACACAACCTGTAATGAATATGTGTATCGTGCGTATAGCGACACCTATTCTCGGGTCACGAGAGGTCACAGGAGGTCAGCTGGGCCATGGGGCCAGATAGTAAAGTCAGTTCTACTACGCAACTCATCGGGTTCACTCATCCTTTACATGGTGTCAGACGAGGAGACAAACCAAGGGATAATGGCTCTCACAGGGTTGAAACCGCCGGCGCCGTTGAATTTAGAGGACGACTTAACAACAAACTGGCAAACATGGATACAATCATATGAGATTTATGCCATAGCTACAGGTGCCACAAACAAAACGTAGAAAATACAGTGTGCGATTTTCTTACATGTGGTGGGCGCAGAAAGTGCACAGAACAATGCAAATTGACAGCACGGACAGAGAAAAAATAGGCCCGCTTATAACTGCATTCAGAGAGTACTGTGAGGGAAAAGCGAATATCACGGTAATACGATACAAATGTCGTTCGTATAACCAGACGACGTAAAACATGGAAACATACATTAGGGAACTACGGACGCGAGTGGCGCAATATGAATACGGTGAGCTTGAAAGCTCACTCTTATGCGACAGGCTCGTATGTGGTGTGAAGAGTAATTCACTTCGAGACAAATTGCTACAGACAGAGAATTTTACTCTTGAACAATGTATCGACATGTGTTGACTCAGCGAACATACTTCCGCCATGCTCATGCCGACTCAAAGCGCGGGAACGACCAGTGAGCAAAGTATCGACGCCATTGGGGCTACCGGTAACCGGCGTACACAGCAACAGACACGCCCTCCCAACCTGGACACGCCCCCCAATTCAGGGCGCCAAAAACAACTGCAAACAAGATACAGTGTGAATCGTGTGGGTATTTGCAGGTATGCGGTCAGTGTCCGGCGAAGGAATGTGCAGTCTGCCATAAGATTGGGCATTTTGTGAAGGTATGCCGTTCACAACAAAGCAGAGTACATGAAGTAAATGTGGACCCAAACAACACAATGGACGACAGAGAGAGCCACGTCTTGGTTGGCGATGACAAGTACGACTTGTTTGTGGGAGCAGTGATGTGTAACGGAGAAGATGATACGAAACCATGGTTCACGGACATAACCAGAGGGAGGAATGACATCAAGTTCAAACTGGATACTGGGGTTGAGGCCAACCTCATCCCACGACACATATTCGACAAAATCAAGAACGTCCATATGAAGCCGTCAAGATGTACGCTCGTGACGTTCACCGGTCAATGGTTGACACCTGACGGGGAAGCCGAAATCAGCATACGTGGGCAGAACATAAACTTTCAAGTAACCCGAACTGGATGCCCGATATTAGGAAGACAAGCCTGTGTGCAGCTAGGACTGGTCGCACGCATACACGAGCTGAACACATCTACAGATGACACTGCCGCAGCCGCTAATAAAATGGTAAGCAAATTTAAAGATGTTTTCGAAGGCTTAGGAATAATTAAAGTAGACGCAAAACTGTATATTGATAGTAGTGTAGACCCAGTAGTTGAGCCACCAAGACGCATACCACATGTTATAGTCGAGGATGTAAAAGCTGAACTTGACAGAATGTTGAAGCTTGGGGTAATTGTCCAACAAACTGAACCTACACCATGGGTGAGCTCAATTACCATAGTAAGTAAGCCGGGTAAAGTCAGAATTTGCCTTGATCCGACGAAGTTAAACAAAGCCATCCAGAGGGGTCCATATCCGATTCTGACAGTCGAAGAAATTGTTGCAAACATACATAACGCACAGTACTTTTCGGTATTGGACGCAAACTCAGGATATTGGCAAATTCAGCTTGAGAAGGATAGCTCTATCCTATGTACTTTCAACACCCCATGGGGCAGGTTCCGTTTTACAAGACTTCCATTCGGCATAAAAATGGCCGGAGATCTGTTCATACAGCAATTGAACAATTACTAAATGACTTAGCAGGAGTACAAATAGTGTCGGATGACATTCTGATTTATGGTAGCACAGTAGAAGAACACAATACGAGACTTGAAGCAGTGTTAAATAGAGCACGAGAAATCAACCATAAATTAAATCCAACTAAATCAATGATTTGTAAGTCAGGGGTTGAAACCGAACAAAAATAGAGTGCAGGCCATAGTAGAAATGACAGTCCCATCAGACAAGAAAGCATTACAACGATTTCTGGGAATGGTCGGGTATGTAAGCAAATTCATCCGCGAACTATCAGAAATAACAAAACCATTAAGACTAGTATTGCAAAAAGAAATAGCATGGCATTGGCAAGAGCCACAGGCGAAAGCATTTGAGCAATTAAAGTCACTGTTGATAAGCGTGCCTGTACTTAGATATTACAATGCTAAAGAGCCCATAATACTACAAGTTGACGCGTCAGTCAGGATTGGGTGCCACATTGTTCAAAATCACCAACCCGTAGCAATGGCATCCAAAGCCCTTGACAACACACAGAGCAATTACGCTGTGATTGAAAAGGAATTGCTTGCCATGTGCTTCGGATGTAAACGGTTCCACAATTATATATATGGGAAAGAGATAACTATAGAAACAGATCACAAACCCCTTGTTGCTCTGATGTCAAAACAACTACATAATTTGTCGTCCAGAATGCAACGCATGCGAATGCGCCTAAAGAATTATGACATCAAAGTGATATATGTTATAAAGGAACACATATATATTTTGCAGATATGCTATACAGGGCCCACACCAGTAACACAGCGCCAGGAAACCTTTTTGACAAAGACATCTCTATAGCCGAAATAGAAATAGCACCTGAGTACACGGACACAATAGCAACAGAAACACAAAAAGATGAGACACTACAGGAGATAACAAGACTCACAAAAACAGGTTGGCCAGAACAGTCGCAACTAGTAAAAGAATCAGTCAAACCTTTCTTTACTTACAGATACGAAATAACAACGCTAGGTAATGTACTGCTTAAAGATAATAGAATAATAATACCAAAGTCACTAAAACAAAATATTATCGAAAAAATTCATGAGTCCCACATGGGAATTGTCAAATCCAAACAATTAGCTAGAGATAACGTATTCTGGCCTGGTATGAGCAGCCAGCTCGAAGACAGGATATCTCGTCATATTTGTCAGTGCTTCCGAAATAAACCACACACCGAACCTTTAGTCAGTCACGACGTGCCAGACATGCCCTTTGAAAAAATAGCAGCAGACTTATTTCACGTAAATAATAAAAATTACATTATGATAATTGACTACTACAGTAAATATCCTGAAGTGATCGAATTAAGATCTATGTCTAGTGCAGCTACCATTCAAGTAATGAAGGAAACATTCGCAAGGCATGGGATACCCAAAAAGGTCATATCCGACAACAGGCCCCATTCCAAAGTGAGGAATATCGTGAATTCAGTAACGAATACGGATTCAACCGTATATATTCAAACCCCATGCATGCACAAAGTAACGGACAAGTCGAGCGCACCATTCAAACAATGATGAAAAAAGCTGTGATGGACAATAGAGATATTTACATGACATTGTTGAACATAAGAAACACAAAGATACCATCACAGAACGCATCGCCAGCCCAAATCTTAACGTCACGAACACTCAGATCTAAAATTCCTATGGTTGCGGCGAACCTAAAACCCAAAGTACAACCGTCAAAACAAAAACAAATAAAGCTAAGTCAGAAAAAGCAAAAAGAATATTTTGACAAACGAGCAGGAAAAGAACTGGTTAAGCTAAACAGGGGGATCATGTCAGGTAACTAGATCACAAAAACGAATGGGCATCAGGACAAATTACAAAGACAGACACGCCAAGACACAGGGATTATGAAATAATTAATGAAGCAACACACAAAATCCGAAGGAACAGGATTCATACATCAATGCCCTAACCCGAAATTAAAACACAACACAAAAGATAACAGCAGTGTACAAACGAGTACCAAACAAACCATGTACCCATACAAAACAAGATATGGGAGAATCACACGCACAGTAATTAAATTGTAAAGAGATCATCACCGAGGTGCACACAACGGAGAGTATACTAAATGACCTGTATAATGTTAATCATGTAGAAGAGTCAAATAACAAATGAGTTAAAAGCCATGGATCGTGTTATTATGTAACCAAGTACAGAAGACGTGGGAGAAATAATGGTGTTTGGATATGTGATGTGATTAGAAAAAATTCAAAAGAAATGGGTATGCATAAAATTATTACTGAGGCATTTGCCATAGATATATATGTCGATCCAGGAGTATACCTGGTTGCAATCTTATGATATAGATCAATTAAGTTGGAAATTAGATGATAAGCTTAATGAATTTAAATATATGTTAAGATATAATTAACAATATAAAATCAAGTCAGCAAAAGTTGGGCACATTTCAGTAAAAGAAACAAGTAAAGAAGTAAAGTGATGCTGACAAATGCTACGGTTGTGCAAAGGAGGAATATAAAGAAATAAGATACAAGAAATGATAACAAGGGAGATTGATTGTAACTGTTTATTATCAAGGTGAAGGGACACAAACGGTAACGGTAACACAAACGGTAACATGACTTGATTAGCAGAAGCGAATGTAAAGGCATACATGCACAAACCTATGTTGAGACTGAGTAATAAGGTACCATTAGTTAAGACCTAGGGTTACAATGTTGAAGATATTCATACACATGTATATCGTTTATTGTTGTATTAATTATGTACTGTTGACACCGATGCATTGTGTATTGATTCAGACATACGACATGCTTGTGCAAGGAAAAAGGGAGACGTAATGTATATGTGTATCATGCGTATAGCGACACGTAGTCTCGGGTCACGAGAGGTCGCGAGAGGTCATGGGAGGTCAGCTGGGCCGTGGGGCCGGATAATAAAATCAGTTCTACTACGCAACTCATCGGGTTCACTCATACTTTACATGCGTTATGTATTTTCGGGAAGAACATAGTAATGAAATTACATCAGATAACGGACCGCCGCATACTATTGATTGTGCAAAACGATATCGAACAGGCGTGTTTCCGCGGGAGGCTGAAGATGATCGAGAATGGTGGCCAAAGTCCTGTGCGACCCAGCACCCCTTTGCCAAGACCAACCTCCCACGGAACCAATGTGGGTAGCCAACCACCAGGATCCTTCTCCTTCCTCAACTTGTTGGGTACAGAGGAATACACCGATTAGCTAGTTTTAATGCATAACGTGGTGTATCTGTAATGTGGTGCTCGTCTATTTAGTAAATGTGATATAAAAATTAAATCAAATATATATGAACGACAATTACTCATTGCTTCATTCTTGTCATATATCTATTCTCACCTTGAAATAGTCATCCTTGAGTGCTGCATAAATGGCTTCACATGTTTCATGGACAATCTCGCCGATGGTGCTCGCCCCCACATGAAACTGGAAGCTAATGCTCTTGAAAGACTCCCCTAGAAATTGACAAATAAATGTCAAAATCTGTGAAATGTAGTCCATGTAGTTTTATAAACAAAATACACCATAACCAGCTAAATATATTAGACCCAGAACAAACATACAGTTTGCTCAATCCCCACTGAAATAATGTTACAAATAAATAATATTTGAATAGTTTTTTTTGTATGTGGGTCGTTCTTGGAAACTTAGTACCACATATCTGGTATCCGCATTATGTAGGACATAATTTTTTTTTTAATTTAATAGCAAGTCAAGTCTTAGTTTTCAGTTTTCATTTTTTGCTTCCACGTCACAAAAGTGATACCCAGCTTCAGAGAATGACCCGTACATCACAATATTTTACAGCCTCAACAATCAAACGGTAGGCTCGATCTACCATACATTAAACACAAACCTGTGGCCAGGAAACGGAGGATGATGGCAAGCCTCTCAGCAGGAGAGATCGATGATCTGTAGCAAGTGTTTTGCCAAGCTATGAGGTCTTTGACCCGGCTGAGCAGCTCGTCAAAAAGCTCTGACGGCATCCTGTAGTTGGTGAAGACTTGGGGCTCCTCCTCATGCAAGCCTGCCAGCAGGGCATTGAAAGCCCCAAGTTTGTCACGTTGAGCAATGTGTGGACGAACCCACACATGCAGAGCTCTCCTCCGACATTGCAGGTGACGTATGACAAGCACAGCAAGGCTCAGAGCAACTTTTCTCCTCTCTAGAGCTGAATGCGGTGCCATCTTGCCTTGCGGTTCCCAACAGCTAGGAGGCGCTCATGCTGGTGTAGTTCAGGCAAAATGACACCAGGTGCGTGGAGAGCAGTCGCGAAACGGACAGTATATGTGAGCGCCCCAGTCTTTAGCAGTCGATATATGTGTGTTGTCCTTGTTTTCAGTTTTAGTCAGGAAACAAGACGGATCGGGTTGTCAGGCAGTCAGTTTTAGCACATGAATCGTATATGGGAGGTGTGTACCAGGCTAGATTCCAGTCTTAAAGTGGCCAGTTATACCCTGTGGCGACAGGAACCGTACTGCGACAAATGCTCTCCAAGCACAACCTTCTTTAGTTTTATGTTTATACCACCAAACATGTGTGGGGAGAGTAAAACGGAAAGGGTATATAATGTTTATTGTATTATATGTGTTTCTGATTGAATGATGCAATATACATACATAAATAAATATGTAAGTAAATAAATAAATTCATACATACATGCATGCATACATAACCTGTATATATGACATTGTATATATATGCATAGATATATGCATGCGTGCATGCATACATGCATACATACACATCTTGTATATATGACATCCTATACACAAATAGCCTGAATTGGGAATAGTAATGATGTGTGGTTGCTGTGGCCTAGTGGTTAGAGTGTTGAATTTGTAATCTGAGGTCGTTTGGTGGTGTGGGTTCAAACCCCATACAGTCCAAAACCTTTTTACACTCAACAACAAAAAAACGTTTTTCATCTATTGACCAATTTCATGTGACGTCAGCACGGGTATCTAGGTCAGTGCTGGCTGCAGGATGACACACTGTCACACTGCAAACTCAATGGCTATGAGCAATCTTCATAGAGAAAAGGTGAAATATCTCTAAAACCATACCACCTAGACACAAACCACTTGAAACACATATAGAAGACATATTCAACAAATAAATTATATTAAATTTATATGGTTAGGGTTCTGGATTTCTATTAATTTTGAATAAAATAAACGTTTTGTACTGAGCGTACCGGCAAATTCAGTGCATTGTCAATGGCCGTGAGCAATCTTCTTATATAAAAAGTGAAATATCTCTAAAACCACACCACCTAGACACAAACCGCTTGGAACACATATTTAATGAATAGATTATATTAAATTTATATGGTTAGGGTTCTGGATTTCTATTAATTTTGAATAAAATAAAAGTTTTGTACTGCGCGTACCGCCAAAACTCAGTGCATTGTCAATGGCCGTGAGCAATCTTCTTACAGAAAAAGTGAAATATCTCTAAACCGACACCACCTAGACACAAACTGCTTGGAAGACATATAGAAAACATATTCAACGAATAGATTATATTAAATTTATACGGTTAGGTTTCTGCATTTCTATTAATTTTGAATAAAATAGACGTTTTGCACTCCGCGTACGGCAAACTCAATGCATTGTCAATGGCAGTGAGCAATCTTCATACAGAAAAGGTGAAATATCTCTAAAACCACACCACCTAGACACAAACCGCTTGGAACACATATAGAAAACATTTAACGAATAGATTATATTAAATATATATGGTTAGGCTTTTGCATTTCTATTAATTTTGAATAAAATAGACGTTTTACACTGCGCGTACGGGCAAATTCTGTGGCAGTGTGCATTCGTTCTGCAGCCAAGCTGCGCGCGCATACCCGATGTTTACAAACATTGAAAGGGGTCTATATGGCCGTAATCGATTAACACGACCCGAGCGACTTGGGTCACCCGAGTGGTCAGAATTTCAAATCGAACACTGCGAGTAGAGTCGACAAATACACGTGCCGTGTGCAAAACGATCCGACCCAAGTAACCCACCTCCTAGCTGGGGTTGGCTACGAGCGATGACGTCACATTTGCGCTGGTACCGTCCTGCAGGATAACAGCCACCAGTACCAGTCATACATGTTTTTTTTAAAGAATAACTTAGATTAATGAAATGGAAATATAGATAAACTAGGCCATCATAAAATACTTTAAATCCTATTTTGGTGTAGTTGTATCGATTATTAAACAAATAAAATAAAGTGTCCACCCGAGCGCGGAGAAGCGTATTCGATTATTTGACCCGAGTCTGTAAGATGTGCGCATGCGCCAAAAAGTTGCTCGGGTGACCAGAGTCGATTAATCGATTACGCCCTATGTGTTTCTCATTGAATTATGCAATGTAATTGTACTAACATATATTTAACATTAAAGCAAATATATTTCCTGTTTGAACTACTCTAAAGAAAATACCTCAGTTTTACCCTCCCTTCTCTCCATTGACCCAGCCATTTTCACAAAAACAGCTGTCATATGACCAATCTAGGTCACTACACCACCAAGTGGAAAAGTTCAGTACTAAGCATGCACCACCCTGTGGCACAAATCTGAACTATTCTGAGTTTGTTGTTTTCCCGACAAGGTATAGCTCGCCACTTTAAGCCCTAAAACTGAGTTTTAAGTCGCGAATCGGACATAAGTATATTCAGTGCTGAAAGGAGCGGGACAACCAGCCACCTTTGAACCCGTTTGAACTTGCCGGAAATTAAAACCCAGCAAACGGAAACGGGGTCTCAAAACAAATGCCCGCTGCCATAGAATTTACCGATACGCGCAGGGTAAAACTTCCGATTTTATTCAAAATTAAAAGAAATAAAGAACAATTTGGCATAAACATGGTGCACAAATGCAATATTAATATTTTATTCCGTGGAAATGACGGCAGTATTCGATTATCACAACCGCGACTCGGATCACGCAAGTAGCTAGAATACACGATAACACGGTTTGGCCTTATAGATGCCTTTCAATGTTTGTAAACATTGTGTATGCGCGCGCAGCTCGGCTGCAGGACGAATGCACACTGCCACTGAGTTTGCCCGTACGCGCAGTGTAAAACCTTTATTTTATTCAAAATTAATAGCAGTGCAGAAGCCTAACCATATAAATTAATATAATCTATTCGGTGAATTTGTTTTCTATATGCGTTCCAAGCGGTTTTTCTCTAGGTTCTGTGGTTTTAGAGATATTTCACTTTTTCTGTATGAAGGTTGCTCACGGCCATTGACAATGCACTGGCACTGACACTCAGAATATCCCAACTTTCACTATTATCTCTGTTTTTAATACTTTCAGCGTAAATTGCTCTTAGGTTACATTAAATACTTCAGATCTTCCTCTTTAATCGCGCATTAAGATATTTTTAATCGATCCAATGAAAGTTTTTAAATTTATTTTACAAAAATAAATGCTCCACATAGACACAGCATTGCCGTATTTTAACTTCGCGGAGTAGGGTAAACACTGCAGCAATGCTATGTCTATGCAGAGCATTTATTTTAGCAAAATTAATTTAAAAGCTTTCACTGAGTCGATTAAAAATATATTAATGCGCGATTGAAGAGGAAGATCTGAAGTATTTAATTTAACTTAAGGGCAATTTTCTATTAAGTATTAAAAACAGAGTTAATAGTGAAAGTTGGGACATTCTGATTGAGTTTGCAGTGACCGGATGTTGTCCTGCAGCCAAGCAGCGCGCGCACTGACCTAAATAGCCATGCTGACGTCATATGAAATTGGTCAATATGGGCATGTCCTACTTTCGCGAGAACGAGGCCACTTCCGGTTATAGGTAAACAAACAGTGATAGCCTTGAGTTTGCCAGAACGCACAGTGCAAAACGTCAGTTTTATTCAAAATTAATAGAAATCCAGAACCCTAACCTGATAAATTTAATATAATCTATTCGTTGATTATGTTTTCTATATGTGTACAAAGCGATTTGTTTCTAGATGGTGTGGTTTTAGAGATATTTCACTTTTTCTGTATGAAGATTACTCACTGCCATTGACAACGCATTGAGTATTCCGGTGTCACGGTTTAAAACCCCGGCCCGATCGCAGCCCCTGCCGTGGCCTCTGCGCATGCGCAGAGGTTGTAAACAGGCTGCAGAACGAATACACACTGCCAGTGTCTATTAAAGTGTAATAGAAATGCACAATCCTAACCATATAAATTTAATATAATCTATCCGTCGAATATGTTTTCTATATGTGTACCAAGCAGCTTGTTTCTAAGTGGTGTAGCTTTAGAGATATTTCACTTTTTCTGTATGAAGATTGCACTGACACTCAGAATATCCCAACTTTCACTATTATCTCTGTTTTTAATACTTTCAGCATAAATTGCTCTTAGGTTACATTAAATACTTCAGATCTTCCTCTTCAATCGCGCATTAAGATATTTTTAATCGATCCAATGAAAGCTTTTAAATTTATTTTACAAAAATAAATGCTTAGTCAACTGTCTTCACGGCAGGGGCTGCGATCGGGCCGGGGTTTTATACCATGACACCGGTACGCGCAGTGCAAAACGTCAGTTTTATTCTAAACTAATAGAAATTCAGAACCCTAACCATATCAATTTAATATAATCTTTTTTGTAAACATGTTTTCTATGTGTATTCCAATCAGTTTGTTTCTAGGTGTTGTACTTTTAGAGATATTTAACTTTTTCTCTCTGAAGATTGCTCACTGCCATTGACAATGCATTGAGTATGCCGGTACCAGCAGTGCAAAACGTCAGTTTTATTCAAAATGAATAGAAATCCAGAACCCTAACCATATCAATTTAATATAATCTTTTTGGTAAACATGTTTTCTATGTGTATTCCAATCAGTTTGTTTCTAGGTGTTGTACTTTTAGAGATATTTAACTTTTTCTCTCTGAAGATTGCTCACTGCCACACTGATGATACTGCCATGTGCGTTTGTGTACCTGCAAACAGGAATTAGGTCAAGATGGCCGCCAAACCGTGTTTAGGTGTATACACGATAACACGGTTTGGCCTTATATGGGCATGTCCTACTTTCGCGAGAACGAGGCCACTTCCGGTTATAGGTAAACAAACACTGATAGCCTTGAGTTTGCCAGAACGCACAGTGCAAAACGTCAGTTTTATTCAAAATTAATAGAAATCCAGAACCCTAACCTGATAAATTTAATATAATCTATTCGTTGAGTATGTTTTCTATATGTGTACAAAGCGATTTGTTTCTAGATGGTGTGGTTTTAGAGATATTTAACTTTTTCTGTATGAAGATTACTCACTGCCATTGACAACGCATTGACTGATTGAGTATTCCGGTACGCGCAGTGCAAAACGTCAGTTTTATTCTAAACTAATAGAAATTCAGAACCCTAACCATATCAATTTAATATAATCTTTTTTGTAAACATGTTTTCTATGTGTATTCCAATCAGTTTGTTTCTAGGTGTTGTACTTTTAGAGATATTTAACTTTTTCTCTCTGAAGATTGCTCACTGCCATTGACAATGCATTGAGTATGCCGGTGTCATGGTATACAACCCCTGCCTGATCGCAGCCCCTGTCGTGGCTTCTGCGCATGCGCAGAGGTTGTAAACAAGCTCAGCTCGGCTGCAGAACGACTACACACTGCCAGTGTCTATTAAAGATTAATAGAAATGCACAACCCTAACCATATAAATTTAATATAATCTGTTCGTTGGATATGTTTTCTATATATGTTCCAGGGGGTTTGTTTCTAGGTGGTGTATAGTTTCATAGATATTTCACTTTTTCTGTATGAAGATTGCACTGACACTCAGAATATCCCAACTTTCACTATTTAGTCTATTATCTCTGTTTTTAATACTTTCAGCATAAATTGCTCTTAGGTTACATTAAATACTTCAGATCTTCCTCTTCAATCGCGCATTAAGATATTTTTAATCGATCCACTGAAAGTTTTTTAATTTATTTTACAAAAATAAATGCTTAGTCAACTGTCTTCACGACAGGGGCTGCGATCAGGCAGGGGTTGTATACCATGACACCGGTACCAGCAGTGCAAAACGTCAGTTTTATTCAAAATGAATAGAAATCCAGAACCCTAACCATATCAATTTAATATAATCTTTTTGGTAAACATGTTTTCTATGTGTATTCCAATCAGTTTGTTTCTAGGTGTTGTACTTTTAGAGATATTTAACTTTTTCTCTCTGAAGATTGCTCACTGCCACACTGATGATACTGCCATGTGCGTTTGTGTACCTGCAAACAGGAATTAGGTCAAGATGGCCGCCAAACCGTGTTTAGGTGATATTTCAAATCGAACATATACACCTAAACACGGTTTGGCGGCCATCTTGACCTAATTCCTGTTTGCAGGTACACAAACGCACATGGCAGTATCATCAGTGTGGCAGTGAGCAATCTTCAGAGAGAAAAAGTTAAATATCTCTAAAAGTACAACACCTAGAAACAAACTGATTGGAATACACATAGAAAACATGTTTACAAAAAAGATTATATTAAATTGATATGGTTAGGGTTCTGAATTTCTATTAATCTTTAATAAAACTAACGTTTTGCACTGCGCGTACCGGCAAACGCAATGCATTGTCAATGGCAGTCAGCATTCTTCATACAGAAAAAGTTAAATATCTCTAAAACTACAACACCTAGAAACAAACTGATTGGAATACACATAGAAAACATGTTTACCAAAAAGATTATATTAAATTGATATGGTTAGGGTTCTGGATTTCTATTAGTTTTGAATCAAACTGACGTTTTGCACTGCGCGTACCGGCATACTCAATGCATTGTCAATGGCAGTGAGCAATCTTCAGAGAGAAAAAGTTAAATATCTCTAAAAGTACAACACCTAGAAACAAACTGATTGGAATACACATAGAAAACATGTTTACAAAAAAGATTATATTAAATTGATATGGTTAGGGTTCTGAATTTCTATTATTTTTGAATAAAACTAATGCTTTGCACTGTGCGTTCCGGCAAACTCAAGGATATCAGGCTTTGTTTACCTATATCCGGAAGTGGCCTCGTTCTCGCGAAATTAGGGCATGCCCATATAAGGCCAAACCGTGTTATCGTGTATTGCAAATGGCTGGCCCCATAAGGGGCGACCGTTTGCAATCGAAAAGAATAGCTCTGATTGGCTCAAATTATGGAAAGATCCCATTATTTTCTTAGTAGTTTCTTGTTCAGACATAGTTACACATATATATGCATCTTTTGCACAGATTAAAGTGCTTGATGTATATTTTTAATTTATCTACATCGACTTCTGTTTAGATCACACAATATCAGGGCTTAAAGAATGGGAAACTATTCCTGCAAGGGTATGCTCAATATGGGACAGTGGTCACCTGTATTTCCTCCTTTCCTCGCTGTGTACCCTTCTCGAATCGGAAGCCTCAGGTGTGTTCGGGGGTCACACACCTAAAGACTGACACCGACGAAAAACCGAACTTTGGTCGGGAAAGGGGCGTTTTTAGGTTTTATACGGGACGTGTGTATCAGGCTTAATGCGCTTTAATTTAAAGACGTTTTTTTCGGTGCCCCCCCCCCACGCTTCCTCTTTCTCTTCAATGGGTATAAATATAATACACATCTAAACAGTTGTAATTCCAGTTTTGTTCATTTATTTTTCTTTAACCATGCAATGTTATTTTTTATTTAACCTTGCAATTATTTTGTAGCTTGTTTTTGCCAAGAATGTGAAATATTCTACACCATTTTTGTTTTCAGGTTTACAATCAAAAGAAGCTAAGAGCCGAATTATTAGGAGTGGTGACAGTGACAGATTTGAGTCACGACACCACGTCCACATTCTCACTGCCCCTGTATGGTAAAGGGAAGGAGGCTGACATCCTGAAGACAGGGAAAGTCACCATCGAGATTGAGTCGAGTGGAGATCTTACATCCCTTTAGGTCCCGCTTTCTTTCTTTCATTTCTATCAATGTGTCTGTTTGCGTCTGAGGCGACTGCCACGTATACAATGTGGCTTAGGGTTCAACAAGATTACACAGAGTGAGTAATATATTCATGCACTTGCTATTGGCGTGAACATTTTACTATGCTCCCTGATTCAACTTGTATTAAACCCAGCCAAATAAAGTGTGATTATCTGAAGGGGGGAAAAAAGAAGATTGTGTTTGTGATTATGTAGACTTTATTTATTCTATTTATAAGAAATTATAAAGTCACAATATTCTTCTTTTTTTTAAGGGGGTTGGGGGTTGGGAATATTTGTTGGAGGTTGGGGTGTTGGCAGGCTTAGTTGTTTTTTCAAATATATATTTGGTATGTTTTCTAAAAGGATATTCAAAGGCAAAGCTAATATATTAGTTAAAGCTGCATGGTCCGACGAAATATCGAATTTTCAAAACCAAACCAATTATCTAGATTTGATTTGCCATATCTAACTTAGATACTGATACACTTCTTAAGCATATGTTTCTGTGTAGAAGGCAATACGGAGTCAATTTAGCAGAACCTGTTACTGCAGAAGTGTCTGGTGTCAGAGTTTTGGCAAGCTTGCCAAAACTAATTTTCCATGTTTGCACTCAAAGTATCTCAAAAGTTTACCATTTAAAATAAAAGAAACTTTGAACTAATGTAAAGTAGATACTAGTGATCCATCTAATATATTTATCTCAGAAAAAATACAGAAATTCTAAACCATCAGACTATGCAACTTTAAACTAAACCTAAGTGTACTTTGATGTATTACTAAGATTCTTATGAATCAACGCTCATCTGACTATCGGAGGTATCTGGAATCTTCGAAGCATGGTTGTTCTTCTATTCTTTCCGTGATGGGATAGCTAACATCAAATTTATAGCCAGGCTGCTTATTAAATAAAGCTCGTATCAAATGTATAGCCAGACTACTTCTGGATTATAAGTCATCACATATATAGCCAGGCTGCTTCTGCATTAAAACTCGTATCAAATTAATAGTTTATTTCACAAATCTGATGTGCTTCATTGTTTATCATTTATTTTTGAAGAAGGCTAATTATATATCGCCTACATTATGAGGCACAAATTTATGCTTCTGACTTAGCTCACGTATTTGCTCTTGTGGGTGGTGTCTGACGAGCACTCGTTGTATATCGCCACTAATGGATTTATCATCTCTAGTTTATTTGTTGTCCCCATGAACCAATTTATTACGCTTGGATAAATATTCCTATTACAACTGTATGTCTCGCATTTGCTTAATTCTGCTTGCTAGTTTCATTAAAGTCGCATAGTCCAATAAAACATCCAATTTTCAAAAGCAAAATACTTATCACCTACGTGTCTAATTTAGATTGATTGATTGGTGGTTGCTTTACACCGTGTCGGCACCATAGGCCATATTCACGGCGAGGGGAATGGAAGAGGTGGAATGGACGAGGGGGAATTAATAAGTGTACTGATATCTAATTTAGATATCAGTACACTTATTAAGTACGGGTTGCTACATAGAAGTGCACTCTACGTCTACTAGAACCCGTTACTGCTGAAACCTATGAGGTCAAAGTTTTGACAAGCACGAGAACATTAATTTGGCATGTTTGTAACACTTCAAATATCCCCGAAGTTAATGATTTTAGATCAAGGTAAAGTAAGGTAGATAATAAAGACCAACCTTATGTATTTACCTCAGAAATGGCAGAAACTATTCTTACCTGTTCTCGCCAGAATGGCTCTCTGGACCTCGCTGGGATCACTCCGGAACCTGTCAGGGTGGATCTGGATATAGGCTCATATGGGCCTATATAGGCTAGTAAAAGTAGGTTATTCTGTTGTTTTACCCTAGCTGTTGTCACTACATGTTTCTATTTCCCGTACTACACAGACCTTGTTCGCCGGGTATGCGTGGGACTTCACGGAATCTAGTGGCTGTCCCACTTGATTAGGCCAAATAAATACAAAGATTGCTGGCCGACCTCTTGAAATAAAAAATCAGGGTCGGGCGGGCTGTTTTAATTTGTATGTAAACGCAACACGTAACCAGACGTGATGGCCGAATTAGTAGTGTCTGCCTCCCGTTCTGGTAGGTCGTGAGATTCGAACTCCTGGGTTCGAACCCTGGCCAGTCAAACCAATGACTTAAAAATTGATGCGAAAAATAAATTGATGCTAGCCCGACGGATTTTCAAGTTTTAACAAAAAGATTTAATCCGGGGCGAGCGATTTTTCAGGCACAGCAGGGACGATCACCAATTTATTTTTGTTATTTGGCCTGATGCTTTAGCAAGGTATTCATTTTGAACACAAAGGATGAGTCCCCAATGTGCATGCCATCGACACTCACTTAGAATGGTTTGATCACGAAAGGATCAATCTGGACATCTGGCTGTGTCAGTACAACATTGGTCTGGATGCAGATTTGTCCGTTGAAGACAGGTAAAGATGTGGTAAATAGAGAATCAAATTCTGGCATGAGAGTAACTGTCAACGAACTGGAGAGGTTGGTTGGTTGTTGAAATTTGAGGTCATATCAGGACGGGTACAAACTTGCGACAGTGCGCACTCATTCCGACTGTATAGTGCTGCCCCACTGGGAAATCAGGCTGCTGAAACCATAACCTGATATCCACTCAGTCACATTATCCTGACACTGAGCTAACCAGTCCTTGCCCTATCCTATTAATGCAGAGCGCCAGGCTAGGAAGCGACAAGTATCAATTTGATATATCATTGACTCGACCCGGAACCAAACGCCTGATCTCCCAAACGCAAGGCCCACGCTCTACCGATTCGGCCAGCGCCCGGTAACAGAAGTGATTAGACGAGCATTATCGGGCCAGGGCGGCTGTTGATATTCACTCAAGTTTTTCTGAGCAGTGTGTTTACTGCTAAAGGTTTACGGGCATTTTCCTTCTTATTCTTTTGGAAAAACGCAGTATTGATAATTATCATTGAACTAGGTTCAAATTGTGAATCGGTTCACAGCATCACTTCAGTACTTTTTATTCAATATAATATAGTTCTCTTTCATCTTAATCATGTCTCGACCAGAGGGGATGGCCGAATGAGTTGAGCGTCCGTCTCCTGTTTTGGGAAATTTGGGGATCCAAACCCATAGGTTTGTGGGTTTGAACCCTGCTTGAGTCAAACCAATGACTTAAAGATTGATACGTGTCAATTCTTAGCCAGGCGCTCGGCATTATTAGGATAGGGCAAGGACTGGTTGGCTCAGTGTCAGGATAATGTGACTGGGATATCAGGTCATGGTACTTGCGGCCTGGTCTTCCAGTGGGGCAGCACTATAAAGTCGGCATGAGTGCGCACTGTCACAAGTCGGTCCCCATCCTGATATGACCTTAGATGTTGCTAGGATGTAAAAAAACAAACAAAACTAATCATGTTTTTCTCCCACTACCTATGCATACTGCCGCCATCTTCCTATCACGTGACGTCACATCATGCTACCAGCATGTTACTAAATTGGCAATCATCCTACATTGGAGGTGTTTAAACTGTTAACTTCCCAATGACAGTCTCCACCGATAATTAAAAATAAGCATATATTCCACAGGAACCAGTAAAAAAAACTACCAGCAAGAAATGTATTCATAACACTTTATTTTACAATCATTTATATGCATTTATATCATATATATACACTACAAAAAACTCCCTCACACGGTCTTTCACCTGGTTTTTTCCTTTCAAATTATTATATAGGCATGAATGATAAAACTCATTCCCAAAAATGCTTTGAGAAATAGAATGACACATTAAACAGTACTTATATTATCTACCAAACACCTCACTAGCTCCATTACTGTACATACACACATTTATGTATGTTAGAGGCTGGTGGAGTACAGTGAGTTATAAAGGATTGCTTGTGGCATGCCTGCCCCACTATAGACGTGGCAAATGATTTGCACTTGTAGTAAACACTTTTTTTACAAACACGTATATTTGATAAGTTCCATAGTCCGATGACAGCATTACATTTTTACGACCAAAACACCTACCTAGCTTTGATCCTACTAGGATCCTGCACAGGAGATACTATTACTAAGCCAATTTAATAGAATCCGTTACTGATAAAGACTATGGTATCAGAATTTGTACGTGCTTGCCAACATTAATTTGGCATGTGTTCACTTCAAATATCTCAAAAGTAAACCATTTAAAATAAAAACTTAGTCCAAACTAAAGGCGGTTATAATGATCAACCTTATGTATTTATCTAAGAAAATGGCAGGAACTTAAAACCATAGGACTATGCAACTTATAGTTATAACTTAACTTAATATGTTATGAATGTGATGTAATGTTTATTGTGGTAGGAAATTTTGGAGTGGAGAGTTTGTTTTAATATACATACTGAGCCTTGTTATTAGACGGCGTAAGCTGCTACTTGGAATAACATACCATAATAACTGCCCTGTTATAGTAATCATTATCCATTAGAACAGATCGGTTTTCTTGGCCATGCCTGTAAAATCAGTATTTCCACAGCCAAGGATATTCTTGGATTACTATGCGATGATACAACAAATTATAATTAAATCAGTGATAAGCTGACCAACTCAGTGCCACTTGGTAGAATGAACAGAGCCAATAATACATGTGGTATTGAATACGTTGTAACCCTGGATAGGAGCATTTTAATCAGGTCTCATTTGGCAATGGGGAAATTAGGAAATTATTTATTATCTCCAGCAGTGCACAGTCTCTTACTGTTATCGGTGCACTTTAGTATTTGTTGCTACATTGAAGGGCGTACTATGCATGCCCAAATTAATTTGCCATGTTTACACTTCAGATATCTCCGAAGTTAGTGATTTTAAATCAAGGTTACTTCAAACTAAAGTAAGGTAGATTATAATGATCAACGTAATATATTTATCTCAGAAAATGACAGAAACTCCCAACCATCGGATTATGAAACTTTAATATTATTGATGATTGTGATGTCAGTAGATTTGTGTCACATAGACAGGTTGTCAAGGCGGCCAGAATGGTCGCACAGCAGTACAGGAATTGGCAAATTGTGTGAGAACAAATGCTGACCTCTGACGTCACTCGCCAAGAGTTCTTAGTGCACCAAATGACTGACGTTACAGCATGACGCCTCTGATCCACGCCCGACCACCTAAGGCGTGACGTCACAGCATGACGCCACTGATCCAAGCCCGACCGCCTCACGCGTCTATCTGACCCATTGGTTTCATATCTGAGGCCACCTGTTTGAGAAGAGGAATTACAAACATTAGTGGACTGTATAACTAAGTAGAATGGGATTATTGTTTTGCTTGTTGAGGTTTTACATCCTGGCGACATCTAAGGTCATATCAGGACGAGTACTGACTTGTGACAGTGCACACTCATCGCGATTTTATAGTGTTGTCCACGTCGCAGCAGCATTACCCGATGTCCCACTCAGTCACATTATCCTGACACTGAGCTACCCAGTCCTTGCCCGTATCCTATTAATGCCGAGCACCAGGTTAGGTAGCGACAAGTATCACTTTTGTAAGTCATTGGTTTGCCTCATCTGAGAATGGGATTTTGAGGTGAGTGACAGGGAGGTAGGGGATAAATGGATTTTATTCACATAAATGTCTTTCCTCAGCACTGGTCTTCTAACCGTAAGTAATACAGTTATTTGCGCAAAACAGTTTGTTTGGTTTTTATCATGATAAGACAAGTAAAAAGAACAGTATAAATAGAGGACAGAGAATACGTATTACTGTTCAAATATATGTGAAACGGGTAGAAATACTGACAATTAATACTGACAATTTCGTTCATTTTAGTGCATTGGATTTTGCAGGTAGGATTATTCTGTGGTTCAATTTATTATTTAACTTGGGCATTGTTTGGGTAGTTCCTTATTTATTTAACAGCGGGCTAGTTTACCTGACTGTGAGTTCTATTTTTGTTATTTCGATGAGCGGCCTTTAGTCCTAGTCAGGAACCTGCTATGGGGACCTCAAAGGCTAAGTTGGTTGGTTGATTGTTGGAGTTTTACGTCCTGTCAACACGTAAGGTCATATCCGGACAGGTACTCACTTGTGAGAGTGCGCACAAATGGCGACTATATAGTGCTCCCCTCTGGGAAATCAGGCTGCCAACCCCATGACCTGATATCTCACCCGAGCCTTGCACTCTACTGATTCGGTCACCGCGTCCGGTCATAGGCTAGGTACACTTGAGACTTGAGGGAAGCTCTAGATATTTGCCCAATGCTATATTTATCTAAGCTAGTATAATGGCACATTATTTCTATACTGACCACCAGAATTAGTTGCACATCGCTGCCAACTCCTGTTCACTCTAGTAGTGCCTGTCTTCAGCGACCCTTGTGGCCGGTGAACCGCTGGCATTTGAGAATAGATTCCCAATTCACGAACTGTACTTGTCTCATTGGACTGTCCTTCCGATGACAGGATACCGGTTATGTCAGGACAACATTGGTCTGCTTGCAGAGTTGTCCTTTGAAAACAGGTAGTACTGTATTCCCATTTGTAGATAACGCGCTATGAACGACCACAATACTTGACTTACCTTGAATTCGCATTCCGTTGCTTCGATAACCTCCTGGACACTGACACCATCGGCCAACTCCACAAGGGTCAGCCCCTCCTCATGGTCCACCTCAAAGACACCCTGCAGCACAACGTGGACAGAACTCACTCTGAATCAGGGGCATAGCAACATCATGGTCACATTTATCATTTGTTTGTTGGGGTTTTACATCCTGGCAACATCTCAGGTCATATCAGGATGGGTAACGACTTGTGACAGTATGCACTTAATGATGACTTTTATACTGACAGACCAGACCATCGGCACCTAGATAAAGGATTCACCCCGTACTTGTAGTACGCAGGTGAATACCAACCCTATATAAAAGCTGTCGAAAAAGCGGGGAAATGAAATGAGATCCTAAATTCACAATCTTAGAAGCAACACTTATTCTTTATATATATATCTTCATATGTCCCTGCTACCTTTGAGTTGAAAAATATAATAATACATATAGTTTAATAGAATTTAAAGGTGAAATTGATGGTGTTCTATCACTGCCATATTGTCTTTTTGCATTCTCTCCCATTTCACCAACTCTGTGCTGATATAAGTACCCATTTGATATTGGAGCCAGGCATTCTACTTCCTGTTCCATACTAAAGCTAGTTTTGTCAGTATTTAGACTATGTTGTGATTCACCAATGTACTACAAGTACAGGGTGAATCTGTTATCTAACCGGCACCATGACCCGATATCCCACTCAGTCACATTACAGTACAACCCCGTTAAAGGGACCAGATATAGGTCACTGGCGACGGGAACCATACTCCGACAAATGCTCTCCAAGCACAACCTTGTTTGGTTTTATGTTTAAAGAACCAAATATGTGTGGGGAGAGTAGGGGACCCACTTCACCACCAGAAGTGGGTCAGTTCTGAGGCTGGGACTAGCTGACAGCTGTTGTTTTAAAAATGGCTGGGTGAGTGGAGATAAGGGAGAGTAAAACTGGGGTATTTTCAATCTTCTTTAGAGTAGTTCAATCAGGAAATATATTTGTGTAATGTAAAATATATGTTAGTACAATTACATTGCATAATTCAATCAGAAACAGATATAGATGAAAAAAGTTTTTTTGTTGATGAATGTAAAAAAGGTTCTGTTGTGTATGGGGTTTGAACCCACACCACCAAACAACTTCAGATTACAAGTTCAACACTCTAACCACTAGGCCAAAGAGACCACACATAATTAGTAGTCTCACTTCTCACATAATTAGTAGTCTCACCAGCACCATGACCTGATATCCCACTCAATCACATTATCATGACACTGAGCCTACCAGTCATTGGTTTGACTCGACCAGGATTTGAGTTAGATCGTCCGTCTCCAGTGTTGGTAGATCGTGGGGTCGTGAGTTTGAATCCTGGTCGAGTCAAACCAATGACGTTAAAATTGATACTTGTTGCTTCCTAGTCTGGCGCTTGGCATTATTAGGATAGGACAAGGACTGGTTGGCTCAGTGTCAGGATAATGTGACTGAGTGGGATATCAGGTCATGGTGCTGGTGGCCTGGTATTCCAGTGGGGCAGCACTATAAAGTTGCCATGAGTGCGCACTGTCACAAGTCGGTACCCGTCCTGATATGACCTTAGATGTTGCTAGCACGTAAAACAACAACAAACAAAACAAACACATACACACACACGTTTTATATGTGATGTCCTATACACAAATAGCCTGAACTGAGACTAGTAATCATGTGTGGTCTCTGTGGCCTAGCAGTTAGAGTGTTGGACTTGTAATCTGAAGTTGTTTGGTGGTGTGGGTTCAAACCCCATACACTCCAGAACCTTTTTTACATTCAACAACAAAAAAACTTTTTCATCTATATCTGTTTCTGATTGAATTATGCAATGTAATTGTACTAACATATATTTTACATTATGCAAATATATTTCCTCATTGCACTACTCTAAAGAAGATTGAAAATACCTCAGTATTACCAGAGAGTGTGTATATAAACAGATGAGAGGGACAACTCCCACGAAAAACGGTAACACAGGTTACAGTGGCGTTCCTGGCGGTTAGTGTTGAACAAGCCTTGAGTTTGCCGGTACGCTCAATGCAAAACATTTGTTTTTATTCAAAATTAATAGAAATCCAGAAGCCTAACCTTATCAATTTAATATAATCCTTTTGGTAAACATGTTTTCTATATGTCTTCCAGTTTTAGAGATATTTAACGTTTTCTGTATGAAGATTGCTCACCGCCATTGACAATGCCTTGAGTTTGCCATACGTGTAGTGCAAAACGTGTATTTTATTCAAAATTAATAGAAATTCAGAACCCTAGCCATGTAAATTTAATATAGTCTCATTGTTAAATATGTTTTCTATATGTGTTCCAAACAGTTTGTTTCTATGTAGTGTAGTTTTAGAGATATCTCACTTTTTCTGTACAAAGACTGCTCAAGGCCATTGACAATGCCTTGAGTTTGCCGTACGCGTAGTGAAAAACGTCAGTTTTATTCAAAATTAATAGAAATCCAGAAGCCTAACCATATCAATTTAATATAATCTTGTTGGTAAACATGTTTTCTATGTGTATTCCAATCAGTTTGTTTCTAGGTGTTGTAGTTTTAGAGATATTTAACGTTTTCTGTATGAAGATTGCTCACTGCCATTGAAAATGCCTTGAGGTTTGCCCATATGCTTAAGCTGTTCAACAACCACCACTTGGAGCGCCACAGTCGGCAGATGTTACATGCTCTAGTATGGGAGTTGTCCCTCTCATCTGTTTATATACACGCTCTCTGGTATTACCCTCCCTTCTCTCCACTTACACAACCAATACACGATAACACGGTTTGGCCTTATATGGGCATGTCCTGATTTCGCGAGAACGAGGCCACTTCCGGTTATAGGTAAACAAAAGACTGATAGCCTTGAGTTTGCCAGAACGCACAGTGCAAACCATTAGTTTTATTCAAAATTAATAGAAATCCAGAACCCTAACCTTATAAATTTAATATAATCTATTCGTTGAATATGTTTTCTATATGTGTACCAAGCGATTTGTTTCTAGATGGTGTGGTTTTAGAGATATTTCACTTTTCTGTATGAAGATTGCTCTCGACCATGCAATGCATTGAGTTTGCCGTACGCGCAGTGCAAATCGTCAGATTTATTCAAATTTAATAGAAATCCAGAACCCTAACCATATCAATTTAATATAATCTTTTTGGTAAACATGTTTTCTATGTGTATTCCAATCAGTTTGTTTCTAGGTGTTGTAGTTTTAGAGATATTTAACTTTTTCTGTATGAAGAATGCTGACTGCCATTGACAATGCATTGCGTTTGCCGGTACGCGCAGTGCAAAACGTTAGTTTTATTAAAGATTAATAGAAATTCAGAACCCTAACCATATCAATTTAATATAATCTTTTTTGTAAACATGCTTTCTATGTGTATTCCAATCAGTTTGTTTCTAGGTGTTGTACTTTTAGAGATATTTAACTTTTTCTCTCTGAAGATTGCTCACTGCCACACTGATGATACTGCCATGTGTGTTTGTGTACCTGCAAACAGGAATTAGGTCAAGATGGCCGCCAAACCGTGTTTAGGTGTATGGCACAACAATCTAGGTCACTCTCCTGTACACCACCAAGTGGAAAAGTTCAGTACTAAGCATGCACCACCCCTGTGGCACACATCTGAACTATTCTGAGTTCGTTTGTTTTCCCGACGAGGAATAGATGTCCCTTTAAACCAAGCTCGGTTAAACAAAACGATTGGTATGATAAATGGTAGTATTTTGCCAGGTCGCCGAAAAAAGTTTGGATTAACCAAGGTTGGTTTAATGGGGTTAAACTATATATACATAAAAAACAATAATCATAGTGTCCACATATATTGTATATTCATAATGGACCCCCGTTTTTGCCAAAGCCAAGTCAAAGTCAAAGCTCGATTAAACCAATGATCGGTTAATCCAAACAAATTTCTAGGGTCCCTTCAAGTTTGGTTTAACAGGTTATACTGTATCATGATACTGAGTTAATCAGTCCTTGGCCTATTGTAGTAATGCCAGGTTAGGTAGCGACAAGTATAAATTTTGTAAGTCATTGGTTTGACTTGGCTGGGTTTCGAATTCATGACCTTTCACACGAGAAGCCTGCGCTCTACCGATTCGGCCACCGCGTCTGGTCAGCTTTATTACACCACACTAAATGGACTCATGTAAAAATTAAAAGTTTGTTTTTGTTAAAGATAAACGATATAGACTAGCAGGAACAGAACTGTACTCCGACAAATACTCTCCAGCACAAGCGTGTATGAGTTCTGTACAAAATTAATTATGTGCTTGGAGAATAACAAACCTATAAGGGCTCTGACTGTTCTGCAGTCCTCCCCAATCTGTTTGCATGCAAGTATGAGAACTACCAAACTTACTTTAATTCCTCATATATCAATTCATTCACAACAAACTGTTGATAATAATTATAAACAGGTCAGGTGTAACTATTACAAACCAAAGCAGTACATAAACCATCAAATTCACACAAATATCCATTTGAACAAAAATAGGATATCTGTGAGCCAACACAGCCAGGACTGTTGTAGCCCTACCATTCTCCAGGCACATGTGTTGTCTTATAGAGAGAACACATGAAAGCTGTGCTGTAGTACATCTTGAAACACCTGAATCTACTGTCACAGCAGGCCTCGCCTAAGTGTTTACCATATTCTTCCCTCCTTATCCCGGTGGTGTTGCTAAGGAACAGGGTAAGCCGTGCTGTATTCCACTCGCTGAATATACAAAGCCTACATAACCTGTCTCACAACTATTTTCCACTTGAATATTTACTTCTTAAATAACTTACTTGGTTACGTGATGTTGCGACATTGTGAATTTTAAACACCCAAAAAAGTAATATTAGCACAGTTTTTTTTTAATTAACTTTTGAAACATAAATTACTTAAAGCAGCATAGTCCGATGAAGCATCAAATTTTCAAAACAAAAACACTAACCTACATTTGATTCTACATATCCAACTTAGATATTGGTGTGCATATTAAGCATTTGGTGCTACATAGAAGGGGATACTGAGCCAATATAATAGATCCTGTTACCACTAAAGCCTATGGTATCAGAATTTTGACACGCTTGCCAAAGTACATTTTTTCAAGCCTTCAGCCCAAATATCTAAAAAAATAAGTGACTTCAAACAAAAGTAAAGTAGATTATAATGATCGGACTATGCAACTTTAAGAAGTGAGTAAGCACCAAGACGTACCATTTCGGTGATGATCATATTAACGCAGGCCTTGCCCGTTAGTGGCAAGTTGCACGCAGACAGGATCTTGTGTGTGCCGTCCTATAAAGGAACGATGGTAGCGGTGACCGGGGTGGAACAAGGTGGTGGCAACTTTACACAACTGATGAAGCACCTCTATTGCACATGCACACAGCTATTTTCATATTCACTACGAAACTATAGTCCGGTGACATCACGTGATTCTGGTATCATTTGACCGAACAGAAACTTCTGTATCAAAGTAATAACATGCATGCAGGGCCATATCTGATTCTAGGTAAAAATTTCAATTGCAGATTTGTTACAACAATGTATTTTGCATAAGTATGAACTTTAATTTAATGTAACTATAGCCGTGTTCACACGGACAAAATGTGAGGCGTATCACACAAATCGAATCAGGTGAGGCGAATTAGCCATCCGTTCACACGGGCAGTACTTGGGCCGGAAATCGAAATCTGCGCATGAGCAAGTCCAGGCTAACCAGCGCCATTTTGGGTTCGACAATGCTGGCACCAGAGAGTGTGGGTTCGACCTAGATATGTAATGACTGAATCGTATTGGTTTGGAACGGTCAAAACTTCTGCTGGGCAGTGAAACCCTAAAAATAAATGATAACAAAAATATCTGTGCACCTCTAGCAGGTTCATAGACCAAATTATATAATATATGCTTTTGATCGACTGGAAAGTCAACAAAGTAAGCTCTCGACTGCGCATGCGTGTGAGGTGCTTAATCCGCCTCAGTGCGTCCACACGGACAAAATTATCCGCATCACAGGAATCGATTCACGTAGACTACCTCGCTTACGTGGTTTACATTATCCGGATCACGTGAATCGAATCAGCCTTAATCCGCCTCAGACGTCCGTTCACACGAGAAATGTGATGCGAACTATACAAGTCGCTTTCTACGAATCGATTTACATCGTCCGTGTGAACAGGGCTATTGGTTGCTCAGCTGGAAGAGCACCCCCTGGGGAAGCCATAGTCACCTCACTGCAGCATGCTTGTGGTTAAATATAGTTCAACTCATAACAATAATAAATCTTCAGGCAGGACTATCATTTGATTTTGAAGCGGTTCATTTCTTCTGATCCACGAGTAGAGAGGGCGGGAATAAAACAGAATACATGTACACTAAAACCTATCTAAATCGACCGACTATGGGACCAATTATAAATGGTTCATTTAGGGAGGTGGTCGGTTTAGGGAGTTTTGTTAATCATTACAATGGGCGTATGGGTGATCGTTTGGGGTCCAAATAAAGCGATCGATATACGCGAGTGGTCGATCCGTGGAGGTGGTCGGTTAGAGAGGTTTTATTGTAATCACAATAGATTAATGCCGTCAAACCGAAGGGTGGCTGTTGGACATGCCCACTGTAATTATGGGATTAACTTACCTTGGACGTGTGCTCCATCGTCACAATCACCTTGCTTCCCTTGCTCGCCACCAGATCCATGGCGCCGCCCATGCCCTTCACCATTTTTCCCTACATGTACAATAACAACACCGCTTATTAGTCCACGCTAACTTAATGTTGCCCCATACCTAATCAATAACCAAAGAGTGATGGCCTATGTAACACTTTGAGTGTATCAAATCCGCACGGTCATGGTCAACCGACTTGCACAGGAACCTCCCTTCTTTTCTGAAGCAACTACGGCATATTCTAGTAAAATAATTATAGGGATAACATTATTATTAAATAAGAATATCATAATTCACTACACCACAAGATTAACCGTGGACATAACATTTGATTAAATGCTAATTTTTAATTATATATATTATTATATTATTAATGGTTACATCATTGTTGGTGGATTACTAATGATGATTAGATCATTATCATTGAACTATTAATAATGGCGCTGATGGCTATTATCAACATCATGGTCACTATTATCCTAGATTATCATCATCATCATCACCGCCTAACCGTGCGGAAACATTATGTAAGCATTCTCCAACACGTTTGATGGTTACCACTTAGATAAACGATTCATCCCCTACTCAGAGTAAGGTAAATGACAACCTAGTCTAAATCCGAGCAAAAAACCACCATGGTATGAATCGCCATAAACAAGTTATGGAGTCGCTGGTTCCAGTGTGTAATGTTATCTATATTGATGTAGAGTTGAGAAATTGTAAGAATGCAAAAGAAACACACAAAAACACGATGGAGGCGACAGAAAGCACTCGATTTGATTTATAAAGTGTATTAGTCTATGATTTAATCAATTATTCCCTTTAAAAAAGTAGCAGGCTACAATAGATAAGTATTTGAACTGTATATTTAGCCTATTAAATTGCAAATTCATGTGGTTATTTCCATAACTCAGCCATCCGACACTTTTCCAATGGGTTGTTAAGCAGCCCTTTCACAGAGACTGCTGCGATAGTAGCTAGTCATAACTCAGCCTTCCGACACTTTTCTTATGCATTGTTTAGCAGCCCTGTCAGAGAGACAGTGATGTGGGAGTAACTAGTCATAACTCAGCCTTCAGACACTTTTTCTAAAGGGTTGGTTAGAAGCCCTGTCACAGAGACAGTGCTGTGTCAGTAACTAGTCATAACTGAGCCTTCGGGCACTTTTTCTAATGGGTTGGTTAGCAGCCCTGTCACAGAGACAGTGCTGTGTCAGTAACTAGTCATAACTCAGCCTTCAGGCACTTTTTCTAATGGGTTGGTTAGCAGCCCTGTCACAGAGAGTGCTGTGGGAGTAACTAGTCATAACTCAGCCATCCAACACTTTTCTAGTGGGTTGTTTAGCAGCCCTGTCACGGAGACAGTGTTGCGTGAGCAGCCTTCAGACACTTTTTCTAATGGGTTGCTTAGCAGCCCTGTCACAGAGACAGTGTTGTGGGAGTAACTAGTTATCACATGGAGAGGGGAACACAAATCTAGATTGACATGTAAAATAATCCCCCAGGCTGCCACAAAATGGCGACGTGGAGTGAAGGTTACGGGAATCATCCAGTTGGCCAGGTCGCCGTACTGTGACACCTGCATGGCGCCCAGGATGGTCAGCTGGATGTGGCCTCTGTGGGGCAGACGGGGAGAACATCAGCAGAGTGGGGAACAAGGCGAAATCAACAGCAGTTTAACATGCAAGCTAACTCTAAGCGGACAGGAGGTTTGTTCTTAACCCAGGGATATATTAACCAAGAAAACCATACATTTCTATGTTATTAAGATATTCCATTAAAAGAGAATCAAAGCATTAGCTTGGTTAAGGCCCTGTCACACTACGACGTATGGCGTTAGCACATACGTAACGTTTTGAAATAAAAAAATTAATTTAAATAGGTTGGCATTCGTCGAACTTTTCGCGCTGCGCAACATAGGAAACACATACAGAGCGTATGGCTGGCATATACCAACGTATACGTGGCACATAGCGACATATACGCGGCATACTATAACGTGTAGTGACAGTTGAAGTCGACGTTTTCAGCGTATATGAGTAACAAACAGATTTTCAGAGCCTTGACGTATCCAAAACGTAGGCGACGTATACCCAACATATACGTAACATATGACCACGTACGCCAACGGGTTGGTCTAAAATGTGTCACCGCACCTTTAGTCTTATGCTATGACTAGTCATGAATGACCAACTAATTTAATAAATAAAAGTCGCTAGTTTTTGTCTTTTTGTTTTTTAAATGGGCTGATTCAGAAGGGGGTTTGTCGGATGCTAGAAGAGATAGTGCGGTTAGGTAATTGACACCATGAACAACTGGCCTCTAGGTAGCTGCAACTCCATAGCATTGACTAGTGGCATATGCAGAGTAAAAATAGAATGACAGACATAGAGGCATGTATTTAATATGTGTATAAAGTGCTTGAATTTAGATCATCTTTTTTTAAAAACGTCAATATTCGCCTAAGGGCCACTTTACAAGTTATTGACCACATATCCCCTTTAAGCAATAAGTGCATTGGTAGGTGTTTCGATTTATAAAAGATCCAGCATTTATCGGATCCCGTAACCTGTCGATATGACCTACCCGCGAATCATGGCGAACGACTCGTCCGAGGAGAAGTAGGAGGAGCCAGGCACCACCGTCACAGTCTCCTTGCCGGCATTGATGAGGTCTGGGTCGACCTCGTCTTCCCGCGGGTAATTACCCTGGTGGTACAAGAGGGTGCATTTACACTGACTACTACCGTAACATATGATGCTACAGGAAAACACGGTTACCACAGCAACTTGCACTGACTAGTTACCATAGCAACAATGTTATACTAATTAGTTACCACAGCAACAAAGTTATACTGATTTACCACAATGTTAAAATTGCATCAGCTACTATGGTGCAACATATAGGTACAGTAAAGCATTGTTACCACAGCAACAAAGCTTACACCAACTAGTTACCAAAGCTATCCCACCCAACTACCGGTACGCATTAATAAAACAGAAAAAAAAGTGCTATCATAGCAACAAAGACTATTTTTATCCTGATTACACATGGTTATTCCAGGTAGGACTTCGTTCATCAAGTTAATGGAAGTAAAATCTTGAAGCTGCATTATCTGATGAAAGCATCAGATTTCAAAACCAAAACACTTAGCTAGGTTTGTCCCTGCATCTCTAAGTTAGATACTATGCACTCATTAAACATGCACACTAGGAATACTAGGTCAGTTTAATAGAATATTTGACTGCTGAAGCCTATCATGTTCAGCCTTTCAGTGTGCACACCAATATTAATTTGGCACGTTTTTGCTTAATATAAAGTTAATCCTTTGAAATAAAAGTAACTTCACACTAAAGTAAAGTAGATTGTAGCGATCAACCCAACATATACTTTTTTCTTCAAAGGTGGCTGAAACTCAAATCTATCGGATTATGTGACTTTAGATGGTAAAACTTTCGCAATGAGTTATTACATGTAGATAATAATTATGAAAATTGCTGACATGTACGTGGCAATTGCTGACGCCCATTATGTAAAATTCCACAGGCGCACAACACAAACAAGATACTTAACCATTTTCTACAGATCAATAGATCACGACCAAATTTTTAAGCTCAGTCTTTTCTAAAGTTATTTGAATAGGTTTTGACCCATTTGAAATCATGCATCCCAAGACACAATTTTAGCATATGCCTATATCCATATGTAAAAACGGCGTCTTGCGATGACGTCAGACTTACTCACCAGTCCGAGCACGCCGTTCTCACTTTGCAGGTTCACCGTTATCCCAGAGATGTAGTTACTGGCGAGCATTGGCATTCCGATTCCCAGGTTGGCTATGTACAGTTAAAGAGACTATATCGGCGAGTGCAGAGCTAACCGAGGTCACACAGATTTTTAGCAATCAAATCTCAAGTTTTCAAGGCTATATTTTAAGTCAGAAATTAAATTGCTAAGAGTAAGACCCCCTACCTTATTAAAAAAAGATTATAACTTTTTTTGATATAGTTACACATGTCCTAGACTAGTAAACACATCGTTGTACTTTCAATCTTTTGCTTTTCAATCATTCTGAGAGCATTTCCTTTACTTAATACCTGTAAAGTATGCAGACAGTGCGTATAGCAGCTGCGTGGTCACTGACCCATGTTGACCCCTGTGACATCAGAGTAACCTTTCGTGTTGGCCGCAGGCCCCAATAAAGTCACTTGCATACTAGTCATTGTGGTGTTCACTAGTCTCATATTATATGGTGTCAGATCGTGAATCTGTACCCGAGAAAACCCACCATGGCTCTATCAGCCCTAAAACCACCACAGCCATTGACATTTGAAGGAAATCTAGCAATGAACTGGCGCGCCTGGTATCGTGCGTATGAGATATACAGCATAGCAACAGGAGCAGTGAGTAAGCCAGAAAAAACTCAGTGTTGTGTGCTGGACTCGAAGCTCAGAAGCTACACTTGACCTTCAAATTCGACGCCAGTGAGAGACAAGTTGGAACCGTTAGTGAAAGCGCTCGAAGAGTACTGCATTGGGAAGACAACATAACTGTGGTGAGGTACACGTTTAATTCGTTCAATCAGTCAAGTGAGTCAATGGATGCGTATATTCGCGAACTTCAGCACCAAATATCGTATTGTGATTACGGGAACATGGAAGAGTCATTGCTGTGCGACCGCCTGGTTTGTGGAGTCAAAGAAGTCAAGTTATGAGATAAGCTACTCCAGACACCCAATTTGTCACTAGACAGGTGTCTAGAAATGTGTAGATTAAGTGAGAACACCCACGCGCAACTACACCAACATGACGAAGACACCAAGGTAGAACACGTGGATGAAGTCAGCAAGCGTTCGGGCGCATATTCAACTCCTGCGCGGCAGACTACACCAACACCAACACCATGTGCGCGCACGTGGCAGAGCCGGGGAACGCTAGGAAATGCACCGCGTTCCACATGCACTGAGTGCGGATACCAGCATGGCAATGCCATATGCCCAGCAACTAACTAATAAACAATGCATCAACTGCAAGCGATATGGGCACTTCCAAAAAGTATGTAAAACTCAACGTGGAGGCCGGGCGCAAGTAAATGAAATACTGACCGACAATGACGAGCTGGTCGAAGATGAAGACCATGACACGGACAATGATTTGTTTGTCGGAGAGATAGACAGCGAACCAGGACGCAACAACATTCTATGGTATGTTAAATATAATTTACTAAATGTACCAATTAAATTCAAGCTTGACACTGATTCTCAAACAAACATTGTGCCATGTAGTGTATATAATGCCCTCAACAACACCGTGCTAGCGCTGTCAAAATGTTGCCTAATCACTTATTCAGGTGAGTACATATGGCTAGATGGGCAAGCCGTTATCGTTGTTGGAGGCTTGCCGTTAACATTTCAAGTCACCGCGCACGGCACACCGATACTGGGAAAGACACGTGCGTCCAACTGCAACTGGTCTAACGTGTCGATGAAGTGTCAATCATCCACAGAAAAGTGTCCACAAGTGAACCGACAGCATATGATCTGGTAAATAAATATGCAGATATATTTACAGGTTTAGGAAATGTTGATCTAGTAATTGATCCACATGCCATTGCTGATAAAATGAAAATTGAGTTAGATAAAATGTGAAAATTAGGAGTTATTGTACCGCAACATGAACCGACCCCATGGGTAAATTCAATAACGATAGTAAGAAAACCAAATAAAATACGTATTTGTTTCGACCCGATGAAGCCATATTGAGAACACCATACCCTACCCGAACAGTTGAAGAAGTTATTGCAAAGACCCATAATGCGAAGCATTTTTCTGTAATTGATGCCAACAGTGGGTACTGGCAAATTGAACTTGATAATGATAGCGCTAAGCTATGTATATTTAATACTCCATGTAAAAACGTTGTGTGGTTTTTGGCAGCACGAGCAAGAAAGTGCATTTACTAAGTTGAAAAAACTGTTAGTGACAGCACCGGTTTTGAAATATTACAACGTAAATGATCAAATAACAAGTGGATGCATCTAAATCAGGCCTTGGTGCGGCTACATTCCAACAAAATAGACCAATTGCGATGGCTTCGAAAGCGCTTCACAAATGTCAAGTGAGTTATGCCGTCATCGAGAAAGAATTATTGGCAATTTGCTTTGGCTGTGTCCGCTTCCATGAATATGTGTACGGAAAAGAAATTGTAGTAGAAACCGACCACAAGCCACTTGTAGCAATAATGTCTAAGCCATTGTATGTCCTGTCAGCCCGTATGCAGCGTACACTTAGTTCAAAATGGGTGGCCAGCTCAAAACAGTCGCATGACACCATGCGCTAAACCGTTTTTCACTTTCAAAGACAATGTTACGTATTCTAATGGTATGCTATTTAAAGACCACCAGGTTTTTATTCCCAAGACGCTACAAAAAGAAGTGTTGCACATATTACATGAAACCCATTTGGGAATTATAAAATGTAAACAATTAGCCAGAGATAATGTGTTTTGGCCAGGCATGAATGGCCAAATCGAAGATCTAATATCCCGTTGTGAAATTTGCCAAATTTATAGAAATGCTCAGCACGCAGAACCGATGATACTACGTGACATCCCGCAAACCCCTTTTAACAAGGTAGGAGTTGACCTGTTCCAATACCAAGACAAAACATACATTATCTTAGTAGACTATTATTCTAAATTTCCGGAGGTGACAGAACTGCAAAAAACTGATTCTAGTACAGCAATTAAAGCACTATGCGAAATATTTGGTAGACACAGCATACCAGCCACATTAGTGTCAGACACCGGCCGACAGTTCACCAGCCAAGAATTCAGAAATTTCGCGAAAAACTATCAATTCGCCCAAGTATTTTCAAGCCCGTACTACCCGAAAAGTAACGCCCAGACAGAACTTTATGTCCAAACAATAAAAAAAATGAAGAAAGCTTCACAAAGTAAACAGGATTTCAACCTATATCTATTAAATTATAGAAATACTCCTATGAAAGATTTCAACGCGTCCCCCGCACAATTACTAATGAGTCACAGGCTAAAATACTGAGTGTAAAGGAACATCTAAAACCGCAAGCTCAACATTAAAAAAAAGCGAAACCTAATGGACAGACAACAGCAAAAGTGCTATTATGATAAAAAAGCTGGTAAACTACACAAATCACTCAAAGTTGCGGACCAAGTTAAATATATGACAAATTAAGGCAAATGGAAACAGTGCACGATAACAAAGACAAATATACTTGGCCCGCGAGATTATCAAATTCAGAACCAGGCAGGAAACCAATTAAGACGTAACAGGGTGCACGTGTTCAAATTGCCAAATCCAAGTCCAAAGCACAACACAGACGCTAAGAACAGATCTAATTACTCGCGACCACAAGTCAACATCCAGTCAAAGAAAAATAGTACTGATAGCCAATTAGCAAGCTAGCCAGCACCAGCCGCACACACAACTAGATTTGGGTGCATGTCACGTCCGCCAAGCTGGTTCGGCAGAACAACAATAACCTGAACATAGATGCAGCGCACAACTAGAACTCAACCGAGTGGCAAGCCACGGGGTGCGCCGAAAGCTAAGACAATTCTACACATACATAAGTCGTTGATTCTAAACTGATTGTATCAAAGGTGTAATGATTCTATTTCAGCTAACTGATATCATTTACTACATGTAATAATGAATTTCAACATTTATAAAAGTTCATGAATTGTTGAGAGAGAATATGTATAAGGACCGACTTATGTACCGGCGAAGACGCAATGCGAGAGTGAATATCACTCAAGTGAACACAAACGAAAAAAACATTGTGCCAATTGTAGTAGATAACATTACTTCACATTGTGATAACATTACTTCACATTGTGATAACATTACTTCACATTGTTCGTCATTACACTTGTTCTTCAAAAAAAAAAAAAATTAGATGATGATCACGATGATTCCCTCTTTGATACTCGATGCCCCGGTGGTAAATAAACGTAAATAAACGTAAACACATTTATCACGGGCGGAATCTTTTAGTTTAGGTTAAGAAGTTAGTGGTAAAGAATAACCATGTCGAATAAACATTTATTCGAGCTCTAAGGGAGGTTACAGTAATGCGAGTCAGTAATCGAATAATTTATCCAACTATATTATATCCGAAGATTATGTACAAGTTGAACAGAAAAACAGCTATCTTCTAAATATAAACGTTACGTTGAAAGTAAGATTCTGTAGGAATAAAACATCTCGATGTATATCATAAATCTTGATAAAGGAAGGTGTAAAGTATGTAGACAGTGCATATAGCAGCTGCGTGGTCATTGACCCATTATAGAAACACAAAGATGCTCGGCCGCTGGGAGCACTCCATGAGACTACAAAACTCTTCCCCTTCATATCACCTGTGATGCAATCATCCTAATCAAGATAACCAACTCTGGAACCAGTACTTGAAAGAGAAAAGAAAACAAGTCACACAGATGAACAGTGAATAAGTTGTGCTTTATTGGCATCAACTCCTGTCCATCCCCCTACATGTGACCTATCACCTTCACTCCTTACCTGCTGTCCACACTATGCATCATTACCATACTTCTATATAGGAAGCAGTGCCTACAGCCCTTGGAACTGGGGTCCCTTGGGTGTTTCTAGAGTAGGTCTGTCTCACTCAAGAGCCACGAGTAGAGTGGTCACTCTCCAGTGAGACTGAAGCAGTGTCCTGAATAATTAGTTAAATCTCAGTATCAGGCTAGTGTGGTCAGAAGGCCAAGGCAGTCAGCCAATCAGGCGGCCCCACAGCTGGGGTGGGAGCCAACCCCCAGTGGAGGTGGCTGTCACTCAATTCAGCTGCAGGTGGTGCCCTGAGTGCATATGCAAATGATGCTGGAGGTGGGCCTGCCCCATGGTCATGGGTGAACAGGTAGTTGTATACAGTTACAGATATATATATATATTCAAAATGTCCCTTTTCTCCAATTGTATTCTTTATGAACACATAGAGAAACATTTCAATAATCATGTACTGTCTCTTTTATAGGAACATCTCTTCATTAACTCCAAGCATCATATATAACATATATTTCACATCACTCAGTATCATATACAATGGGAGTGGGATTCTATTGCTTTTAGTTTACATAACCTGGTTCCCACTCCTTCGTCCAAGAATAATAATGCTCTCTGCCAATATATAATTCTTAACCGAAAATCTGTATATTTTTACACCAGGTTGACCCCTGTGACATCAGAGTAACCTTTCGTGTTGGCCGCGGGCCCCCATAAAGTCACTTGCATACTAGTCGTCGTGGTGTTCACTAGTCTCATATATTTAACTCAAGGGCATATCCAAGGATTTTGATCTATTCCCCAGGCCTTTTCAGGTTATTTCCTAATTTAAGGTAATTTCAAGAGGTATCCTCAAATTCTAATCCTTCTCAAAATAGAGCGAATCATGGCCAATGCGATATCAGCACCCAGTTTGTGAGTATTGTATGGAAATTGCACTCTTGCACCCTCTGTGCCAGGAATATCAAAAGTGAAAATAATTAAGTGTCAAATTGAAAATGTGCTGTGAAAAGGATACCATACATGCCGTCCTTGAACTCCATGGCGGCCCGCTTAATGATGCGATTCCTCTTCCTTTGGGATTCGGTGATTTGACTGTCATCGGTTTTCTCCTTCCGAATGGTCTTTCGCTGAGGAGAGGAATAATACATTAAGGAATTTTAAGACAATTGTTTTAAGAATGAGGAGAACATAGTTGTTATGGCTAGCTACATAAATGTGATGTTCTGAATAAAATGGCATACCATGTCACTTTAATAGAACCTGTTACTGTTAAAGTCTATGGTGTATTAGTTTTGACGGGCTTGCCAAAATTAATTTGGCATATTTGCACTTCAAATATCTCAAGTCTTCTTTTTTTTAAAGCGACTCCAAACTAAAGCAAAGTAGATCATAACGACTTATCAAATGTATTAATATCGGAACATGACAGAAACTCAAAACCATTGTATTGTGCAACTTTAATAGGAACGGGTATGGACTGGTTAGCTCAATATCAGGATAATGTGAGTGAATGGGATATCGTGTTATGGTGCCAGCAGCTGGTCTCAGTGGGGCAGGGCCTATATAGTTGCCATGAGTGCACAGTCAGTACCAGTTCTGATAAGACCTTACATGTTGCTAGGACGTAAAAAAAAAAAACACAAAAAACTAAGCAACTCTTAACTGACACCGAATGGAAGACCTTGCCTTTCTAACATGTGGTATTAATTTTTTTATTTATATTATATTTTTTGTCTGTACTTTTATGCTGATTTCAGTCGGACTATGTAACTTTAAGTACTTGTCGGTGAGGTTATGGATGGTGCAATGACAGTGAGTTTTTATTTCCGTTGATACGGAATGCCTGATGACTATGAGTCCATCCAGTGTTTCTACAGGCGCACTTCCGCTGTGTGAGGAGTGCATTCACTTCCGCTGTGTGTGAGGAGTGTGTGATATATGCTAATATGTATAGAGAGCTGGTTACGGTGTGTGATGTACGACCGGGAACCAGCCGGGAATCAGCGGAGGAACCTGCGAACGGAACCTGAATAAATCACTTGTATCACGGACACGGTAGCGTATGGTCTTCCTTATCTTTACATGGTGTCAGATCCAGACCAAGTTACCGAAATGTCGCTGCAAGGCTTGAAACCCCCAGGACATTTTAACATGGACGAACACCTTGCCTCCAACTGGTACAGGGGGTACATTAGCTACAAAATTTATGCTACAGCAGCGGGGATAGCTGCAAAGCTGGAAAAAGTGCAAGCATGCATTTTTCTACATGTGGCAGGGCCAGAGGCACAAAAGGTTTACTGGACCATGAAGTTCACGCCCAGTCAGCAGGATAAACTAGCGCCCCTTGTCGAAGCATTCCGCCACTACAGTGAGTGCAAAACGAATTTGATGGTATTGCACTACAGATTTAATTCATATGACCAGGGAGTGGAAAAAATGGACAACTACATAAGGGAGCTCAAGAATTTACTTCCGCACTGTGAGTATGGCGAAGACGACGAATCGTTATTGTGTGACCGTATAGTGTGTGGTATTAAATGTGATACATTGCGGCACCGGTTGCTTCAAACGCCCAACCCTTCAATTTTGTGAAAATTGATTGATTGGTGGTTTCTTTACGCCGTGTCGGCAGCATAGGCCATATTCACGGCGCCTTTGTGAAGACATGTGCCGCATGAGTGGGCGCACAGCCGCTCAGCTGTCAAGAGACAAGGCGGCAACAGCAGTGGACACTATTAGTAGGCGTCAATCATACCAGGCGGAAACACCGGCAGCGAGACCAGCACATGCCTGGGGACGCAAATATTCGGCGAGCGCACCCAACTCAGGACGAATACCATGCGGATGGTGTGGATATAACCACCGGAAAGGACAATGCCCAGCTAAAGGGAAACTGTGTGCCGGTTGCGGTAAAATTGGGTATTTTATCAAAGTGTGTAGGAGTCAGGTACAGCGAACACCGGTGGACGAGATTGGTACGTACCAACAAAACATACCACCAGACATGACACGCCCCCCCCACCAGATGAGCCAATGGAGGACGACATGTTCATGGGAGTGTTGTCTGACATCAACTCTGACCTTTGGTTAGTGAACATCAACATTGGAAAAACAGTGGTGCGATTCAAAATGGATACCGGATAGCAGGCGAACATCTTACCAGCCAGGATCTTCAAGAACATTGGCAACATTCAACTCAGACCAAGTAAATGCAACTTGGTCACATATGCTGGTACACGGATTCGACCGATTGGAGAGTGTATAACAAGCGTGAAGGGACACGAGGTGCGCTTCCAGATCACCAATGTCAGGGCACCGATACTCGGGAAGGACGCTTGTGTTCGTCTGCAGCTAATCGTGTGCATCAACACGATCAACACGGCAGACACCCATACCAGCGACGCCCGCCACTGTTGAACAAGCACAATACCTGGTAAAAGAATATTCTGATGTATTCCAAGGGTTAGAGAAGATCAAAACAAAGGCTAAGATATATGTAGACAATCAAGTTGAGCCATGTATTGACCATCCTCATCGAATTCCTCACGCAATTGAAAGTAAAGTAAATCTGAATTAGATCGCATGATAGAATTAAATGTCATAGTTGAGGTAACTGAACCTACCCCCTGGGTGAATTCCATCACAATTGTCAAAAAGCCAAATAAAATCAGGGTGTGTTTAAATCCGACTAAACTGAATAAAGCAATTAAGAGAGGAACATACCCTACGCGTATGATCGAAGAAGTAGTGTCAAAATTAGATAACGCCAAGTATTTTTCAGTTTTGGACGCTAATAGTGGCTATTGGCAAGTCAAACTTATAATAATAATAATAATATATTTATTTCCACATGATCAATGTACACACAAGTTGATATTTATATCAGTAATTCCTTCACATGAAAAAGGAGAAAGCAGAAGTACAATACTTATGAGGTGCTTTCCCCATTTTAAAAATAACACAGATACATTGCTTATACCATAGAAATAATAAATAGAAAAATAAAAGTTAAAAGCATATCAACATTACCCTCAATACTGTCAATTACATCTCAATATTTATGTACTAGACTACTATGTGTTTTCCCTCTGATAAAGCTTAAATATTTTCTTTTTATAGATTCGTTGAAACATATAAATGTTTTTTGAACATTTGATATTATCGTCAAGTGAATTCCATATTTTTATACCACATATAGAAGAAGATACATTGAGACTTTAAATTTGTTCTTGCAAATACTTGTCTTAGGTTGTTACTCTGCCTTGTGTCATGGCTACTATCTGAACTTATTTTGAATAAAGACTGTAGATTTTTTGGCAGTAGCCCTTTGTTTGCATTGTAAATTATCATACTAGATTTGATCTTAACCAAGTCTATTAATTTTAATACATGAAGATCAAAGAACAGCTTATTAGTGTACTCCCGATATCCAACGTTGCAAACAATTCTCACTGCTCTCTTTTGTAGCAAATAAATGCACTCCATATTTGTTTGATGTGCATTTCCCCATACTTCACAACAATACGATACATAAGGCAGAAATAATGAATAATACAATATTAAGCATCCATTTTTGCTTAGCCATATTTTGCCTTGTGCATAATTGCAATAGTTTTGGACAATTTAGATTTAATCATACTAATATGCTTTTTCAAATTAAGTTCATGATCTATTAGCACCCCTAGAAATTTACTGACATAAACCATTTCGATATCAGTATCATTTATACGTACAGTAACATTAGATTGTTTTTTATAATTACTAAACAGCCTGAAATTAGTTTTTGCTACATTAAGTGATAACTTGTTTATTCCAACCTATAGGTTCAATTTAATAAGTTCTTTGCTTATATCGTTGCCAAGTTGAACTGGGTCATTTCCTGAGTGTCATTAGCAAATAGAATGAATTTAAGAAGCGATGACACATTAAAAATATCATTTATATATCAAATGAATAACGTAGGTCCCAGAATTGAGCCCTGAGGGACTCCACATACCACATTTGCTAAGTCTGAGTCCTCGTCATCTAAATTGACATATTGTTGTCTATTTTGTAGATAATTAGTAAGCCAGTTATTGGCAATGCCTCTGATACAGTAGTGATTTAATTTTTCTATTAACAAATTATGGTCAATTGTGTCAAATGCTTTTTTAAGGTCAATAAATACACCAATAGTACATTTTTTGTTGTCCAGAGCTGAGGTAATTTCTTCTGTCAGTTCTAATAATGCCAATGATGTGGACATTTTAGATCTGAAACCATATTGACTGCTACACAAGGTATCGTGTTTATCAATAAATGTTTCCAGTCTACTATTGAACAGTTTTTCTAATATTTTTGAAAACTGTGGCAAAAGTGATATCAGTCTATAATTAGTGAAAACGCTGTTATCTTCTTTTTTAAATATAGGAATTACTTTAGCGACTTTCATTTTATTTGGAAAAGCTCCATTCTTAAAGGAGCTGTTACATATATAGGTAAATGATGAAGAGAGCTCTAAGCTTTGTACCTTTAACACTCCCTAGGGTAGGTTCAGGTATACCCGGTTACCATTCGGTATCAGCACAGCAGGTGATATATTTATATATGATGAACAAAATATTAGGCGATCTAAAAGGGGTGAACGTGGTCACAGATGACATTTTGGTGTATGGCAAGTCAGTAGCCGAGCATACTGAGAACTTAACAGCAGTCCTGAAACAAGCCAGAGAGGTAAACCTCAAACTGAATCCGGCAAAGTCGAAAATATGTAAAACTGAAGTAACCTATGTAGGCCACACCATTACGCAAGAGGGGTTGTTACCCAGTAAAGAAAGGGTACAAGCAATCACAGACATGCCAACTCCCGACTAAGGTAGCTGCAGTACAGCTTTTTTTTTTTTTTGCACGCATCGATATACGTTACCACAACGTTGGCCGCACGCTACCAATACGTTGCGCTGACGCCGAGTAGCTTGACGTTTCTTGACGATTAAAAGTGATTTTGCGCATTGGCGGCACGCCGGCGAGATACGATGTAGTGTGACAGGGCTATTACCACCGCACTGGTGATATGGTTTTACAATGTAAATAAAGAAGTAACATTGCAAGTAGACGCGTCCAAATCAGGCCTTGGCGCAGCACTAAAACAAGAGAATCGACTGATTGCATTAGTTTCCAAGTCATTAGATAACACACACGTCTAATTATGCAACAATTGAAAAGGAGTTACTAGCAATATGCTTTGGATGTAAGAAATTCCACAATTACATTTCCCGCAACATCCGAACAGTTAAAACCATACGCGCAAAAGACAAAAAGTCAACAGATCCTAAGAATTCAAACAACCCAAAAGAAATTTTTTGACAGACACGCTGGCGCACCACATCATCCGTTAAAGATAAGCGATAAAGTAAAATACTTAACGTATACAGGTGAATGGGCTGACGGTCAAATCAAACGCACAGACGAACACTGAAATAGAAGGTACGAAATAACGAACACAACTAACAAAGTAGTAGTGAGAAACCGCATACACATATTCAAAGTAAAAAAAGACGAACAGAAAGCAGGTCGAATTCCGCAGAAAAACATTCAAACCAACGAACAAAAGTCGTCACAAACTGAACAAAACGACGAGAATATGGACGATTACGACTATTCCATATATGAACCACACAACGAATATGTCACTAGATACGGTAGGACAGTAAGCCAGTTAGCAGATTGGGAGTGGACATACCCCTTGCCGCAGCCGAGGCCGCAAAGTAGACAATTAACAGCTAAGTAGGTGAAAACACGCTTCAGTGCACACCAGATCAGCACGCGTAGTGCAGGTTAACACTCGACGCAAGTCATAGTTGCAAGTTATTTCATGATTATAAAACATTTTGCCAGACTACATGTACACCACAAACGCCATTGTCAAACATTATATGAATAAGGCAAAATCTGCAGGTCGATGAAATTGTTAGAGTTAAGGAGAGTGAAGTAGAACTACAGGTTAAATTGCGATATGATAAGATAAATGTGTCAGTTGATTGTTAAGGTAATTGACATCGAGGATGCAACAGACAAACAGTTCATTAATACATTAATGAACATACTCTTGAATTCGTAGTGAAATTGTTGTTAAAGTTATTAAAGGTTAAAAGGTACGCGAGACAGAGACAAGATTGCATAGGAACAAATTGAGTAATTATCAAACTTTATTAAAGGAAAGAGGATGTGACATATGCTAATATGTATAGAGAGCTGGTTACGGTGTGTGATGTACGACCCGGAACCAGCCGGGAATCAGTGGAGGAACCAGCGAACGGAACCTGAATAAATCACTTGTATCACGGACACGGTAGCGTACAGACTTCCTTATCTTTACAGAGTGCACACACTTCCACTGTGTGAGAAGTGCATGCACTTCCGCTGTGTGTGAGGAGTTCACACACTTCCGCTGTGTGAGGAGTGCATTCACTTCCGCTCTGTGTGAGGAGTGCACGCACTTCCACAGTGTGTGAGGAGTGCACACACTTCCACTGTGTGAGAAGTACATGCACTTCCGCTGTGTGAGAAGTGTGTGCACTTCCGCTGTGTATGTGGTGTGCATGCACTTCGGCTGTGTGTGAGGAGCGCATGCACTTCCGCTGTGAGAGGAGTGCATGTGCTTCCGCTGGGTGTGAGGAGCGCATGTACTTCTGCTGTGTGTGAGGAGTGCATGCACTTCTGCTCTGTGTGAGGAGTGGATGTACTTCCGCTGTGTGTGAGGAGTGCATGCACTTCTGTGTGAGGAGTGCCTGGAGTGGAGACCCACCTCGATCCTCTTCTCGTACTTCTGCCCGTGCACCACGGCCTGCACGTACAGTGACGGCAGGTGCACGTCCTCTGCTGGGATGGTGCCCACCTCGACCAACTCCTCCACCTCGACGATGGTGAAGCCCCCTGCCTTGGCCATGGGCTGGTTGAAGTTGCGCGCCGTCTTCCTGAACACCACGTTGCCCGCCTTGTCGGCCTTCCACCCCTTGATGAGCGCAAAGTCGCCATTGATCGCCAGCTCCATCACATAGGGCCGACCCTCGAACACGCGGTCCTGCAACGAGAGCATGGGTTCAGTTTCTTTTTCTCTCTTTTTTTCTTCTTCTCCCCCTCCCACCCCACCTTAAATTGCCTTTTTTAATATAAGAAATTCCTTAATATTCCCCTTTGGGGAGTAGGGCCTATATATTCACTTCTACGATTCAGCATTATTATATTTATTTGTAATAAATCGCACACTGATCCATGATGCAGGACTGACAAGCGAACATTTTTTAATCAAATTTTTATATAATTTGTTTCAATATTTTAGGTTCAGGAGTGTACAGCAGTAATATATTTCTACCGTTCCACAAGCCCTCATTTATTTTAATGACACAGTTAGTATAGAGACTATTCACTGCATGACGTACGAATTCCCACGAATTCCTAAACTTACTCAAATTAATACAAGTACATAATATTAATCAATCTTTCTATGTTTTAGGTTTGGGAGGAGACCATATTTATGCGAATCAGCACTACTTGGTTTAATTGTTTTAAAATGGCACAATCGAGGGGAGCTAATTCTCTAAATACATTTCTCCAAGATATGATGGTATTTCATTGACGTTCTTTTCTGTGGTGCTTTGTGGGGCTTCTTTTTGCGGAGGTTTCATTTGGAATAGGATTGGGGAAAAGGGGAGGGGGGGGCAGTAGTTAAAGTTATCTTTCCACGAGAATTGTGGAAGAGGACAACTCTAGGCTGAGGCTGGTACTATAATAACTTGCCGTTATTGGTACATTAGAGTAACGAATAGTCTTGTAGCTATCACCTTTGGTAGTGTGAGAAGATTGTGCTTTATACTATAATATATACTCGGTGGTGAAGTCTTAGTGTGGTCTTTGCCTGGGGACCAGGTGGGAGAAGTGAACGGGGAAAGAGGTGTTGCTTGTCAGCTAAGACTTGGTGACAGTGGCGCCCGCATGAACCTAAGGGTGGTGTAGTCGTAGTGCTAGGCACTCAAATAGTGGCGGCCAAGTAAACCTAAAGGTGGTGTAGTTATAGCACCAGACACTCAGAAAATGGCAGCCATGTGAACCTAAGGGTGGTGTAGTCATAGTGCCAGGCACTCAGACAATGGCAGCCACATGAACCTAAGGGTGGGTAGTTGTAGTGCTAGGCACGCATTGCAGAGCACACCCCGATTAACCTAGCTAGTTAAAATGTGCAATGCGCCGGTACCCAGCGCGACCTCTGCTGGGCCCCGCTGCAGTAACCAACCTCCCGTGGATCGCTGGTCACGTCGACGCCGCCATCGGCGTTGTATTTTATTGGGGCGCCACCCTCGTGCACCAGCGTGCCGTAGGCGGTCGGCGTGAAGAAGGCCGGGATACCAGCGCCGCCCGCGCGAATCCGCTCTGCCAGCGTGCCCTGTCAGGAAATAAACAGTTTGGCCATTTCTGGGAGAAAAATAATACCAAACAAAATCTAAAAAAACTAAACGCATGATAGTATCATAGAAGAAGGAAGGTGGTGCTCCGTGAGTGTTTGGTGTTTGGTGTTTGTGTAGTGGTGCTCCATAGGTGTTTGGTTTGTTTGTTTATTGTTCTTTTACGTCCTAGCAACATCTAAGCTCATTTTAGGACGGGTACCTACTTGTGACAGTGTGCACTCATGGCGACTTTATAGTGCTGCCCCACTGGGAGACCAGGCCACCAGCACCATGACCTGATATCCCACTCGGTCACATTATCCTGACACTGAGCCAACCAGTCCATGCCCTATCCTAATAATGCCAAGCGCCTGGCTAGGAATCGACATGTATCAATTTTTAACTCATTGGTTTGACTCGACCAGGGTTCGAACCCACGATCCCATGGGTTCGGATCCCCATATCTCCCAAAACAGGAATCGGATGCTCAACTCATTCGGCCATCCCGTCTGTGTGGTGGTGCGGTGCTCCATGACTGGTGTTTGTGTAGCGGTGCTCCATGAGTGTCTGTGTAGTGATGCTTCATATGTTTGTTTAGTGGTTCTCCCTGTGTTTGTGTAGTGGTTCTCCATGTGTGTTCAAGATGTTTGTGTAGTGATGCTCCATGTATACCTAATGTTTGTTCGGTGAAACTCCCTATGTTTTTTATGTTTATGAAATGGTGTTCAATGTGTGTTTAAGATGTTTGTGTAATAGTGTTCCATGTGTGTTTGATTTTGATGATTAGAAGCAAACATACAATTTTCAAGTGTTTACATCACAGTAAATGCATAGCAATTCTCACTTTCAAAATCAAGATGATGAAATATTATGTACATTGACCAATTATAGGGGTTGATGATGTTGCGGCAACCTAAATTATCCATAGCACACACGCACACTAGGTAATCGTCCTATCCAACGAATTATTGCTGTGTATATGAATAGATCAGTCTAGGCTGGTATGAACAATCTGGTAGGCTGGAACACAAACAAACAAACATCTTAAGCTTAAATTCAAATGATTTACATTTACTTTCATTTGATTTGTAATAAATTTTTTATTTTATGCGTTCTGCTTTGTTGAAGGGTCATTTCATATATTGACAGCATTATTCAGACGTAATATATCTATACCTCTACCCATACATTACATACTTTCGGCATTACTACCTGTCATATTTTACATCAGTACATAATCATATCATGCCAGGTATCAATTGCGGTGATAAATATGTATTTTATATCTATGAAAACTGAGCTGCAGTCGCATGGAATATGGAGTGGGGTGATATGTGATGATACCTACTATCGCGCGTGAATCACCGCTAAAATGTGTCAGGCACTGTTATCTTTATGGAGTGCCTGAAGTGAGGTGCAAAGTCTACACAGAGGTAAATACTAACCATGTCCCTTTAGAACCAGCATAGAAACTGTACCGTGGAGCTTTCCTTTAAACCATTGTCACTGGTACTTGAGATTGGGGCCTTGTGAAGTGGAAACCCAAGTGTATTTTTCACGTTTAGGCAATTGGCCCGGGTCAGGTGGATAATGTCGTCCTATCAATTGTGAACAATATATTTATTAACACAAAATGCATTTATTATCACTGTAATATAAAATTAGACCAACCTGTGGTGTCAGTTCCACCTCCAATTCACCCGACAGGTACTGCCTCTCAAATTCAGCATTCTCACCGACATAGGACGATATCATACGCTTGATCTATGATAGAACAAACTTCATTAAGTTAACAAAAATCATTCCACATTTATTACCACTCAAATTATTTTATTTTCCACCAGAATTCACACAATGAGTGCTTGCTGGTATCCACGCCAGTGAATGGACTTATTCCTACCTGCCTAGTCTTTAGAAGGAGCCCAAGCCCGAAATCGTCGACACCAGCATTGTTGCTGACCACGGTGAGGTCTTTGGATCCAAGCTTGAGCAGTGAGTTTATAAGGTTCTCGGGGATTCCACACAATCCAAATCCTAAAGAAACAATAACATAAATGTAACATAATCTAAACTTGAAATTTCGGCAAACAAGAACATTACAATACTGCACCACCTTGTCACAGAGGTTGTCAGTATTATAGTACTTTTTAATAGGGTACTGTAAAATATTCCGGTAATGATGCATTGGTGGGGGAATGCAAATGTTCTATTTATGAAAAAGGTATATAGGGCAAGGTGCATAGATGTGCCTATAGTTGCTGGTGGTACTTGACTCATTGGTAAATAGACATTGTGGTGCTAGTAAGATAGTGTGTAAGGGGCGCTTAGACCTCTACCCACTACCCCCTCCCCCCTCTGCTAGTCATGGATCACCACACACTCAGCTCAGGGCAGGTGGACCAAGGGAACCATGCCACTTGGTGGTGGTGGGCAGATCACTGTAACCATGGGGACCGGAAATGCTTGTTTCTCATTGGTAGAGCTGTAGATGCTTGATTCTCATTGGGAGATGTGGTCAGGTGATATGGCATACTGGATCCATGTACCATATAAAGAATAAACCTGAGGGCTTGGCTCTCTCTTCTTTCACTCTTTATACTCTTCCTTTCTCTTTTTACCTGTATTGATTTCACCATAGCTTGCCTACACAACCACAGATTCGAGCCATGGACTTTATAGTACATTGTACCAATGTTGACCTTGACTAGCTAGCTTCAAAGAGAAATAAGACAAGATTGTTTTGAGATGGTTGGTTCGTTCTTGGAGTTTTACATCCTGGCAACAGTATGGTCACATCAGGACGGGCACTTGTGACAGTGCGCACTCATTGCGACTTCTTAGTGCTGCCTCACTGGGAAACCAGGCCACCAGCACCATATGATATCCCACTCAGTCACATTATCCTGACACCGAGCCAACCAGTCCTTGCCCTATCCTAATAATGCCGAGCACCTGGCTAGGAAGCAACAAGTATAAATTTTGTAAGTCACTTGACTCGACCGGGAATTGAACTCCTAACCTTCCACAAGGGAGGCCTACGGTCTACCGATTCGGCCACCACGTCCGATATTTTGAGAAGAAAGCTGATTTAATGTGCAGTAATCAATTAACTAATTGTAGTGGTGCTCCATGTGTTAAACAAATTAAAGTGTTACTCCTAACTATTGTCACTGACCGCCGACAAGAAGCTTGGAACCGTCGGAGATATCTTTGACAGCTTCATCTGCATTTTTGTAGAATTTTACATTCTTCTTCTGACTTGTAGAAAACGGATATGACGCCAACTGTAATGAATGTCATCCTTTAAACATCACTGAATTATAAGCTTGCCATAGTGGACTCTATAGCCGTGTTTACACGGGCAAATGTGAAGCGAATTAGACAAAGCGATTCATATGAAGCGAAGTAGCGGCGCGTTTACACGAAGCGAGTTTGAAAGTGTTTCGGCGCCGGGAACCAGCGGCCTTAGTTCCGCCTGTAGTCGGCAAGCACTGCTATTTGTTTAGTTTACACACGTCGATTCGACGCAGATGTAGCTGCTACGTTAATATCGCTTGGAATTTAGGGTTAATTTAATTAAATTTCATTATTTGAGTATGTAATTCTGTTAAATATGATCGCATTTAATAGATTTCGGCCTAATTGGGCCCTAACACTGCCAGGTACCAGCGATTAGTTACTGCTCCCCCTGTTTCCGGCACGCACTACTATTTTATACTACCGCCGCCCAGGAACCAGTGGAATCGCTTCATATAAACCACCTCCCGAGGCGATCTACAAAAAGCGAATCATATGAATCGAATCAGCCCTAATCCGCTTAAGCGGTGCGTTTACACGGCGAATGTGAGGCGAACTAGGCAAGGCGATTCATATGAAGCGAATTAACTCGCCCGTGTAAACACAGCTTATAATCAGGGAGGAATGTGGAGATCAAATAGAGAATATTGTCACATAAGTAGATACCGGTGTCACAGTTTTAAAAGGTTTCGCCCTGCGTATGCATCACAATCGAACAGCATTTCCGCCAGATTAAGACCGTTGCATCAACTGTTTATGTTGTCATCTATGTTGCTTTGTGCATTAGCAGTGGAATATTCATTGATGTTGTGATTTTTGTTGGTCATTCTTGTTTTATTAACGCTTGCTCGCGCATGTTTACCATGGTGCCTTTTTATTATTATTATGCTTACCCGCGTGTTACTGATGCAGCGCTGGGCCGCTAGCTGTACCGAATAGCTGTTGTTGACAGTGACTGTTGCCTCCCTAATATAAAAAGTGGACCCCCTTCCCCGAGATATATAAAACACACAACCAAGTACACCCCTCCCCCTTTCACTGTTTCAGAGATATTGTGCGAATAGCCGCGCACTTATTTAAATTACCTTGTTACTGCGGCGACTTTACCAAACTGCAGCAGCTGCAATTTGAAAGCGCCGTTCGATTTTGACGTATGCACAGGGCGAAAAGGTAGGTCTTAAACCAACAACCTTTTCAAACCGCGACACCGGCACCATAACAAATTCAGTAATTAGTGCGATTTTTCATCAATGCTTACATGTTCATGACTATAGGCATTTGAATTTGATGAAATTCCATGACATAAACCTAAAAAATTATTATCGGCTCTGCTGGTTCACCTCTGGCTCAGCTATGGAGTTGCGGGAGTAACTTACTAACTACCCTATTTAGGCTATTACTATTAGTATTAGTCCTGAACTTAGACCTAGGGCTTAGGTAGATACACGTGTAGTCGCCGGGGGCGCAACCATCACGATGCATTCAAATGGTCACAATTAACTTACTCGATATGCATCCTCTGTGGGAATATCTGCTGAGATACTTCTGGTTTTGAAAATAATTTTGATTCAGATACATTTTGATGTGTGTTTTATTAAATATTTCCGATTTTACCTACTGAAGAATTGACTTAAGGTTTTCAATATGGCAAAAAAGAAGGTATGGCAGCATTAAACTGAATTTTAAGGCTATAAAAAAATGATAAACCGATTTATCAGACATTGTTTCATATACAATGGGTTGTTGCTCTGGTCAACTGATTTCACCCATAAATTTCAAACAGCCTTCCAAAAATATAGTGTGGATTGTTCGGCAACCATAGCAACCATGATAACTCTAAAACTGTATTTCCTGAAAGAGCATCCCAAAATACCCCATGGTACAAATTCTCATTGTCCTAAGTGGAAGCATTAAGAATATATCAACATTTTTCATCAAATTCTATTCACAAAAGTTGGATCTGTTGGCCTACCCTAATTACTTCACCATTGTCATACAAACCCTATTCGTATTACACATTGAGGGGGTGTAATGACATCACGAGGCAACTTTCGGTGGCCATATTGGATTACATACAGAAGGCTTGCACCTGTCTACATTGTGCTTATTTATTGTTGGTTTATTTGTCATTGTTTTGAAATTTGAGCAGTTTGGCCTAAGAAGTTGTTGTTATAGTGCTGAAGGTAAACACATTGGATGTAAACTGCCCAGAACAGCTCAGAACACAAGGAAAATGATGTTACTGCATCAGCATACATTCACAACAGGGCTAGGCAAGGGTGCTCGTAATCCAAGATGGCTGATTGCTGACCACTGAGTGATGACGTCACGTGCACTCCCTCTATTCACTATTGGTGTCCCATTTGCAAGATTTGGCAATCTTTGAATCGCCATAACTTTGGTTCTATTGAAGATACTGAGGTAATTTAAAGTTGCATAGTCCGATGGTTTTGGATGTCTGTATTTTTTCTGAGATAACTATATTAGATCGATCACTAGTATCTACTTTACATTAGTTCAAAGTTACTTTTATTTTAAATGGTAAACTTTTGAGATATTTTGAATGCAAACATGGAAAATTAGTTTTGGCAAGCTTGCCAAAATTCTGACCCCATAGACTTCTGCAGTAACGGGTTCTGTTAAATTGACTCAGTATTGCCTTCTACACAGATACAAATGCTTAATAAGTGTATCAGTATCTAAGTTAGATATGTAGAATCAAATCTAGATAATTATTTTGGTTTTGAAAATTTGATGCTTCATCGGACTCAATCAATCAATAGTTCCATCCTCTAGTCGAGGGTTGGATGCAATGGTTCTCCACTTGTCCCGATGTTGTGCTGTTCTGATAGACTGTGAATAATTCAAGCCTGTCCACTGTGAAATATTTGTAAACCATGATGTTCTTGGTCTCCCTCTCCCTCTGCTGCCATTCACCTTCCCTTCCAACAATGTACGGTATATTGAACTCTGACGAATGATGTGGCCAAAATAAATAAGTTTCTTTGTCTGTATAGTGGCAAACAAGCTTTTCTTATTTTTAATTTTTCTGAGAACTTCTTTGTTGGTGATCTTCTTTGTCCATGATATTTTCATCATCCTTCGATAAGTCCACATCTCAAATGCTGCTAAACGTTTGTACATTTTCTTAGAGCGGATCGGACTATGCAGCTTTAAACTGTTCTCAGTTCTGGTTTGATCTAGCTACTTAACTATCATATTGTAAGGCGTTATGATTTATTTTTGTAAATTCTGTATCGTACATATATTAGGTCTTAGGCTTAGGCCTTAGGCTTAGCCAAGCCCAAGGCTATGCCTAAGCCTAAGGCTAAGCCTAACTTAGCCCTAACTTCTAAGGCTAAGCAGTGTTACCAGCGTCAGTTTGGTTCCATGCTAGCTTATTCAAAGCACCGTTTTCATACTGTGCTCGGAAAGCAGTGATACACGATGCCCAACTTACCTTATAGACATGGCTCAATCTTATTCTGCTAAAAGCATGAGAAAACAATGTTTTGCTCATACTTCGGACTTGCAAGGAGGCCGCCATTGCTGACAACTGTGTGATTACTCTTCAAGCAGAGTTCTAATTTACTAGGGAATTTGGTACGTAGTAGAGTAATCTAAATTGCGATTGGAGAGTTCGAAACTGACCCGCACAGGTGCTTGTTAGGGCTGGAAACACCAGGTGGCGGCACCTCCTTTTCGCTGGTCCATAGCATAGCGGCCTCGCAGGTTTTCTGGACCTGCGTGGGCTTTGTTGAGGAGACAGACTTGCCAATAACAATAACAGGATTCTGTTGTACGAAGCTGGTTACGCACTTCCGTTCAATTTAATAAAAACTGGTCTCATCGGGCGTAATCAATTAAAGAACTCGGGTCACCCGAGCCACTTTTTGGCGCATGCGCACATCCTACAGACTCAGGTTGAATAAACGAATACGCTCGGGGTGGAAAACATGGTGGCTTAATCTAAAGCTTTTCTTTTTTACAATAATCGATATAAGTACAGATATAAGTACTATTTGTAGAAGCTGACAATCTGGGTTATTTAAAAAACGCATTAAAACAACACGTAGCCCTGTACGGGTAGCTGTTACTCTGCAGGTACCAGCAAGATGTGACGTCATCGCTCCTAGCAAACCCCAGACAAGAGGTGGGTTACTGGGGTCGGGTCGTTTTGCACACGGCACGTGTATTTTCGACTCCACTCGCGGTGTTCGATTTGAAATTCTGACGACTCGGGTGACGCGAGTCGACAGGTGTCGCGGTTTCAGTTTTCAACCGGCTCGTGTTAATCGATTACGGCCAGCGTGGTGATCTTAAGGAACGAGAGTAATATTGCCGGTATTGGACGATAGCTCCGTTGTGTAAGTACATGTAATCGTGTGATTTTATATGATAAGACTTATCTCACAATAGCCACAGGCTATAAGCCATAGGACATAGCCCATAGGCATAGCAACGAGGTGATCATTTTGTTTGAAGGTATACTACATAATCATAGTACATACGAAACTAGTTTAGTTACTTCCGCAGTACTGTCTCTGTGACTGTGAGTCACTGTGAGGGGACTGATAAACAACTCTTATGCCTATGGTAGGTACCCCAGTAAAATTTTCAAATTATTCCAAACATTCAAATTATAATTTCATTGGAAGCTCCAATGAATCAAAAGCAATATGCTTTTTGAATTTTTAAGATATTCCAAAAAATGAATGAGATATGTGCATTTGAAGTTTGTTGAATTTAAGATTTTTTGTATTAGCTAATGCACTAGAGAAGTGCCTTATTTAGGGCTGTTAAATAATAGTCTAATTATAACATTTCCTTGTAGTTTCTTTATTAATGATCAGATCAAACTTCACACCAAGGTTCTTCTTCGTATACCAAATCACCCCAGCTTATCAAAACTGATATAAAAAAAATTAGATCACCGGAAAATGTAGGTTTCCATGGCAACCATAATGCAATCACTCCCACCTACAATATGAGTCAACTGTAGCTATTTTTAAATAATGGTCAGATCCTGATGAAATTTCACATCAAGGTTCTTCTTGGTCTCGCAAATCACCTCAGCTTATCAAAACTGATATAAAAAAATTAGATCACAGAAAAATGTTGGTTTCCATGGCAACCGTAATACAATCATGCCCACAACTGCAGTTTCTTTATAAATGGTTTGATCCTGATCAAACTTGACATCAAGGTTCTTCTTCGTATACCAAATCACCCCAGCTTATCAAAACTGATATACAAAAATTAGATCACAGAGAAATGTAGGTTTCCATGGCAACCGTAATACAATCATGCCCATAACTGCAGTTACTTGATCAAACTTGACATCAAGGTGATTTTTGGTATGGCAAATCATCTCAGCTTATCAAAGCTGATATATAAACAAATTAGATCAGAGAAAAATGTTGGTTTCCATGGCAACCGTGATTCTTAAGCATCTCAGTAATACCACAACTTACAAGTAAGTCTTGTATAAAGCTCTAACGATCACGCTGATGAGATGTTTTTGTTTCTCACACAGTAGCAGGTACATAGTGATTATTTAGTGTGTGTGTAGATGTTTGAGCTTGTTTTGTGTTGGGGTTGGCTATCCAAGGTCGATCCGAAATAGGGAAGGACTTTTTTCTCACTAAGCACATATAGAGACACTTCAATAATATATCGCTTTGTCTATGTTTGTAAACAAAGATCACCAAGCAAAATGTCTGTGATAATCTCAGCTGGAGTCAGATAAAAGTCCCCATCTTTATCATACTGAATTTTAAATTCTGACTCCTAAACAACAAATCCTGCCCTTCCAAAAGGTAATGCCATCAGCCAAATTTGCATCGGTCCATTTTTTAGCAAACTCACGTCCACTTGGGACTTATGGTCACAGAGAGCTTTGTAAAGCCTGTCCTTTTCTTCTACCAAAGAGTCCTGCAAAGGCTGCATAGCTATTTGCTTCAGGTAATTCCGAAGTTCATCAAAAGAAGATTTTGTAAAGGAAATGCCTATCTTAGAATCCAAAATGAACTTGTGCCACACTTGGATTTGAAGTTTACCTTGTGTTTTACCAGTTCCTTTTCAATCTTTTCGCCAACCCACAAGCCACCAAGATCAATTAAAGCCTCTACTATTTTCTCTGTCTTATCACGCGTCTTCTCTTCCGTTTCACACAATTTCCGACGTGCTGCCCTTATTTTCTCCTGGTGAAATTCCAGACGTTCCCATCGTCTTCTCTTTTCAATGACCTCATTCTTGGTCGCCTCTTTAATTGCCAGTTCAATCTTCCTCTTCTTGGTTCCGTTAGATTGTCCTTCAATCCAAGAAGCAGTCTTATTCCCCTTGAAGATGACTCTGGCCTCTACTTTTTATGTGCTTGCATTGGGAGCCCGGTGCATGTATGAATCTACCATGCCAAATCGTCTCTCTCCACTGATGTTATCAGGTCCACATGACTTTGCTTCTTCAATTAGTTTGAGGGGGATGGCTGCCAGAATTTGCCCCCAGGGAGATGATCCGACATCTGTCTGACGATGACATCTCTGATGGTACTGAGAAGGGCTTTCATGAGGGACAAGCACTGGTCATCTTTCACTGCATTCTGAGGAGTAGTCAATGATCGGAAAACATTGTCCTTCAAACATTTAGTAGGAAAGATTGGTGTGGCAGACCCATCTAGCAGACTTGTAGGATCAGTAATCCATGACTCGAGTTTCATCAAGCCTGCTTGGAGGTGTTCATTTAGGTCCAAATTACATCCCAGGGTTGGGATGACGCGCATCCATGGCCCACTGATGAACTTCCCAATCAATCCCAAAGCCCTGTAGATGGGATCGAGAAGTCCCGATGTGAGACATTCATAAACTGCCCGTGGTAATGGATTGGTTGCAGTTTTCACAGACTCGAAGAACTCCTTTAGTGTGCTTCTGTAGTACAGAATAACACCTGCATTGAGGAAATAGATGTGGAATCTACTCCCAACCTATCTGTGGTACAGAGTGTTTCCTTCAGTGACATCATTGTTTGGCATGATCAACTTGTCCTTGATGTAGCGACTACGGTCCCTTCCGTAAGTTGAATATCGATCATCATGAAACAACTTGTCAACAGCTCTCTCCATGGCCTGCGCGTAGCTTTCACCACCCTTTCTAAATAACTTTGTCCCTGGATCCTGCATATTCAAATCCTTCTCAAACTGAAAAACCTTCTTCTCATAGTCCTTGGCAAATGTATCCAATGGATGGATAGCACACTTGAAATTATTCAGTTGTTCCCCAGCAGCTAATAACTTTTTAACACAAGTGTTAGTAACAACCCTGTCTGACATTGTGTTAGTTATTTTTGACAACAATTCACAATTCTCTTTTTCTTCAATGGTGCTTGTATTTTCTGTATCCTGAAGAGCCTCTTTCAACGTGGCATGGTATTCAGCGGCGCAACCACCCTCTTGCTGTTTTATTGCCACTAAATAAGGACGATCTGGAGTCTGGAGTTCAACTTCCACAGCATGGCGGCCAGCTTTTGTTGTGCCATCATACTTCAAGGTCAAATTCGATTCTTCTGATGTTAACTTCTTTAACCTGTTGGCGGGAGAGGATTTTCATCTCCACCCCGAATTTTGACTGGGTCACTTTGCTAGGCAAATCCGCCACCAGTTCCTGCAACTCTATTAATTCAGTTGTATACCTACTCTCAAGACATTCGGGATTTTCTGGAACAGGCAGTTGATTATTTGAGTCTGGTTTGATTTTTAGGCTTCTCAATTTTAGTCGACAACTGCCCAACCTTTTTTTCAGGTCAGACACTTGCCTGTTAGCAATTCTATGCTTTAGAGATGCATCCTTATATTTTTTTTTCCATAACTCTGCCCGTTTCCGGCTTCGGAATCGGTCCTCAGTTATACGCTTTCTCTGTAAACAACTGGTTTTTTTCGCCAATAACTTTTCCTTTAAATCCTCAGCATTGCGCCTCATCTCATCTAAATGCTTCTTTAAATTACAGTTCTGTTCAGAAAGTTCCTCAGATTCCTTGCAGAATTTCTCATAGACAAGTTGTTTGACACATTTATTGAAGTTCTCAGGCTGTCTATTTACCTGAGGTCCAGACGAGCCTACTGTAGGCTCAGGCTTAGCAATTCCTGCCCTAGGAAACTCATGAATGGCCTTCATGAAATCTGATAACTCCTTCTCATATTTCGCTCCTCTCCCCCTGTCCTTTTGCAATTTAACCTTCTTTTCATAAACACCCAAAAAGCTCACTCTTAGGTTCTTGGCAGTTATATTCTCCAGGGGAGAATCAAAAACCGATACAACACAGTTTTTCACGCTACTCCAAGAAATCTGAGGGTCCTTCTTCTTTCCTTTGGAAGCAGTGCTCCTACAAACAATTTGACAAACAACATCTTTAGTGAATTGTTGTGGCATCAAGGTCTTGACTTGTGCAAGAAATTCATGCCAATCTTCACACCAGGGCTCGACTGGCTCAGCAGCCATCATCTGAAATTGAATATTAACAGATAATTTAAAACCCAAATAACGGGAGTATGCAGAAAGAAATTTTAGTGGTCTCTTGTACTCAACTCCAGGCCCAGGGCTTGACCGGCTCAGCAGACATCATCTGGAATTGAATAAAAGGTCATTTAGAGACAACGTGAAAATATATTTGACACATCAAAATTCTCGGCGTAATATGCAAAACCAACAACCAAACCAACAACCAACAACCAAACCACCACCAACCAAACCACCACCAACCAACCACCAACAACCAACCACCAAACAACCTACCAAACCAACAACCACAAACAACCAAACCACTAACAACCAAACCACCAACAACCAAACCACCAACAACCCAACCACCAACAACCCAACCACCACCAACCAACCACCAACAACCCACCAAACAACCAACCAAACCACCAACAACCAAACCACAAACAACCAAACCACCAACAAACAAACCACCAACAACCATACCACCAACAACCAAACCACCAACAACCAAACCACCAACAACCAAACCACCAACAACCAAACCACCAACAACCAAACCACCAACAACCAAACCACCAACCATCAACCAAACCACCAACAACCAAACCACCAACAACCAAACCGCCAACAACCAACCAACAACCAAACAATCAACCAAACCACCAACAACCAAACCACCAACAACCAAACCACCAACAACCAAACCACCAACCACAAACAACCAAACCACAAACAACCAAACCACCAACAACCAAACCAACAAACACCCAAGCCACAAACAACCAACCAAACCACCAACAACCAACCAACAACAACCAACCACAAACAATCAACAACCAAACCACCAACAACCAAACCACCACAACCAAACCACCAACCACAAACAACCAAACCACAAACAACCAAACCACCAACAACCAAACCCAAACCCAACCAAACAACCAAACACCGTTGATCTAACGACTAACATAGCCGACGCATCCCTCGACCCTCCCGGGGGCCGCGCGTGAGTCACTCAACTAGAGAATCCAGTCAAAACACCAACTTTTGGCTGCCAGATTCTAGAGTTGCGATTCCAGTTGTAGTCAATGTATGACCATTTTTAGGAAGAAAAAATGCTAGTTTCACATTCTCATATTTAACATGGACATTCCTGGCAGTCTTACCTCTGATTTCTGTATCTGAAGATTTGAATGGCTTGGTAAAATGCCTTTCAAATGTCACACAGCACTGAAAATGGTCTCTATCTGTGCTTCAGTCTGTTGTGCTTCAAACACAGATGTAGCAGTCAATGCAGTGTGCCTGTGCTGCACATGTGGTGCCATTTTCCGACATGACTGTGCAGCTCGGGAGGTCGCAAGAAGTTGTACGAGTTTTATCGGACCGGCGACAGTGGCGCTCCCAGCGGATTCCGGGGTACCTACCTATGGAACAAATGTTGGGAGACTGGGTTACCATTATTCATTAATAACCACATGGGACAAGAATTTGTAATCAAACATTCAAAGCCAAAGGTAGGTAGGCCTACCCTACTAAATTTGTCAAATTATTCCAAACATTCAAATTATAATTTCCTTGGAAGGTCCAATTGGCAATGAATCAAAAGCAATATGCTTTTTGAATTTTTAAGATATTCCAACAATTGAGTGACATATGTGCATTTGAAGGTTGTTGAATTTCAGATCTTTTGTATTAGCTAATGCATTAGAGAAGTGCCTTATTTAGGACTGTTAAACAGACTAATTATAAGAACATTTCTTTGTAGTTTCTTTATTAATGATCAGATCCTGATCAAACTTCACACTCCAAGGTTGTTCTTCGTAATTTGTATAAATTTATACAAATTAGATCACAGGAAAATTTAGGTTTCCATGGCAACGATAATACAATCACTCCCACCTACAATATGAGTCAACTGTAGCTTTTTTTAAATAATGGTCAGATCCTGATCAAATTTCACATCAAGGTTCTTATTGGTCTGGAAAATCACCTCAGCTTATCAAAACTGATATTAAAAAAATTAGATCACGGATAAATGTAGGGTTTCCATGGCAATCCTAATACAATCATGCCCACAACTGTAGCTTCTTTATTAATGGTCAGATCCTGATCAAACTTGACATCAAGATGATTCTTGGTATGGCAAATCACCTGAGCTTATCAAAGCTGATATAAAAAAATTAGATGTTAAATAGAAAACCAAAAGAAATGTGAGTTTCCATGGCAACCATAAATTCAAACATTATTCACATACTATAATTGAAAACAATTACTAAAACTTAATCCTGGAATACAGTACTTGCAACATAATTCATAGATTCTTAAGAATATCAGTAATACCAAAATTTACAAGTAAGATCTCGCTTAATCCTGGAATTCTAACAGTAACATTTACATAACAACATAATTTAAAATAAATACTAAAATTCTAAAGACCACACTTAATCTTTGTTTGTTTGTTTGTTGTTTTATGTCCTAGCAACATCTTAGGTCATATTAGAACGCGTACCGACTTGTGACAGTGCGCACTCATGGTGACTTTATAGTGCTGTCCCACTGGGAAACCAGGCCGCCGGCACCATGACCTGGTATCCCACTCAGTCACATTATTCTGACACTGAGCACACCAGTCCTTGCCCTGTCCTAATAATGCCGAGCGCCTGGCTAGGAAGTGACAAGTATCAATGTTTAAGTCATTGGTTTGACTCGACCGGGGTTCGAACCCACGATCTACCAGCACGGGAGACAGACGCTCTAACTCATTCGGCCATCCCGTCTGGTCCCCACACTTAATCCTGGAATTCATACATTACTTACAACATAATTCGTAGATTAGTAAGAATCTTAGTAAAACTACAACTTACACGTGACCACTTCCAATATTATATACATATGACAGTAATTCTATTATGTCACTTCATCCTCTTAACCTAATTGGCATTGGCACCTGGGCCGCGTTCAGGGTCCATCTCGGTGATGCTATTTGGCCTATTTCCGCTCAGGGTGTGTCTCTGCGACATCTCGGAGACGCCTCGCTTTTCAGACTGGAGCTGAAAGGCGCCTCGAAAATGGCCACCGCATTCAGTGGTTTCAGCCAATCACAGCGCAACTTTTCCATTGCAAATGGCCGCCGCCTAGGGGGGTGGCCATTTTCGAGACAACAAACTGCTTTTGCCTTTCAGATGAGCGTGACGTCACGGCCATCTCCGAGGCACCTCCAAGACGGAGCCTGAACGTGGCCCAGGTTATTAAAAATGATGCAACAGCAATCTACTTGGAACTTAGGAATTGTACTGTGGTTTGATATTAGAAGCAATCAAAAACCTAAGCGGGTATACATTCTACATACAACCAACATGTTCAGTTGTTGCACATTGTTGTATTTAGGGTTATACTTACAGAACGGTATATTCACCCAAACTGGTGCACTTTACCCATCAATAAAATCATCAATGGAAAACTTGAAAATCTGCATTCCAAACCTATTAAAGGAGCTCTTTACATTGGTCTAACCGACTAAGCTGTACTCCTAATATGAATAAGCAATGCTTAGTACCGACCTGCCCACATTCGTCGGAATTACGAAACTGTCTATAGAAATTGAGTATATTATTAACCAATCGCTGTCGTCCACCTTTTGCTGCGGACAGAAATTTGACGAGCTTGTATGGCGTCGAGAGCCAAACAAATGCCTGTGGTTTTGAGTTTGCATTCTATGGAGTGTGCCGCTACACGCAGTGCAGAACTAAATTAATAGAAATACAGAACATTTTGGCATAAACATGAAAGTTTGGAATTACAAAATTGTCTATTGACGCTTGGAGAATTATTTATTTATTAACACGAGTTTACAAATGGCGGCGCCCATAGGGGGCTATTTCCGTTTCCGTTTGCTGGATTTTGGTGAGTTCATTTCCCACCTCTGTGAATACAGGTATTGTTTATGTATATATACGCGTGTTAGTCATTAGCCTCCCCGTGGGTGGGTCGGTATTATATAATGAGTATTAGGCATGTGCACATCGCGGTATTTACCCGACTTTCACTCCGTCCGATAATCACAAATATTTATTATTATTTGAGGATATTCATTTTTGAAAGTACCATGTTCATTTTTGTATACCTGTTTTCTATCTATTGACCAATTTTCATGAAAATTGGGTGATGATCAGATGCATTGTGACGATGCATAATAGGCTGTGTGAAGAAAGTTACTCACCCCAGCCATGAAATTCAGCCGTCGAAAACCACCTGACATCTACAATACTATGCCAGATTCTAGACTTGTGATTCCAGTTATAGTCATTTTATGTCCATTTTTAGGAAGAAAAAATGCTAAAGATTCACATTCTAATAGTTAGCGTGGACATTCCTGGCAGTCTTCCCTCTGAATTTTACATCTGAGGACTTGAATAGCTTAGTAAAATGCCTTTCAAACGCCGTACAACAATGAAAATAGTCTCTATCTTTGCTGGAATCTTTGGTGCTTCAAAAACTAATGTAACAACGAATGTATTGTGCATGTGCTTCATGTGCGGTGCCTTTTCCCGACTCGACTCTGCTGCAGATGAGGTCGCAAAACCTTGTACAAGTTTTATAGATCCAGTAACAGGATACCTACCAAAGGTGTTATTCACCTCATTGTGGTTACCCTCCTTACATTTTCAAAGTGATCCACACATTACAAATAATATAAATAAGCAATGCTTAGGACCGAACCCCCTTAGTCGGGTTCCAGTTAGCCTGGTCCCCTGGCCTTTGTTTCAACAGAAGTCGCCACTGTGCTCGTTTCAAAGGCCAGGCACAGAGATGCATAAATTTTCTGCTATTATCACTCACTTTCTTTGGGCAAATAAAAACAATGTCATTAACAAAATGGACATTTCAGTGCCTTCTTTAAGCATTGCATACACAGAAAATCATTTATAATGGAAGATTTTTAATTGATTATGTTGCAAATATGTCAATGAATTGTTCTGGATTCTGATTTCATTCAGAATATATTGTGAAAGTGATATTAAATGGGATGATCTGAGTCCAAATTGTATAATTTGATTTCTTCTTGGGAAAAATCCACTCCACTTCACGTACAGTGTCATCTTGTATTATAAATCATATACATTATTTAAATAATGCAATAGACACTGTTGAGATCTTATTTTCTTAATGACGTTGGATGACATATTTTATTAAGTAAGTTAAGTTAGTTTTAGCAAATTCATATCAATGAGTGATATTAGGAGTATTTCTCATAGGCATAACTGCAGTGGCTTATGTTGTTACTCCCACAACACTGTATCCAGGACAGGTTCCTAAGCAACCAATTAGAACAAGTGTTGGGAAGCTGGGTTGATATATCAACATCATTTAGCCATTTAATATCCTTTAATATCCTAAATATATTATATAAGATGATAATTATAAATGCTCATCTATCATAGCCCCTAATTTCAAAATTTGTGTGTGCAGCATTGGTAGATAGCCCTAAAAACAATGTTTTTTTAACCTTTTGAACACTACTCTATTCACAAAAGTATTACTATTAGTTCAGCAGTTTGCCACTATGCGCCGCCAGCGACCTCTCTGCAGGACCCATGTGGAAGCACACAGACGGTACTTAGCGGAAAATATGGGAACTGGAACCCGACTAGGTTCCAATACCCATGTGTAAAACCTAAGGCTCGAATCTCTGGCTGTGTAGGCAGGCTAGGTTGAAATCAATTCAGACAAAGAGAAAGGAAGTGTATAAAGTGTAAAGAAGAAGAGAGAGTCAAGCCCTCTGGTTTATTATTTATATGGTTACATGGGTTCATTGTAGAGTATCACCCCACCCCTTTCTCCCAATGGAAAACAAGCATTCTTGGCTCTACCAATAGGGATCCAGCATTCCTGCTCCCCATGGATACCAGTGGTCTGCCCACTATCACCAAGCTGTATGGCCCCCATGGCCACCACCAACCTTGACCCTTGAGTGTGGTGATCCCTATCCCAGAAGAGGGGGTAGGCCCTGAGTGCACTCACACCCAGACCTGCCAGCACCACTATGTCTATTTACATCCCACTCAGGCACCACCAACCCATACATATATGAGTAAAGATCACGAAAAGAGGCCAATTGGGGGAAGTTGTCGGCGTCGATCATTGGATGTCGGCGTCAAACAGTATAATTATAGTTTAGCATTGACAGAGGCATTGGAAAGTCCTTAAATTTATCCTGAATGTAAAGGTAGAGAAAACACAACAACCTTATTTGTTTCTATGATAATTTAATATAAAAGAAATGCACCCCACTTTAAGAATTGCGACACCGACATCTGTTAAAGTTGTCGGTGTCGAGCATTGGATGTCGGCGTCGATCGGCATACTTATAGTTTAGCATTGACAGAGGTGTTGCAAAGCCCTTAAATTTATCCTGAATGTAAAGGTAGAGGAAATACAACAAACTTATTTGTTTCTAGGATAATTTAATATAAAACAAAGAAATGAACTACACTTTAAGAATTGTGACGCCGACATCTTAAATAAACCACCAATTGGCCCATTTTCCTGAGGCTGACTCATATACATACATGCGCCTGGTCACATACACCGATCAGTAATAGAACATTTGCATTCCCCCCTATGCCGTATATCGGAATATTTTACAACGTATTTCCCCCCCTCCACTTCTTACCACCTGCATCCCAAAAACGCAGCGAGGAAAGCAGTTTACATAACTACGTTGTCTCCATTTTACCTTGTTGAATCCACCAACCAATAATTAATCAAATCTTAATATCTAACATTTTTAATGGATAAGGTTTCTGACTTTGAATAAAAAATATATAAAAATTATAATCACTGTTTTCTGCCACTTACTAAGATATGATGTTAAAAGATGCAAGCGAACAATTTGCGATCATTTTTAGTCCAATCCGACCTTTTTCCAACTCTGTGACACTTCAGAGGTCCTTTGACACACTAGAGCTCAGTGTTCAGTCCGACAGCATTGACGTTACATTGGTACAAATCGGCTTCGGTATTACTACCATTTAGTTCCTCATAGATACACTTGGCCCAGCCATTTTGTCTTTCTGGCTGTCAAATTCGGATAAACCCAACAATGTCAATGGTAGACCCGTGGTTGCTCGACAGGTCTCCATAAATTTAACATTGCGGATCTCAGCTCTATGGGAAAACAAGGCTTAAGCGGTTTGATTCGATGACCCAGTTTCACCAACTATTTTCTTGTAGAAACCAACCAAATACCCCAATTTCACCAAAAATAAGTCGTTTTGAGTGGAAATAAAGGCACAAATAGATTCAAAATGCATTTTGTATGTTATGTACAAGTATCTAACATCAAATATCAGTTTTAACAGAAATAGCATGAACGACAGAAAGCTGTATACCTATATTATTAAATAATAATAGATTTCTAGCTTTTAGCGTTAGTTTTACATGCTGTCGCGGTTTCCATACACTTTCTCCAGCTGTTGGTGTTGTTTCTTCATGTTAACTGTCTCCATCGGTGAAATGTCGATTATTTCTTCGATTTAATTATATATGCCAGTGTTCTCCTATGAACTACTGCATTCAGGTTGCGATATTGACAATATCTATCCATTCTTGCAGAGTCGCTATCGATCTTGGTCATCATATTTGCAGAAAGTTACCATTCTTCACGTTAATATATGTGTGAGTTTTATTCAGTAAATTCTATTTGAATAATACATTTCCTCAAGTATTTTTCAACTCTCAAATCTATCCACATAGATTCTAGCATAACAATATGCATTTTCTAGCTCAAAGACAATTAATCAGATACATAGACCCATTCAATAATGTCCAAGACAGCATGAAGTTAATAAATTGTATGACAATAAATGTCAATATTCGACACATTTTTATGTCCATGAATTTTCAAATGAACCAACCTTTCATGATAAAATGGCAATATTTGACACATTTTTATGTCCATGAATTTTCAAATGAACCAACCGTTCATGAATAAATGGCAATATTCGACACATTTTTATGTCCATGAATTTTCAAATGAACCAACCTTTCATGAATAAATGGCAATATTCCACACATTTTTATGTCCATGAATTTTCAAATGAACTAAGCTTTCATGACAAAATGGCAATATTCCACACATTTTTATGTCCATGAATTTTAAAATGAACCAGCCATTCATGACAAAATGGCAATATTCCACACATTTTTATGCCCGTGAATTTTCAAATGAACCAACCTTTCATGAATAAATGGCAATATTTGACACATTTTTATGCCCATGAACTTTCAAATGAACCAACATTTCATGACAAAATGGCAATATTCGACACATTTTTATGTCCATGAATTTTCAAATGACCAACCTTTCATGAACAAATGGCAATATTTGACACATTTTTATGTCCATGAATTTTCAAATGAACCAACATTTCATGACAAAATGGCAATATTCGACACATTTTTATGTCCATGAATTTTCAAATGACCAACCTTTCATGAACAAATGGCAATATTTGACACATTTTTATGTCCATGAATTTTCAAATGAACCAACATTTCATGACAAAATGGCAATATTCGACACATTTTTATGTCCATGAATTTTCAAATGACCAACCTTTCATGAACAAATGGCAATATTCGACACATTTTTATGTCCATGAATTTTCAAATGAACCAACATTTCATGACAAAATGGCAATATTCGACACATTTTTATGTCCATGAATTTTCAAATGAACCAACCTTTCATGAATAAATGGCAATATTTGACACATTTTTATGTCCATGAATTTTCAAATGAAAATGTTATTTTATAGTGTTTCTTGGCCAGATCCAAGCAAAAATTTATATGCAAATATTAGTAATCTAGTTGTCAATCTACTGTATATTACTACCGGTCAACAGTTTTGTAGTCTCAATATAGTTTTGTAAAGTCTAATATAGCTTTGCAGTTGAAAAACAGTTTGTAGATGAATTGTTCTGCATGAATAATTTAAGAAGGAAACAATTTCATCACATTTTTGCTGAGCTGTCCCTACAGACTCACTTTTGTAAAGTGATTATGAAAAAAATAAGTTTATTCAATGCCCTATGGCATTACCTATGGTGGTGGTGTTCTCTGTGGCAGAGTGGTTAGAGTGTCTGACTTTTTTCTAGGTCGGACTCCTAATCTGAAGGTCGGTGGTTCAATTCCCCATGCCCCCATCTCTGCCAATTTGGATTTCCACCGCTGTGTATAACTTACAGCGTCATCAAAGGCCAGTTGCTCTCATACCATGTCTATGTGGTGTGGGAGGTTAAAAATCCCTTGGGTCGGTAAAAGTGTAGGCTCGGGCTTTCTATCGACAAACTGTCTAATGGTGAAAACAAGCCTATTCAGGCTTATCCATGATAGGCAGTATAAATCTTCAACAACAACAACAACAACCTATGCCTCCCCAGGCATTCTCTCTGCCAAAAAGCAGTGGAAAGAATCTCATGCAATCGCCAGCGAACAATAGAAGAAAAAGGAAGAATCTTTCTGATAATTTTAGCTGGGCTCCCAACAGACACTCGCTTTTGTAAATATAATGAAGATTTCTTCATGCCCTAGGCATTACCTATGCCTCCCCAGGCATTATCTATTGCTAGCGAACAATAGGAAAATAAGAAAGGAAGAATCTTTCTGATCATTTTAGCTGAGCTCCCAACAGACACTCGCTTTTGTAAAAATGATGAAGACTTCTTCATGCCCTAGGCATTATCTATTGCCTTCGCCTTGCGAAAAGAGAAGAGAGTATTTTTAACAATTTAACTGGACGTCGACAAGAGTAGCTATGCGTTTGGTCATTTCAATCCAACTATGTAACGCTCCAGTGTCTGGCCCGGATCATAGGGAAACAGACTGATCAGTGTCTGGCCCGGATCATAGGGAAACAGACTTGTCGTTCGCTTTTAATGATCTACTGGTACTACTCTCTGCCTATGTTGACCAGACGAGATGGCCGAATGAGTTAGAGCGTCCGTCTCCGGGCTGATAGGTCATGGGTTCGAATCCTGGCCGAGTCAAACCAATGACTTAAAAGTTTATACTTGTCACTTCCCAGCCAGGCGCTCGGCATTATTAGGACAGGGCAAGGACTGGTGTGCTCAGTGTCAGGATAATGTGACTGAGTGGGATACCAGGTCATGGTGCCAGCGGACTGAAGTCACCATGAGTGCGCATTGTCACAAGTCGGTACCCGTCCTGATATGACCTTAGATGTTGCTAGGATGTAAAACAACAAACAAACAAAATCTGCCTATGTTTAACCTGTAAAATTCTTCAAAAATATATATTATTTTATTATTATTTTTTAATTTATTTTCATGTTTTGTAATTTTGTTGAATTTCGCTTCAACCGCTGGCGAATTAACTGTAAATGCAGCTTCAGTCAAGCTTGAGGAAAAAGGTAGTCACTTCGCGCGCATGGCCGTCGACACCCGATAAGAATAGACACCCACGCAGAGCGTCTAATTATCTATAAAAGGTTACCATATACTCACGAAACAGTTACCCTTCCCAAATGGAAGAACTGTATCTGCTATTCGCATTTACTTTTCTCAAGTGAGTATGATGAGTATGAAAAGAGTACATAGATTAGTAGGCTGGAATAAATTTTCAGGATTGAGAAATTACTATGATTATTACGGTAATGCATGAATCAAGGTGCTGTGCAATGTGGTCTTGGTCCTCCACGCATCTGTCGAGTAAGATTTTTGGAACGTTAATACATACTCAATGGTGTCTCACAAGTACTAGCATGCAACATCTTTGACTTCTTCCATTCGTCTCCTCATCCAGAGTTTCACTTCTCCACATGCTTAGTCTTCAGTATGGGCTATTTTAATTACAGAATCCCTATATCTCTCCATATCTTTACGTGTCGGGGCAATCATTGTGTAAAGTCGACGGCTGCTGGTGTGAGTGGTGTGGACAGGCTAATGAGAAATCAATACAGGTAAGGAAGGAAAGTAGATAAAGAGTGAAAGGTAGGAGAGCTAGACTCCTGGTTTATCACTTTTATAGGTTTAAAGAATCCAAGATGGTGGTGATCACATGATCCAATCTTCCAATCCCTAACAAGCATTCTTCTAACCACCAATGAAGGTTCAATAGCCCTGTCACCAAGGCATGATCAGGTCTGTCTCTGGGGCAGAGACCCATAAATAACTCCAGAGGGGAGGGGGTATGTGAGGCAACTGCTCCAAAGACTATCTAAGAAGTGACACTCTTCCTCTATACTATTTTACTATACAATTTCTATACTTAATGAGTAATAGTTTACCAACTCCACATATCCCTCATATGCCTTTGGTTTTATTTATTACCATTTACCATTATATAGACAAGTTGCAATTTATTATAGTAGAGTTCATATATCCTCATATGTCATAATATCGGAAAATTTTACAATTGAATAAAGAAGACTATCCATTAGCAAATAATTATTGTCTTCATTCCTCCCTAACATATTCTTTTTTCTGCTCATTCATGACTTCATAGAAGGGCAGTTTATAGTGCTCAAATGGAATTGCCTGTTCTGACAACATAGAATCAAATGCAAACATCTCTACTGGCTCCTTGCCCTCTGTATTAGGTCTTAATCTAGCCAGCATTTCAGCCCATACATTATCTACTCCTTTCATATAGACAATTGGTGCTGAAAATTCTGCTAATAATACTTCCCAATGTTGAATACATGTATCACGGATTTCCTTCGTGAAAAAACATTTTAGTGGAGCATGGTCTGTGTAAATAGTAAATTCAGCACCATATAAATATGGTGTTAGCTTAATTAATTAATGATAATTACGCTGAGCAGAAGAAAATCTAGTACAATTGATCTTATTAAATGTACAGGCCTATCTGTCCCTTTTTCGTCTTCCTTCAACAGGACAGCACCTAAACTGTACTCAGAAGCATATGTATACAAGTTATGAGGCTTAGAAGGATCAGGAATTTTAGAAGGACACATTCTAATAATAAACTTTTTAACTCATTCCAAGCATTTTCACATTCTAGTCCAAACAAAGCTATATTTATTACTAGTTAAATAAGTAATAGGTGCTACGACATCAGCATAATTAGGAATTAATTGTCGATAATATCCTGCCGATCCTAGCAAATGTCTTACTTCCTTTTTACTAGTCGGAGAAGCCATATCAGTAATTGCAATAATTTTGTCAGGATCCAGCTTTAAATCTGCTTCACATCCAATATAACCCAAGAGTTTTACTTCAGCCACTCCAAGTTCACATTTGGATTCCTTAATAGTCATACAATTATCCTGCAAGATGGCCAAAATGTTAGCTACTTGTTGATGACTTTCCTCATCAGGTGAATAAATTATAATATCATCTAAAAAACTTTGAGAAAATGACATTCATCATTCTTTGGAAAACAGCTGGTGCATTAGTTAATCCAAATTGCATGCATTTAAATTGAAACAGTCCAATATGAGTGTTAATAACTGTTTTAGGTCTACTTTCCTCCATTACCTGCCAATAACCAGAATTTAGGTCTATAGTGGTAAAGATTTTAGCTCCATGAAGTTGATCAAAAATATCCTGTATCCTGGGCAGAGGATAAGCATCTTTAGTTGTCACTACATTTAGCTTATGATAGTCCCCGAAAAGTGACTGGTGAAGCCCAAGGACTACAACTTGAGCATTCTATCTAACTCTTTCTACAATCTGTCTTCTACTCAAAGGTATCCTATCAGGTCTCTGATTTACAGGATATGCACTACACGTATCGATATGCATTTCTACCACCTTAGTAGCTCTTAGTTTAACATCGGATTCAGGAAATAAAGAAGGAAATTGTATCTTCCAATAGTCTAATTCGAGAACTATCCATGCAAATCCTCTATTTATAGTCTCTAAACCTATCCACGGATGCAAAATATCACACAAGGAAACAAATTTATCTCTATAACTAATTTCAGCTGCACAAATTTCCATTACATCTGTACCTATGAGCATATCAAAGCTCAGTGAATTTACTACAAAAAAAGGACATAGCGTATTGTAAAGAGAAATATATGCTATACCTACAGTTGGAATTAGATGTCCTGACAGATCTCAATCTACTACCCAGATACAATTGCCCATCTGATACACCGATGTCAATTAAAGATTGAAAAACAGACAAATGTATCAAACTCTTAGCCGCACCTGAGTCTACAAGATCAGATAAATGAAATCCATCAAATTCAATATTAATTGAAGGATGTGCATCAGGTGCGCTTTCTAGTTTCGTGTCGGTGTAGTACCGCTCATGTTAACGTTACCTGAAAGTTATTTTATATGGACAATCGTGCATCATGTGTGCTTCATTACACAAGAAACAAGATATTGTACACTTTGGCGCTGTACTATGCCTTCTTTGCCTAAAAGCATTGCTTTTCCGCAACTGCGGTTACGCGTAAGACATTCCTGTCGGTAATGTCTGCGTCAAATTTCCATTGCTCCCCTGCTGTTGCGTTGACAGCGCATTCTCCGCCGTGTGCTGTGCGACTGGAGTGTGCCTAATTACATCGTCATTTTCTACCCCGACCAGCTGCCTTAGGTTTACATGCGGCAATCCACCACGTATGACTTGGTTGTAAGAACTCACACGAGAAGGTGTCGCAGTGTTCACAGTGTGCATCGCTGAATGCTCAGAAACACCACTGCCTAACGACAAGTTACTTATGCACTTTCTAAGAGACTTAAGCCCTGTTCACACCGGTAAAGTTTATGTCGACTTAGACAAGTCGATTTATATGAATCGATTTAGTGTTGTGTCCACACACGGAGCGGTTTAAGGCGGAAATCGATATCTGCGCATGAGCAAGTCCAGACTAACCAGCGCCAGTTTGGGTTCGTCGACGTCGGCACAAGAGAGTGTGGGTTCGACCTAGATATGTATGGACTGAATCGTATTGGTTTGGAACAGTCAAAACTTCTGCTGGGCAGTGAAACCCTAAAAATAAATGATGAAAAAAATATCTGTGCACCTCTAGCAGGTTCATAAAGCAAATTTACCGGAAAGTCAACAAACTGAGGTCTCGACTGTCACGTCCTTAATCCGCCTCAAGTAAGTCGGTTGGGTTCACACATGCCACTTGCGTCGATTTAAGCTAAATCGCTTCATCTATACTACCTGGCAAGGTGGTTTACTTGAAGTGAACTAGATAAATCGATTCAGCCCTAAATCGCTTTAGCGTAGCGTCCACGTGGCGAATGTGCGTCAAACTAGGCAAGTCGATTTATATGAATCGATTTAACTCACCAGTGTGAACGGGCTTTAATCTCACCTTGAATAGTCTTCAGAACCTGACTATCTGAACCAGAGGATTTAGAACCTCTGTGAGAAGAGAAAGACTTGGAAAAATCCAAAGAAGTACCATTTAGACTATCTATTTGCTCACAAATAGCTAAATTACCAAGACGTGATTTAGCACGTCTCTGCTGCCTAATAACAGACCTATCACTGAGAATAGACATTTCAAAGGCTTCTTCAAGAGTTTTTGGTGTGTTCGTCTCTACATACCACATGGTGTTATCATCAAGTAAGGAGTCAAGAAATCTCGAAAGGAGTATCTCAAAGGTATCAGTGCCAAAAACCACAGTTGAAAGATCCCAACCTTTAGCTGCAGCAGTCTTAAACCGCTGACAGTATGCAGCTACTGTTTCCCCTTCGTCTTGCTTCATAGCCATCACTACCCCTTTTAAATGACTACGTTCATCCGCTACAGTAGATGCTATTACTTCCTTAATTTCTTTCCAGGATCTAGAATTTTTATGCTGAAAAGTGGTGAAAAGCACCTCATGCAGCGTTGTTCTATTTGAAATACTAACGCCTCGGGTCGCGGGAATCGCCTGGAGCGTCATAATCGAATACGGCCCCAGTGGGGCAGCGTTTATAGTTTCCATGAGTACACACTGTCAGTACCTGTCCTGATATGCCCTTAGATGTTGCTAGGACATAAAAGACAAACTAGGTCATTTTAAGCTGACACTGAATGGAAGACCTGGCCTTTCGAACCTGTGCTATTAAATTTTGTATCTTCGATTTTCCTGTAATTTTATTCTGATTTCTGTTCTTTTCTGTTCTAACCAATGCCGTATTTCTGAAACCCCACCCACGACACGCGTTTTTGCCATTGCCGTCAGACGCGTTGGTGATAATTGTCTTTTGTTGTATGCCAAATGAATTGCTTTTTTTTTGTTTGTTGTTGTTTTACGCTCTAGCAACATCTAAGGTCATATCACGACGGGTACCGACTTGTGACAGTGCACACTCATGGTGACTTTATAGTGCTGCCCCACTGGGAGACCAGGCCGCCAGCACCATGACCTAATATCCCACTCAGTCACATTATCCTGACACTGAGCCAACCAGTCCTTGCCCTATCCTAATAATGCCCAGCGCCTGGCTAGGAAGCGACAAGTATCAATTTTAAAGTCATTGGTTTGACTCGACCAAGGTTCGAACCCACGATCCCATGGTCTACCAACATGGGAGACGGACGCTTTAACTCATTCGGCCATCCCGTCTGGTCCCAAATGAATTGCATGTCTTTAAATGATTATTACAAATTTTAAAAAACAACCAAAAAAGAAGAAAGAATAATAGATAATTGTAATACAATATAACCCCGTTAAACCAAACTTGAAGGGACCCTAGAAATTTGTTTGGATTAACCGATCATTGTGTAAAATATTCTGATTTAAAGCATTGGTGGGGGAATGCAAATTTTCTATTATTGATCGGGTATACATGACCAGGTGCATGTATGTGTATATGTAGGTGCTGGTGGTGCCTGAAGGTGGTGGCCAGGGGAGCCACACAGCTTGGTGGTGGTGGTGGGGAGATCACTGGTAACCATGTGGACCAGGAATGCTGGATCCCTCTTGGTAGAGCTAAGAATGCTTGTTTCCCATTGGGGGAATAGGGTAGGGTGATACTCTACACTGAATCCATGTACCATATAAATAATAAACCAGAGGGCTTGACTCTCTCTCTGTTCGTTCACACTTTATACTCTTCCTTTCTCTTTGTCTGTATTGATTTCACTATAGCCTGCCTACACAACCACATATTCGAGCCGTAGACTTTACAATTGGTTTAACCAAGCTTTGACTTTGACTTGGCTTTGGCAAAAACGTGGGTGCATTATGAATGTAATATGTGGACACTTTTTTCATTTATATACAGTATAACCCCATTAAACCAAGCTCAGTTAAACCAAACGGTCAGTTAATCCAAAGTTTTTTGGCGGCCCAGCAAAATACTACCATTTGGTTTAACCGTACCGGAAGTGGCCTGGGGCCCGATAATTTTGTTTGGATTAACTGACTTTGGTTTAACCAACTTTTTTATATGATAAATGGTAGTATTTTGCCGGGGCACCGAAAAAAAGTTTGGATTAACCGATCGTTTGGTTTAACCGAGCTTGGTTTAACGGGGTTGTACTGTACATCTTACTTTGGGTGTTTGGTTTCATAGTATATTAATTTTATAACATATTGTTTCTCTTTCAGGAAAAGTACCAGTATCATGTCCAGTGCAAAGAAACGCTCGGCAGTTGTTGACAGCACGCCTGGTACAAAGAAGGCCAAGGTGTCTTACGTAGCCCCAGAAAGTGACAGCGGTAATAAATGAAAGTCTTAAGACTGTTTCCGCATCAATTCCAGTATTTATTTTATAGTTTTTGTATTTTTCACATCCAACGGGAAAGAGCCCTATCTGTCATGCTATTATTTGATAAGGAACACTCATAATATTAGTATGAAGCCTTTTCACTGTAATACCTAAAATCAATCCAATGTATACTCATTACAATCATATTGCTATTGCGCACAAACACTTGGTCTCAGTTTGTTATGCAAGTAGAGGTCTATAGTTAGCCCATATATTGAAATTTAATCGAATTCAGCATCTTGATAGTTTATGTAGAAATCCTTAAAAGCTACAACTAGTACTCAAACAGCTCATGTTTATTTAGTATCTTTAATTTCTAAAGACACGTTAAGTGTCGTTGTTTACATGGTGGATTTCCAGAACTCGTACGATATATATATAGTGAAGAAATACATATATATAGAGATTTCTTCACAATGCTTTGGAATCATTGGACCGAGACATTCAGTAACACTAACAGGTAAAATATTCATCACATTATGCGGTATTCATATGGTCACAGACTTTAAACAAATTTGTTTATGAAGACACAGCTAAACCAAATACCCAACTTGACTTTACCCGACCCGACTTAACCCAACCCGGAGTGGGATGAAAACGTGAACAAATTGCATGAAATTGAACGGGCTGTGGGAAAACCACCACAGTCTCATGTGGGGGCTCGGCGGGACCAAGTGGTCCTTAGCTGCTGCCGTATTGGCCACTCGTGGCTAACACATGTTTTCCTGTTCACGGGGGACCCTCCCCCTGAATGCATTGGATGTCAGTCCCCACTGACAGTTGGTCTTCCCGTCACAACGGACTCAATATTGACCGTGCTCGCCTGAGTTAATTAAATGATTAAAACACTTAAATGTGTGTTCTGAGTTCCACACATCACTATCACACCAACCCTAACTGTCAATTCACTCATCCCCCCCTTCACTCACCCTCTCACACACCCTAACTCCCATCCTCATTTCACTCTCACTTCACACTCACAGTAACTCAACGTGCCGATGGCCACCTCTGAGTCAGTTATCTTGTTTAGCAAACTGAAGCGTGTTAATCGTCGCTATTACACGGCCTGGGAAAGGGGTTGGCCTTCTCTCTATATGTACGTTCTCTGATAGGAGTTAGACTCGGTGATTAGCTGCTTTCATGGGTTCTAGGCGGCGAATCCCGGAGAGTTGTGATGTCAAAACGTAGTGAAACTTAATTAATCACGTTTTCTTTCAAATTCTTGCCTTTCTTATGAGTTGCTTCAGTATAAATCGAAATAAAATACAATTCCTAATATTTTATGCTATGGTTTACTATGCTTTTGAGTCATAAATCATAGTACGGAACAATTTTACTTAGTTGTGTCTATAACAACTCTATTATCGCCCACAACTGGAAGGTGGCCGTACGGGGCATGTCCATTCTGCGTACTTGACTTTACCCGGCCCGACTTTAACCGACTTGACTTTACCCGACCTGACTGCCTGACTTGACTTTACCCAACCCGACTTTGACCGATTTGACTTTACCCGACCTGACTTTGCCCAACTTGACTTTACCTTACCCGACTTGACTTTACCTGACAAGACTTGTCCAGACTTGACTTTACTGGACTTGACTTTACCTGATCCGACTTTACCCAACTTGACTTTACCCGACCCGACTTAACCCAACCCGGAGTGGGATGAAAACGTGAACAAATTGCATGAAATTGAACGGGCTGTGGGAAAACCACCACAGTCTCATGTGGGGGCTCGGCGGGACCAAGTGGTCCTTAGCTGCTGCCGTATTGGCCACTCGTGGCTAACACATATTTTCCTGTTCACGGGGGACCCTCCCCCTGAATGCATTGGATGTCAGTCCCCACTGACAGTCAAGCATATTTTTACTAAACTGTTGATTTTATGGCACTGCACCAACAATTTTATACTGCAAACAGCATGCATGACCTTTTTACTAAAGTAAAACAAGATGACATTTTAGCCTTTTTGAGGGCAGCTGGTCTGTACCACCTCATATAGTTCATTAAAACAATTTTTATTAATTAATTCTTTCATCTATTTTATTTTATTATATGATTTTGAGCTTTTAAAAATTCATAAGTGTCTATTGACGCATAACTGATTGTATGCTTTTACATTATATGTAAAGGCGATGGTTGAATAAAAACAAACAATTCTCGCCATGAATATGGCCTATGCTGCCGACACGGCGTAAAGAAACCACCAATCAATCAATAACCCAACCCGACTTTACCCAACTTCACTTTACCCAACTTCACTTTACCAGACTTCACTTTACCCGACCTGACTTTATCCCAACTGACTTTACCCGACCCAACTTTACCCGACCTGACTTTGCCTGACTTGACTTAACCCGACCTGACTTTACCCGACCCGACTTTACCCGACTTGACTTTACCCGACTTGACTTTACCCAACTTCACTTTACCAGACTTCACTTTAACCGACCTGACTTTACCCGACCCAACTTTACCCGACCTGACTTTGCCTGACCTGACTTTACCCAACCCGACTTTACCTGACCCGACCCGACTTTGACTTTAGCCAACTCTACTTTACCTGACTTGACTTTTACACACTTGACTTTACCCGACCCGACTTTACCTGACCTGACTTTGCCCGACTTCACTTTACCGGTGTTCGATTTGAAATTCTAGCAACTCAGGTGACCCGAGTCGCCCGGGTCGTGTTAATCGAATACGGCCAGTGTGGCTTCAGGTCACCTCATGGTATTTACTTGGTCTGGTGTGCATAGATAGGTAACCTCCTAAAGTTGTCAAAGGGGTCCAAACATTCAAATTATAAATTCACTGGAAGCTCCAATGAATCAGAAGCAATATGCTTTTTAAATTTTTATTATATTCCAAAATATGAGTGTGATGAAAGATTTGGACTTTCAGATCTTTTCCATTAGCTAATGCAGCAGCCGTTCCATGCTTGCCACATCAGACGGGCCTGAGCATTAATGGTTTGATGGGATCAACCACAAATACACAGGTTTCCGGTTTTAATGCTATGAAGGCAGCAGCCGTTCTGGTCGTGCCTATGGATTATCGTTTGGACGGGATTCATCGCTAATGTGCCGGGCTCTGGCCAATCCCGAGCCATCCGGTGGTGCATACACTGCGGAACGGCTGCTGCCGTCATAACATTAAGCCCAGAACCCGGCGCATCTGCGATGGGTCCTGTCCAAACGATAACGCACAGGCACGACCGGAATGGCTGCTGCCATCATAACATTAAACCCTGAAACCTGCACATTTGCAGCGGATCCCATCAAACCATTAATGCTCAGGCCCGGCTGGATCGTAGAATATGCAGTTTGTCATAGTTGAGTGTACAAAGTGATATGGTTCTACGACCCCGCATCGTCCTCCGGCACATACGCTGTGTTAAGCCCAGGACCCAGCGCATTTGCTGGTAATGTTTCGGCACTACCAGAACAGCTGCTGCCATCATAGCATTACAACCGAAAGCCTGTGTGTTTGCGGTCGATCTCATCAAACCATTAATGCTCAGGCCCATGTGATGTGGCAAGCATGGAACGGCTGCTGCATTAGCGAATACAAAAGATCTGAAAGATTTTGGAATATAATAAAAATTCAAAAAGCGTATTGCTTCTGATTCATTGGTAGCGACCGCAAACGGCGACGCTGCGCAGCTTTCTGCGCATGTCAACACGGCCATTGAAAAGTTGGTAGCTGTGTTTTGGGCATCCATGCTCGGTTAAACGGCTTTGCATTGTATTATGGGAGTACATAGCTTAATGATTATTTGAACTAACGATGCTAAACAGTCTTCCCAAGTGTTTCAGTCCAAAAACAATTTGATTCGGCAGACAGATTAAGTTGAAAGATAAGTTTGTTACCCTTAAATCTACACAATACCTTGTTTTCCAGTACTTCCCATTGTTTACACCGATTCTATGGCCTGTTCTCTTTTAAACAATGTCTGATTGTATGTTGTGGCTTGCCGCGGTAAGGTGCGGTACGTCGATTTGTAAAAAAACTATTTCAAAATTCTATGTAATACCGCCGATCGCCATTTTATAAAGTGTCACAACTTCCTTTATAATTGTCACAGGATATTGATTTAGGTATCATTAGAAAGGTCTTTGCAATGATATATTTTATGTTGGGATCTGTTGAATTTGAAATTTTTTGTTGGCTATATTTGTATGTGGTTTCACCAAGTTCCCCCATAGTAAAGTGTCCAGGAATTAAGACAAAAGAGTGAAATGAAAATCATCATAACTATTTTATTAACAATGCTATAGAGCTTTAAAAAAAAAAAGAAAAAAAAAGGTGTATTCAACTCAGAATTTGAAGGACTTCAATTCTGTACTATTTATGGTGTTCTAGACCTGTTTTAAAATTTTCGTGTGTGGTCCCTCTCATTGGAGCTTCCACTGAATTTATAATTTGAATGTTTGGACCCCTTTGAAAATTTGAGGAGGTTACCTATCTATGCACACCAGACCGGGTAAATACCATGAGGTGACCTGAAGTCACTGTACAGCCACAGTGGAAGTATGGTACTTTTATCTAACGGCGGTCATGCAGTGACATTAATATTAGGCTGCTGTAGGATGGCCTTGCAGTTTGTTTACATGAGTGATATTAAGTGATACCACTGCAATGACTCTCCCATAGTAATTGTGAAGCTATTCAAGTAAAATGTTTATTTTCAGAACATATATGACTTACCTCATATTTCATAGCAATTGTGTATTTATTATAATAGGCTAAGTTAATCTTTTTAACAAAACATGTTGGTTGTATACTTTTTCCCTACGTTTTGTGTGGCTATCGCTGAAAGCTGAGGAGAATACAAATGTCACGTGACTATGAAAGCAGCTGATTGTGGCAGTTGAAGACTTAGTTAAGGCGCCACCTGGTGTAGTTGCAGGTTATACGCATATGTGGCCATCTGGCGGAATGCCGTGGCAATAACAGTTAATGAACCATGTGCATATCAAATCAACATGATGGCGGAAGTCCTCAATTCAACGATTCAAATATATAATTAATAAAGCAATGAATAAATACCAAATGAAAATATTCTGCATTATGATATATTGTTTTAATTATCTACAGATGCAGACATGGCTAAGACCGTAGTATTCATCACTGGCAATGCCAACAAACTAAGGGAAGTCCTCAAAATACTGGGCACCAACTTTCCACTCAAGGTAATGGTCCGTTAGAACCTTAGGGTTACAAATATACTCTCCCCAGTTTGAAAGCAGGCCTATTTATGGCTTCATGTGTGATCAGACAGTACGATTTGCGGAGCGCCAGCGCTCAAGTTGGTTATGTGCCCCTTGTTGACCTTAGAAGAAAGTGGTTGGCCTTTCACTTCTTACCATTATGAATATTTGGGCATGGAAAACGAATTAGCCATTGTACAGGAGAGCTATCCACCTTTTGAGGAAAGTAGATCTGGTGCACTAACATTGCTTTGCATACAATGAAACATAATTTGATCAAAATCAAGACAAATGACCTGCATTTGATCCTAAGATACATTAAGTAATGATTTGGGACAGCATAGCAAAAATAATCAACGAATTAATTATGCAATCCCTATGGCCACCTACTTTGAGAAAGTTATTAAAGCTGTATAATCAAATGACATATCAAATTTTCAAAACCAAAGCAATCATTTAGATTTGATTGTACGTATCTAACTTAGATACTGGTGCACTTATTAAGCATTTGCCACCACATAGACAGGAACACCGAGTCAATTTAATAGAACCTGTTACTGCAAAAGCCTATGGTGTGCTTACCAAAAACTTATTTGACATGTTTTCACTTCAAATACTTCAAAAGGTATCCATTTAAAATAAAAGTTACTTCAAGCTAAAGTAAGGTAGACTATAACAATTAAATGATATAATATATTAATCTTAAAAAAATGACAAACGCAAAGTCAAAACCATCGGACCATGCAACTTTAAGGAGGGAACCAACGAACAAATTAGGTCAATCTCATGACCTCATTAGCCTTGCCCTGATTCTAAGTACCATGTGTAGACATGTTCCTAGAGGCTATCTACATTAGTAGGTCAGCCTACATGACATTGCCATCGCAAGTTGGAGATCTGGGTCATAGCCATTGGACTTTTGGAAAGCTTGTCTAAAGTATTTTGGGTTCTTTCAGGTCAAATTTCTCCAAAATTAGCCATTTTTCATAAAAGTTACTTCAGGCTATTGAATAGTAGGTTATAATTGTCCACCTGATATATTAATCTAACAAAAATAAGGGTTACATTCAAATTCTAACAGACTATGTAACCTTAAGCAAGCTTATAAACTAAATAAAAAGTGTTATGTAGTAAATGGCATCTTAGGATGTGGAAGGCTACTCTTCTGTATCCCAGAATAAGTGTTTACTGATTACTGAGTATTATTCTGCATCAGGTAGTGAGTGAGACCTAGACTGTTTACTGAGTATTATACCATATCAGGTAGTGAGTGAGACCTGGACTGTTTACTGAGTATTATTCTGCATCAGGTAGTGAGTGAGACCTGGACTGTTTACTGAGTATTATACCATATCAGGTAATGAGTGAGACCTGGACTGTTTACTGAGTATTATTCTACATCAGGAAGTGGGTGAGACCTGGACTATTTACTCAGTATTATTCTATATCAGGTAGTGAGTGAAAAGCTGGACTGTTTACAGAGTATTGTTCTACATCAGGTAGTAAGTGAAAAGCTGGACTGTTTAGTGAGTATTGTTCTACATCAGGTAGTAAGTGAAAAGCTGGACTGTTTACTGAGTATTGTAAACAGAGGTAGGGACAGACAGAGGTAGACAACGGTAGAGATAAACAGGGACAGAGAGAGGATGACACAAACAGATGTAGAGACAGACAAAAACAGAGGTAGAGACAGGCAGCGGTAGAGACAGATATACATACAGGGATAGAGAGAGGGGGAGATAGAGGTATGGACAGAGAAAGGATGACACATAGAGAGGTAGAGACAGACGGAGGTAATGATACACAGGGACAGAGAGAGGGGAGACAGACAGACAGTGACAGAGAGAGGGGAGACAGAGGTACATACAGACAGGGACAGAGAGAGGATGACAAAAACAGAGGTAGAGACAGACAGAGGTAAAGACAGGCAGATAGGGACAGAGAGATGGGAGACAGACAGGAAGAGAGAGATGGGAGACAAACAAAGGTAGGGGCATACAGACAGTCACGGAGAGGCAGGCCGAGCAATATGGATGATGAAGACAGGTCACTACCTGAAGCTGGACTGTTCACTGAGTATTATTCTACATCAGGTAGTGAGTGAAAAGCTGGACTGTTTACTGAGTATTGTTCTACATCAGGTAGTGAGTGAAAAGCTGGACTGTTCACTGAGTATTATTCTACATCAGGTATTGAGTGAAAAGCTGGACTGTTTACTGAGTATTGTTCTACATCAGGTAGTGTGTAAAAAGCTGGACTGTTTACTGAGTATTGTTCTACATCAGGTAGTAAGTGAAAAGCTGGACTGTTTACTGAATATTATTCTACATCAGTTAATGAGTGAAACGCTGGAATGTTTACTGAGTATTATTCTGTATCAGGTAGTGAGTGAGAAGCTGGACCTTCCCGAATACCAGGGAGACCCCGGGGAGATTTCCATCGCCAAGTGTCGCGAGGCGGCCAAGCACACTAAGAAGCCTGTCATGGTCGAGGACACCTGCCTGTGCTTCAACGCACTGGGTGGCCTGCCCGGGCCGTACATCAAGTGGTTCCTGGACAAGATCAAACCAGAAGGTATCTGAATGGCTCATTGTCTCATGGCAAAGATGGCCTATGAACCCCATTTAGCTGCGACAATCTGTATCAATATTTTATCTGAAAATATAGAGCAGGGAAAATCAGACTTGATTGCAAATGAAAAGTGTCAGAAATAAACAATATTTATTCAAATAAATATTTGAATATTCACTGTAGCTAAACCCAATATGGCGCACTATTACATTAGATGTTCTATGATATATCCAAATAATATCAATGTCAGACACAATCGTTTGTGCCACCATTGTGAAACTAGCATGGCGTGGTCAGCAAAGGCCCAAGCAGGTTGTTCTCAATGCTGTCTGGGGAGCCTTGCACTAACCATATAGTAAGATATGTGTACCATTGGAAAGGGAAAACAATTGTCTATCTATCCATACTCAATCTTAAAAGTAAATTTCGTGTAGTTTCAAGCTTTGAAAATGATGTGGGTTTAAATATTATGTGTTTGTTGTTAATCAATGGAAAAATACTTTAACATTGTATGTTGGGCTATCTTTATTGTGTGATGCATGGAAAGTTATGCTGTATATAATTGTTTAATTTTCACAGGAAAAGTGTTATTGAAAGTAATTTAATAATACTGAAAACAGCTTTGACATTCCTGACAATACTGAAACCTGCGAGATCGAGTGCACAGATCTGCGTCAGTTCGTTTTTGTCACCTGACAGTTATTGCACGATCTGACGTCCTATCCAGACCGGCACTGTTCTTATAGTTAGTACGCGCGGTACTAAGTAGGGGGCGCCACCATCATTACCAATAGTCACTGGCCCGTCGCGATTATTCCGTTCATTTAAATCTGCACAGTCCAATGAAAGCATCAAATTTTCGAAACCAAGATATGATATGATCCTACATATGCAAATTAGATGCTGATATACTTATTAATCATTTTCTTTCTTCATAGAAAGGGATACCACCGAACCTGTTACTGCCAAGCCTATGGTGTCCATTATTTTGGTGTGCACGCTAAAATTAATTGTCCATGTTTTCACTTCAAATATATCCCGAAGTTAGCCATTTCAAATAAAAGTATCTTCAAACTAAATTCAATTACATTATAATGACCAACCTAATATCCTTATCTAAAAAATATGTATGGCTAAAAACTATCGGATTATGTAACTTTGGGCTAATTTAATTTCATTCTAGTTATTATCCACCCAGATTGTTGTGCACATGACAGACTGTGTGTGGATGCGCGTATTTTATCTAAGTTCCGATGCAGATACACAAGGGTGATTTAATTGACATTATCTTTTAGTATATAAATCGTCTAGCGCGGAAACGCCCTACCCACGCATTTACATCCATATAATAAAATGAACAATCAAAAGACTATTTTTTGTTTGCTGGTAGTACAGTAGTAGTGAGAAGGGCCGTTCTGCTGTGACTAGAGTGGTTCGAGCCTGTATTCCTAAGGATCCGAGGTCACACGACTGATCACACCACTCGAGCACGGAGGGCACCCTACTGGCTTCCCTCTCACTCAACATATGTATAACGCAATATACACACGCGTATATTATATATATATACAGTAAAACCTCTCTAATCGACCACTCCCCTATATCGATCGCTTTATTTGGGTCCCAAACGATCGCTCATACAATACCATTCGAACGGGGGGAGAACCCTCCCTAAACCGACCTCCTCCTTAAGTGGACCATTTAAAGTTGGTCCCATGGTCAGTCGATTTAGAGAGATTTTACTGTATTATATATATATTGGCAAATAAAGGCAACAACAATCCCCTGACATTAACCCCTGTGAAGCTCCTGTCATGTTTTTACATTGCATCCTGTGCACCGTGGTGCAATGCTTAACCCCGCAGGTCTCCACAAGATGTTGGAAGGCTTCGAGGACAAGTCTGCCTATGCGCTGTGCACCTTCGGCTACTCCTCGGGTGTGCCTGGCGAGGACATTCTGCTCTTTGAGGGTCGCACCTCTGGCATTATCGTGCCTCCACGGGGACCCCTCACATTTGGATGGGACGCCTGCTTCCAGCCGAACGGCTTCGACAAGACCTATGCCGAGATGGACACCGAGATAAAAAACTCCATCTCACACCGCTATCGGGCGCTGAACGCACTCAAGAAGCACTTCATTGATGATGAGAAGAATGACGATGAAGATGGTGTTCTGGGAAAGTAATTCATGTTACTTTCTGATGACATAACAAAGCAGCATCGGGCGTTGGGTGTATATAGGATGTAGCCCTGTCATAAGCGCCTATTGGGTCTTCATTGATCTCTTGTGAATATATTGTTATGTGTTGTTATTTTATTTCCAGCTAAAGCAAACTTGCTTTAAAAAAATAGAAGAATAAAAATATTTTGACATATGACGCTATGGAAAATAGTGCTTCAGTGAGTTATTTATTATGAATATATATCCTTGACCACATTTGTCATGTTCTGCTGAGCAAATACTTCAGATGCACACAATTCATCATATTTACTCAGCAAAAGATATTCAGCAAAATAGTTTGAGAACTAAACGTGCTTTATTTATTCATAGCAAAGATGTCTCACCAATTTTTTAATAGGAAGCGCATTGTAACTATCTGATCTAAAATTGGCCAGGTAAGCTACATAATCAGCAGGACATCATTTGGAGGTTTTACTGTGTGTCACTGTGGCTGAGTTTTGTCAGAAGTCCACTATGTTCACACTAGACCTGCTTAGGTAAAGCATATCAGTCAAAAAGTTTTGAGCAGTGTGTTCTTCCACAAATCCTTTAAAAAAATGATTTCTTCTTACTGAATATGAAACTCCCTCATTCCAAATTATTAATATCCTGAAATTGTATTCTCAAACAATTGAAAAAATATGCCTGCTTATTGTTGTTCAGTTATTTAATATCGGGAGAGGGAGAATCTATTGTTCAGTTTATTCTTGCTAATTAATGTTAGGTTAGCTTTTGCTTGGATGAGAACCTCAACTGTGTATTCCCACATCCATCCTACCCAGCTGAGACTGGGAATCGGGGTTTGGGAGTAAGCGTAGTACAGGAACGGCATCGTACTAAAGGGTTCGTACTGGTCCCACCCTCTAATTGATCATTAAAAACACAAAGAAAGTAGTACCGGAAAGTCCTTAAGATTTGTTTTTAAGCGTCAATTGTCCTGTTGCCTGACAATTTGAAATTTTGTGGCAATATTTCACTGAATTTTCCATGACTCGGTAATTTTTTAATGGTCCCCATCCTCCACCTCTATCAATCCCCGACTTCCACCTCTATCGACCTTCCACTTCCACCTCGATCCATCTTCCACCTCTATCGACCTACCACTTCCACCTCGATCCATCCTCCACTTCCACCTATATCCATCCTCCACTTCCACCTCTATCCATCCTCCACTTCCACCTCCACCTCTATCAATCCCCCACTTCCAGCTCTATCCACCCTCCACTTCCACCTCTACCAATCCCCCACTTCCACCTCGATCCATCCTCCACTTCCACCTCTATCGACCTTCCACTTCCACCTCTATCCATCCTCCACTTCCACCTCTATCCATCCTCCACTTCCACCTCTATCCATCCTCCACTTCCACCTCTATCAATCCCCCACTTCCACCTCTATCCACCCTCCACTTCCACCTGTATCGACCTTCCACTTCCACCTCTATCAATCCTCCACTTCCACATCTATCCATCCTCCACCTGCCACTTCCACCTCTATCCATCCCACACTTCCACTTCCACCCCTATCCATCACCCACTTCCACCTCTATCCACCTTCCACTTCCACCTCTATCCACCTTCCACTACCACCTCTATCAATCCCCCACTTCCACCTCTATCCACCCTCCACTTCCACCTCTATCGACCTTCCACTTCCACCTCTATCAACCCTCCACTTCCACCTCTATCCACCCTCTGCTTCCACATCTATCAATCCTCCACTTCCACCTCTATCCATCACCCACTTCCACCTCTATCCACTTCCACATCTACCCATCCTCCACCTTCCACTTCCACCTCTATCCATCCCACACTTCCACCTCTATCCATCCCCCACTTCCACCTCTATCAATCCTCCACTTCCACCTCTATCCATCACCCACTTCCACCTCTATCCACTTCCACATCTATCCATCCTCCACCTTCCACTTCCACCTCTATCCATCACCCACTTCCACCTCTATCCACCCTCCACTTCCACCTCTATCAATCCTCCACTTCCACCTCTATCCATCACCCACTTCCACCTCTATCCACTTCCACATCTATCCATCCTCCACCTTCCACTTCCACCTCTATCCATCCCACACTTCCACTTCCACCCCTATCCATCACCCACTTCCACCTCTATCCATCCCCCACTTCCACCTCTATCCATCCTCCGCTTCCACCTCTATCCATCCTCCGCTTCCACCTCTATCAATCCTCCACTTCCACCTCTATCAATCTTCCACTTCCACCTCTATCCATCCCCCACTTCCACCTCTATCCATTCCCCACTTCCACAGTACCAGACGGGATGGCCGAATGAGTTAGAGTTTCTGTCTCCCGTGTTGGTAGACAATGGGATCGTGGGTTCGAACCCTGGTCGAGTCAAACCAATGACTTTAAAATGTATACTTGTCGCTTCCTAGCCTTGTGCTCAGCATTATTAGGATAGGGCAAGGACTGGTTGGCTCAATGTCAGGATAATGTGACTGAGTAGGATATCAGGTTGTCATGAGTGCAAACTGTCACAAGTCGGTACCCGTCCTGATATGACCTTAGATGCTAGGACGTAAAACATCAAACAAACAATCCATTTCCACCTGTATCCATCCCACACTTCCACCTCTATCCATCCTCCACTTCCACCTTCCACTTCTACCTCACCCAATCCTCCACTTGTACCTCTCCCCATTCTCCATTTTCACCTCTTCCCATCCTCCACCGCAACCTCTTCCCATCCACATCCCCCCTTCCACCTCTCCCCACCCCCGATTCTTTCCACCTTTCCCGATACCCCCTCTTCCAGCCGAGTTAATAGTAACACTGCCTCATATTCCAGCTACCCCGTCCCCCAGACACTCCACCTCGCGTGAAGCACAGCTCGAGAACCACTCCCACCGCGAATAAAACTCGAGGCCACTTAACAATAAATCTGCAACCCCTTCCCACCCTCTTTCTTCCTCAGAGGTAACACAAAAAATGTGCCCGTGGTTGTGTTGGCTCAGAGGACTTGAAGAGAGTGCAGGTCCCAATCAAAGGGCCCCACACGCAGCTCCACACGGGCCCAATGAAGGGGCCCTTGGCCACCGGGCCCCGGGCCCCCGATACCCGCCACGTAGACGGGCCCGTATAATTACCGGCCCGTGGTTGGACACGTCAGTGCCGCCCGGGGTCCGCCTAATCCCTGGGCCGCCAACAATACCCCCGCTTGTACGCGCCCGCCCCTCCCACCACCGCGCATTTGCATAATAGCCAACCACTATAAATCTGAATCACCATTCAATATTGGTGACATTATTTTTTTACTCCCTTCTTCCGCCTTCGCTGGGTCATCATGTGTATTGTGGGGATGTCACTGGGCTATTGTCAATCCTTTTTGTTTTAAGCATCTTGGTAGTGGATATTGAAATGACTAATTGCCGTGGATGGGTGGTGGGGACTGACAGTAATTCTGGAGTAGTCGCATTGGATCGTTGGAATATAAATCTCCAATCAATTTCTTTATTCGTTGCACAGTTCCTATCTAAAGCTGTGTTCACACGGACGATGTAAATCGATTCGTAGAAATCGACTTGTATAGTTTGGGTTACATTTCGCGTGTGAAAGGACGTCTGAGGCGGATTAAGGCTGAATCGATTCCTGTGATCTGGATACTGTAAACCACCTATCGAGGTAGTTTACGTGAGTCGATTTCTGTGATGCGGTTTATTTTGCCCGTGTGGACGCAACCGACATACGTTATGCGCACTAAGCACGTCGAACTATATACTATAATTTGGTCTATGAAACCGCTAGCTGTGCACAGATATTTTTTTCATCATTTATTTTTAGGGTTTCACTGCCCAGCAGAAGTTTTGACCATTCCAAACCAATACGATTCAGTACATACATATCTAGGTCGAACTCACTCTCGTGACATTGCCTAATCGAAAACTGGCGCTGGTCAGGCTGGGCTTGCTCATGTGCAGATATCGATTTCCGGCCCCAAGTACTGCCCGTGTGAACGGGCCGCTAATTCGACTCACCTGATTCGTTTTGTCTAATTCGCTTCACATTTTGTCCGTGTGAACACGGCTTATGTGCCACCATATTTCTTTAAATTTGGGTTTTCCAAGCTCTGTCGTGCCACCAGGAAATACCCAGCGTGCTGACCCTATGCGGTGGTCGAATCGGTAGAGCATAGGCTTCCCATGCGTAAGGTCAGGACTTCGATTCTTGGTGAAATCAAGCCAATGACTTATCAAATATATACTCGTTGCTAGCTAGCCTGGCATTATTAGGACTGCTTAGCTCAATTTCAGGATAATGTGACTGAGTGGGAAATCGGGCCATGGTGCCTGCGGCCTGGTCTCCCGGCGGGGCAGCACTCTAATGCCTAGTACACACCTCCCGTATACGATCTAAAACTGCCCATAAGTATAAAGGTGCACTGTCACAAGTCGGTATCCATCCTGATATCACCTTAGGGTATTGCCAAAAATATTCTGATTTTCAAGGATAGGGGGAATGCAAATGTTCTATTATGAAAAGGGTATACGTGCCCAGGTGCATGTATGTGTATATATGTAAGTGCTGGTGGTGCCTGAGTGGAATGTAAATAGACATAGTGGTGCTGGCTGGCCCTTGTGTAAGGGGCATTCAAGGCCTACCCTCTCCCCCCTCCCCTTCCCCCCCCCCTCCCCCTCCCCCTCTACTGGGTAGGATCACCAAGCTCAGGGTCAAGGTTCATGGCTGGTGGTGGCCAGAGGGGCCACACGGCTTGGTGGTGGTGGACAGACCACTGGTAGCCATGGGGATCAGGAATGCTTGATCCCTATTGGCAGAACCAAGAATGCTTGTTTCTCATTGGGGGGAAAGGGTGGGGGTGATACTCTACAATGTACCCATGTATCATATATAATAAACCAGAAAGTCTTGGACACTCTCTTCTCACACTCTTACTTTGCTTTACTTTCTCTTTCTCTCCATCTGTATTGTTTTTCACATTAGCCTACCTACATAGCCACAGACTCGAACACGCAACCATACAAAATTGGTGACCATGACGATTGTTAACTTGGTTGTTGACTAAGAAGTAGACGAGCTGGTAGGGGTGTTTGGGTGGTGTGTTGTGTAAGTAGTGCTTTTTCTTATCTTCTTTGACTCTGTGGGGGTTAAAATTAATTATTTAAAAAACTTTTTTTCTGCACACATGTGGGTCGATAGTGCCCTGAAGTCATATAATTGTGGGTATCCTCTTTGTCCAGCCTTCTCTCAAATGCTTCTACCGTTGGTGTTTCAACCACTTGGTCTGGGAGGTTGTTCCATGGATCTGTCACTCGAAAGAAAAATGAGTGCTTCCTGACCACTGCCCTCTGGTGTTATAGCCCTGTCACACTACAACGTATCTCGCCGGCATGCCACCAATGCGCAAAATTACTTTTAATCGTCGAGAAATGTCAAGCTTTTTGGCGTCAGCGCAACGTATTGGTAGCGTGCAGCCGACGTGTGGAAAAAATAAAAGAAAGTTTGGCGCGCCGTCCTGATATGACGTTAGATGTTGGTAGGACGTAAAACAAAAACAGACAAAAAAAGCAACAGTTTGGTGCAATGTGTGGGAACGAGCCTCACGCGCGTGCGGCATCACTGGAAAAAAAAGTATACATACCTCCAACGCGCTTCTAACATATCTTGATGACCCCCCCTAACATCGCCATAACGTTGGCACCCACGCGTCGTCGCACATCGAAAGTTTTGCGCAAGCACAAAACTTCGCCGATACCCTGATGCACCTCGCCGACCATCGCGGTCCATCAACGAATACCAACGCGCGTCTAACGCGTGCGTAACACTTCCAGACGTCTCCCGACATTTCGCCAATAAGTGACACATGTCGACGCAAGTTAGCGAGAAACTTTGTAATGTGACAGCACCATTACTGTTTGTTCTGAGGTTGAACAAACCTGTTGTGATATCACTGGCATAAGCCGTGTTCACACGGGGAATGTAAATCGATTCGTAGAAAGCGACTTGCCTAGTTCGCCTCACATTCGTCGTGTGAACGGACGTCTGAGGCGGATTAGGGCTGATTCGACTCACGTGATGCGGATCCTGTAAACCACCTATTGGTGGTAGTTTACGTGAGGCGATTTCTGTGATGCGGTTAATTTTGCCCGTGTGGACGCACTGATGCGGATTAAGGAAGTGACACGCATGCGCAGTCGAGACCTTAGTTTGTTGACTTTCCGGTCGATCAAAAGCGCATATTATATAATTTAATTAATGAAACCGCTATCTATGCACAGATATTTTTTTCATCATTTATTTTTAGGGTTTCACTGCCCAGCAGAAGTTTTGACCGTTCCAAACCAATACGATTCAATCCATACATATCTAGGTCGAACCCACACTCTCTGGTGCCAGCATTGTCGAACCCAAAATGGCGCTGGTTAGCCTGGACTTGCTCATGCGCAGATATCCACTTCCGCCTCACGCAGTGTCCGTGTGAACGGGCGCCTAATTCGCATCACCTGATTCGATTTGCCTGATTCGCCTCACATTTTGCCCGTGTGAACACGGCTATAGACTCCAGTAATAAGTCTCTATCATATCTCCCCTGAGACAACTATATTACAATGTTGGTAGCTTAAGTCTCCTCAGGTGATTTTCATATGACATCACTCCCAATAGACTACATCACGGTTCCAGCGGCGCAGTGCATTGTGGGATGCATCAGAGCAAAACATGCCCCCCAAAAGCACATGGCACATGCTAATACACTGGGTGCAGCTATGAAATGTGCTAGTTTCAGATCATCTCAGCTCTTGTTTGAAACATAGAATACCAACTAAAAAAATATATATAATAAATTAAGATATTAATCTTTTATCCAGCATTGCATTTACATCAATATAATCAGCACATCTTATGCCATGTGCATTTAGATTTAGAAAGATCTAGGCACTCAGACTAGTGTTAGAGCCATAGCCAGTGTACTCAATGCATTGTCAATGGCAGTGAGCAATCTCCATACAGAAAAAGTAAAATATTGATCAAACGACACCACCTAGGCACAAACCGCTTGGAACACATATAGAAAACATGTTTAACAAAACGATTATATTAAATTAATAAGGTTAGGGTTTTGGATTTCTATTAATTTTGAATAAAACTGACATATTTCAATGCGCGTACAGGCAAAGTCAATGGCCGTACGCCTTTGCTTTGCTCCCAAGGCCGTTTTCAGCGCATGCGCAGTCGGAACCGTGATCTAGTTTATCCTGGGATCATCCTTGTCACACGACATTGTACATTTTCCAGAGCTACAATATGCTTAACAAGGTGAGGAGCCCAAGCTTGATTTGCAAACTCCAGGCGTGGTCTTACCAGAGACTTGTATAATGTGACCAGAGTCCTCTCATCCTTATATTGAAATGTACAGTGTATCACTCCCAGGATTGAGTTCGCCTTGTTGACTTTTGCAGCAATGTGGTGTTCAAAGTTCAATTTGCAGTCAATAATCACTACAATATCCTTCTCCTGGTCAGATTTTGTTAGAGGAGTATGACCATCTCCCCGTGTGTATACTCTGTCAGGCATATCCCTAAGTACCACTCTCATCTGTTTACATTTTTATGGATGAAATCTCAATAGCGATTTTCCAGTCCAATTGTATGTTCTGTCAAGATCTTGCTGTAGTAGAGTACAATCCTGCTCATCAAAAATACCTCTAAATAGCTTCATATTGTCTGCAAAGAGAAACAGGTAGGAGTCTAACACCTGGCACGGCAGATCATTTATATAAATAATGAACAACAGAGGTCCAAGTACTGATCCCTGTGGAATCCTACTCAGAACACTCTGCCAATCCGAAAAGGACCCTGGTACCCTGACTCTCTGTTGTCTATTTGTGAGAAATACTTTTATCCAGTTAAGTATGTTACCTGATATTCCATAGCTTTGGATTTTGCTCAATAGACTCAGCATTGCATTTACACCAATCTAATCAGCATATCTCATACCTTCTGCATTTGATACTACAAATCTACCTTGCTGTATATAGTATCTATTATACCATTAGAACAATTGCCTTTAGTCATTAAGACAATTATAATAATTGGGTTAAACTGCACTTGCTTGCTCCACGAACTCAAAGAGGACAATCTGGAAGCTCTGATCAGTGTGTCTTCTTAAACTTGATGCGTGACAAGGAAGTAAGAAGAGGCGAGGGTGGAGAAAAGCACTTTTATTGAGTGCTAATATTTACAGGATAGTACAGGTTAACATCAGGATAATGCAGGTAATCATAGTAATAAAGGTATGTACAGGCTAATGCAGGTAAAATAGGTTAAATGTGAGGAGCTCAGAGGGAGCCTAGGAGCTATAAGTCTGGAGGTTGCGCTGAGGAGCCTTCCACCAAAATGGATGAGAGGGCTTGAGGGGCGGCCGAGGGGGCGAGGCGGGGGACATAGGCGTGCACCGCCTCAGAGGTCCAAGTTCCTTGGGCCATGATGTCCAGGAGGGGGACGCCCGCCCTGTGGCATGCCTGGGCGGCACTGTGCCGGAGGCTGTGGAGGGTGAAAGTCTCGGAGGCGGGCACACCTCGGGCACGGAGAGCACCCCTGAGAAGGGCGGTGAGGGTCCGAGGGTTGAGAGGCCAGCCGGAGGGCATAATGAATGCGGGCGCCTCGGGTGTGGCCAGGCACTGGGTGAGGGCGTCGAGCCAGGCAGTGACGGGGCAGAGGTCGGAGCCGGGCGAGGCGGGGCCGAACAGGGCCACCGCCCCCGAGGGGCCGGATATAGTCTTTGAGGTTTTGATGAGGATCCGGAGGCCCCCGGGGGCGGGGCGGTTGTCAGCGCGGGTGATGGTATGGGGGCCGCCCCACCCCTCGGGGCTCGGGGAGAGCATGTTGGACTGTCTCAACATCCCGAAGTACCCGAGGAGGAGGGCAGCCCGAGGGATGACGGAGGCGGGCCCTGCCTGGGCGAGGTGGGCGATGATGAGGGCGAGGTGATCAGGCGTGATGGGCGGGGCCTGGCGTGGGACGTGGACTGAGGCACGATCCCCCCCACGGCAGATGTCCTTGGCGAGGCGGGAGTCGAAGCCCGAGGTGAGACACCCCACCGCCTCGACCCAGGAGCACGCCCCCGAGAGCGCGTTCTTGATGGAGGCGAGGGCGCGGGCATAAAGGGAGGCGGCGTAGGCTGCGATGTCAAAGTCGGCCGGTGCGAGGGGGTCGAGGCCTCGGGCGACGAAGAAGGCGACGTAGTCCTCGGCCTGCCGGCGGCGGTTCCTCCGGGTCATGGGGGCGAGTGAGGCAAGGCGGAGGCAATCGACATCTGCGATCTCGGCCGTGGTGAAGCCTGGATCAGAGACCGGGATTGAAGGGGAAGTCGTCATGGATGTAGTGGAGCCCGAGGCGGTCCACCGAGGCGCGGGCCATCTCGGCCCAGGGGCCGGTGAGGTGGGCGCGGCTGAGGGCGTCAGCGAGGAGGAGGCCCGCCCCGGGGTTGTGGAGGACGGTGATGGTGAATGAGCCGGCGGCGGCGAGGAGCCAGAGCTCCCGGGCGCAGGTCCCGAGGGTAGAGTCCCGGGCGCAGCCTGACTCGAGGGAGGTGGTGGATGCCATGTTGTCCGTGTTAATTATCACGGTCGCCCCCGCGATGTTATCGGAGAGTAGGCTGCGGAGGGCGACAACAAGGTTAACCACCTCCAGCTCGTGGATGGCCGGGAAACGCCCACGGAAGGCCTGGGAGTACCCTCGGGCGTAGCAGTGTGTGCTGGAGAACGCCCCCCCACCAGAGAGGCAGGAATCGCACTCGGTCACGTGACGGAGCACCTCCGGGGCGCGGAGGAGGTGGAGCCCATTGGAAGCTTGGCCGTAGAGGGCGAACCATCTCAGGTCCCGGAGGGTGTCATTGCCGAGGGTGAGGGAGGCGGCGCCGAAGCAGCTGCGCAGCGCCCCGAGGAGGCAGCTCATGAACTACCGGGCGGGAAGTACGCAGCTGCTCACATGGTTGAGGCGCCCGAGGAGGCTCTGGAGCTCGTGCCGGCCAAGGGCGGGCCGAGCAATACGGGTCTCGCAGTCGAGGATGAGGTCCTCGAGTTTGTCGGGGGCGATGTGGCTGGTCATCGCCTCGCTGTCCAGGGCGAAGCCGAACCAGGTTAGGCGAACAGTGGGGGGATGACACTTCCCGGGGGCGACGGGGGGGGGGGGGGGGGGGGGGGGGGGGGGGGGGGGGGGCAGTGTCTGAGGAGATGACAGGGCGGTCTGTGGTGGCAGGAGGCGGTGTGTGAGGGGGGAGCTGGCCGGTTAGGACACTCCGTCCCAGGCGGCCGGATCAAAAATCTGCCGAGGCGGCCGGGGTCGCGCGCTCACACACTCGCTTGGTGAGGCAGACTGCCTCACTGTGGATGGTGAGGATCTTTCTCACATTTGCGTAGTAGGCGTGGCGCTGCCTGGCGCCCGCCTCCCCATGGGTCTCCCCGGCACCTGCCCGGTCGCATAATGCCGGATCACGGTTCCAGGAGGGGCAAGGGGTGCCGTGGGATTCCCTGCTGTAGGGAATGCGTGTATCGGTCTGGGGGCGGGGCTGGGTCTGGGGGCGGGCTGGGTCTGCGGCATGGGGGGGGGGGGGGGGGGGGGGGGGGGGGGGGGGAGGGGCAGCTCAGGGCGTTGAAGTGCGTGTTCAGGTGCTCCAGTGCCTTCATCTTACTTAAGTTTGAAGTAATTTATTTTAAGTATCTAACTTTGGAGATATTTGAAATTTAAACATGCAAAATTAATTTTGACGTGCATGTCAAAACGCCATAGGCTTCAACAGTGGTAGCTTCTATTCAATCAACTTAGTATTCCCTTCTATGCAGCAACACACACTTAATAATCGCACCGTTGTCTAAGGTAGATATGTAGTATCAAATTGAGATAAGTGCTTTGGGTTCAAATATGTCATGGTCTCATCGGATTATGCAGCTTTGGTCGTAATGCTCGCATTGCGTTTGATGCGAGGGAAGGAAGAGACCCTCCCCCCCGCCTCCTGCCGCCGCCCGGCTTTCTCACCTTCCCTGTCATCCCTCCCTCAGCTTTCTCCCACCTCGCCCTCTCGCCCTGCCCCGCCGCATTCTCACCTTCCCCGCCTGTCGCCTCCCCGCTCCTTCCCTTATAAGGCCGCCCGCCGGCCTCCCTCAGTCACTCGCCTTCCAGCCGTCCTCCCTGCTCAAGCTCTTTTCTCTTTGGCTACCCTCTCCACCTCGGACCGCTCCAATACACCCTTGGGCCGATCTACACCATGCCTGGAAGCGGCAGAGGAAAAAGACGACGGGGAGCCCGGAGGACCGCCTTGGGCACGCCGGAGGCCGCGTCACCTGCCCACTCGGCCCCGGGCTCGCCCCCGGTGCCTCGCAACCGCCCCTCGGGCGACTGGGCTGCGGGCGTCGACGCCAACACGGCCTCCATCATGCAGGCGCTGGAGCGGATCACCACCCGCCTCGACACCCTCGACTGCGGGAGCGCCCATGGCTCCCAAGAGACGACCCCGCTTTAAGAACACTTTAAGAACCACGCTTTACTACAATAATGACGTCATCTACGTCATTTATTGTGACCCGTGGTGTGTTGAGTACCGGTGTTCGGAGAAGGGTCCACAGCGACGAAAGGAGCAAAAACTGGTGACCACTGGGTCATATTGAGCATAACCTTGCAGGAATAGTTTCCCATTCTTTAAGTCCTGATATTGTGTTATTTAAAGAGAAGTTGATATAGATAAATTAAAGATATACTTCAAGCACTTTAATCTCTGCAAAAGATGCATATATATGTGTAACTATGTCTGAACAAGAAACTACTAAAAAAATAATGGGATCTTTCCATAATTTGAGCCAATCAGAGCTGTTCTTTTCGATTACAAATGGCCGCCCCTTATGGGTGCTGCCATTTGCAATATGACCGTCATTTCGGTGGAATAAAGTAATAATAAAGTAATAATATTGCATTTGTGCACCATGTTTATGCCAAATTGTTCTTTATTTCTTTTAATTTTGAATAAAAATTCTATGGCAGCGAGCATTTGTTTTGATATATTATTAACCAATCGCTGACCCCAAATACCTTTGTAGCGGAAACAAGTTCAAACGAGTTCAACTGTGGCTGGTTGGGTCGCAGCCGTGGCTGGTTGGGTCGCTCCGTATAGTGCTGAATATGCTTATGGGTGTTCTCTCGGACGGGTATCATGGTTGGATAAATGGCCGGGTTCATAATTCCAGCCGTGCGGTGCATTGTGCGAAGTTGGGCAGCGTGAAGCACATGGCACATGCTAAGACACTGGGTGCAGCAATGGAATCTGTTAGTTTCAGCACATTTCAACTCCAGTTTGAAACAGGATAATCAGCATGTCTTATGGCATCTGCATTTAGATCTAGACAAATTTGGTCACTCCGACTAGTGTTAGAACTATAGTCAGAGTCAGTTTTACTTATTTTATTCATGTTTTTATTTATATATTTATGTTGTGGCAGGCTTTTTCCTACGTCTGGTGCATCCGCTCGAATTCCTACTGTGCATGGATCCCTAAAATGTGCATCTTCCAGCAAAAGACGTACTGGTGAAGGTAGCGCACTCAGAAAGATGGCTTCAAGCGAGAAACAAGGCCTATAGGCTATAGTCCTCCATCAACGCAAGCAATTCTTCCATGAAGACACTTGGTGTACGATCTCCTAAGTCTTTCATCTCAAGAAGGCATAACGCTCGCTCTCGCTTCGATAGTTTGAATGTCTTTAGCAGTTGGTTCTTAAGATCGATGAATGGCTGGGATGATAGTGGACTGGTGAATATAGCTCTAACTAGTCTATGCGCTGTGTCATGATCAAGGACCGAAAGTACATAATGGAATTTAGTTTCTTCTGCAGTTATGTTGCCCAATACAAACTGCAATTCCACATGCCGGAACCAAATATCAGGGTCCTCAGGCCAAAGTGTGGGCAGTTTTAGGCTTACAGCAGTTACAACAGCTTCCTCCCCCATTTTGAAAAGTAGGCCTACCGATACTCCAATGGCTCTGGGGGTCACCAGTATGATATGCCGTGTTCACACGGGGCAGTTAATTCGAATTATAAAAATCGACTTGTATAGTTCGGGTTACATTTGGCGTGTGAACGCGCGGCTGAGGCGGTTTAGGGCTGATTCGAATCATATAATTTGGATTTTATAAACCACCTCTGAAGGTGGTTTATATGAACCGAATGTTATGATTCGATATCGCCCGTGTGAACGCAACCGACTTACTTGAGGCGGATTAAGCACGTCACACTATATAATATAATTTGGTCTATGAACCTGCTAGAGGTGCACATATATTTTTTTCATGATTTATTTTAAGGTTTTCACTGCCCACCAGAAGTTTTGACCATTCCAAAACAATATGATTCAGTCTATACATATCTAGGTCGAACCCACACTCTCTCCTGCCGACATCGACTAACCGAAACTGGCGCTGTTTAGTATGGACTTGCTCATGTGCTGATATCGATTTCCGGCCCAAGTACTGCCCGTGTGAATGCGACACTAATTCGGTTCATATTATCCGCCTTGTATAAAGCGGCATAAACTTTTCCCGTGTGAACACGGCTATAGATGTGCACTCACCTCGAGTTGTTTAGTTGTGTCCGCTCCGTCAGTCGGGTCATCGCTGATTGCTCCATGTAACGACAGGCGTCGCCACAATATATTTCTTTGAAACAAGTTTCTGTTGACACATTTGACATTTTAATATTTAGAACAAGAATTAAAAATGGTCATGTGAACATCATCCTGTGAAGTGTTCTGGGGTTGGTGAGGGGTAGGGGTGAGGGGGTCGACGAGGAGGTGCACTTAATTTTGATTTAACATGTCTCCAACGGGTACTGTTTTAACCGGAACGATAATTACCAGCAATCATCTCCGAACGGGCCTAATCCAGAATCCAATCATAGCCGACTCTGACAGGTTGACAGTCGAACGGCTTATGCATTGTGGGGCACCGAATGACTCCCTGACACTGGCACTGACCGGGGTCAGCGGCCGCCTTGTCCCGCCAGTGTCCGGCCCCGTGTTCGCACTGACGGGCAGTGATTAAAGCCATGTTGTTCTTCTGTCACTAAACCACATTTCAGATCACCTGCCCCGAAACCCTCCTTCCTCCCCACCCCGACCAACCCCCACCTCCATTTCACCCACTCACCACCGTCCAATCTTTTTTTACTATAGAACACCCTACCCCCGATTCGACAGAATTAGATCTAGGCCCTAAATTATGGGCAATCCTGAAATTTGGTGGTTGTTCCAAAAGATCGGTTTCACATAGAAATAAAACAAAAGGGATGGTCATGTCTACATACATCTACATACGTCGAAGTTCTGTAAGAGAACCAGTTGAGTAAATAAAACATTCTGAAATGATCGTGGTTTTGATGGTAACACTGTCGTTCAATAAGCACGCTAACTAATTAGCCCATTATCGTCCATCCGGTAGGGTGGTAAATGCCACAAACTTCATCATAATGTCTTTACTGGCTGTTGACACTATTGCTCACTTAACTGTGTCTGTAGCACTTCATTGTGAACTCAGCCAATGCATCATGTTTTGAATTTGCTGTTTTACACAGACACACACACACACACACATATATATTATATAATATAACATATATATATATATATATATATATATATATATATATGTATATATATATGACACCATTATCCAGTCTCTTTAGTCGTTGGTTTTGTAACGAGGCGGATGCTGACTTATTAATTGTGCATTAAATTTTATTTTATTACAATGGTCGGCAATATTCTATTTTAGAGACGTCCACACACACACACACACACACACACACACGCACGCGCGCGCACGCGCGCGCACACACACACACACAACACTGACCGTGTCCTTGACCGATGGAGTCAGGAGGCAAGGGTCAGAGCGCCATCTCGCGCCGCCCGCTGACACTTTCCGGCCAAGCCACACATTATCCCATCACCCACAATGCATCGGCGCCCTTTGGATGTCATCAGCATTCAGATAAACATGGGTAATTTGGACCTATTCCCGCCGCCCAGCCCTTTGTTGCGGCGATTGTTTGGCCGAAGTGACCACTGGACGCCAAGAATAATACGTCACAATGCTTTAACAATGGACACGCCCCTCCCTCACCTCAGCTGAAGTATCGTTCTCCGCCAGTCAAAACAACGGCACGTGGTTGCGCGCGCAACCAACCCTGACCTGCGGATGGGTAATTTCCGGTTGGCCCCGCCCACTTACCCGGATGAGTTTCAACCCATTTTTTTCATAATCTGTTAAGATATGATTAAAATTAACAGGTACTGACAATGACGTGGGAGTTGGGCGAGAGCCGGGACTGTTCTAAGCCCCGCCCACCCGCGCACCCGCAAGGCGAATCACCCAGTCGGCGCATGCGCAGGGGCGCGTTCTACTGGTGGTTTTTTTTCTTCAGTTGTTTGTCAGGACACAATGGCGTAAATAGAATTTTAAGCAACAATGCCCCCCCCCCCCCCTCCTCCCGTGAATATCATACACGTGAATTTAGGTATATACCTGTTTGTATTGTTGCTACTTAGATCTACACACACATATTAAATTGGGAATGCTTTAATTAACTAACACCGACAACAATTGACAATTTAGCAACAATAGTTGACAATTTGCTGATTGCCAAACCCAACAGAGTCGACACTATATAGACTAGGGGTGGCTTCATGTCAAGTGCGCTAACGTCATTCAATGACCCTGGCCTTCATTGACGTCAGAGTATCCAACCCTCTCACTTCAAAGGCACGTCGCACACGTCGTGGACCTCCCTCACATGACGTCACGACGCACCATTGAACGCTCGCCCATGCGCAGAATTGGCAATTCCCGGGAAAAGGAGCTTCAAAGCCGAGTCCGGCGCAATAAATCAGCGGCTGAAACAGGCGCGCGGGGCAGCTGCGCGCTAATTTGCGCGACTTGTTTCTCTTTTAGGTCTAATCAGGCCTTCTGGTCGGCGGCAATTTGTCTAAATACCGGTGAATTATGCGAGCAGATTCGAGAACAATCTACGTCATATCTTGCAATCTGCCGCCATGCTACGCCGAATTAGCAATTCTTTCGGTTAGCCTACTCTCGATAGTATTTGAATCGGAGCGAGTAGGCCTACAACTGTTGGCATTTTCGCGTCATTCCTGGCAGTCCCACATATCTTGCACTCATTCACGGCTGACCAGCATGTTGCAATAACAGATTAAACTTTGTCTGCGCGTGTCACTGTCAGTCCAAGTGTCCAGGTAATCACCCCCTCTGGACGGGGTGGTGGTGGTGGGGGTACCCGGGTAGACAGACGCACGGGCTATTGGATATCGCTTCAGTCAGGCTCACGTCATTTTTTATAGCATTGCTGGTTTTATTTTCTGGTTTAGGGTGGATAATGATAGCTTGAATGAATCAGTACTGATTCCTGTTATTCAGCTTAATAATTATTATCCCTCAACTTGTGCTTAGGCTGACTGAAAATCCAATACATAAGTTATCCCTTTAAAATAATTATGACGTTTTTTTCTAGGAGCTATTTATCAAAGAACACCCTCGCCCTAAATCTAACTGAGTAGGTTTTGAAATATTTCACTGGTTTTCAAATGTGTCAAAAGCTAGCATTTCACTCTAATCATTTTAAAAATAAGAGATTTTGGACATAAAATAGCCGACCTGTTGTTGTTAGTAACACATCACATATATCAGACTATTGTCATCTTATCCCTGGGCAAAGCGAAGATGGATACCAATAAAAATTGTGTTTCAGTTACAATCTTTGATTCAGTGTAATACAAATATGTGATGCTTTGTCTTCAATTATATTGGTTCTGTAGAAACCATTCTTGCACATGCGGGATGGAAGGCAAAACGCTTTTACGACTCATTATAACAAGAGAGTTGAGAAAAGGGTCCTTATGTTACTATTAAATACTAAGCAAGTGGTCATTTAGATTTAGATAAGGACAAGGGCACCCTTAGTCAGTTTCGTACTTGTCTGTTATGAATGGTATTGTATATTTATATGTTTGTGTATACAGTAAAACCTCTATAAATCGACCAACTTTAAGTGGTCCATTTACGGAAGTGGTCGGTTTAGGGAGTTAGAATATGGTTACAACGGCATTGTCTGGACCCACATAAAGAGATCGATATAAGGGAGATACATATGTATATATATATACACACAGGAGCAACAATGGTGTTACATAAATGTCTTGCAGGACCAGAATAGCCTTCAGGCCAAGATTGAGGTAAAATAACAGATAACTGATCATAGATAATTGTTATTTTAACAACTGATACTAGTGATAGATAACTGTTATCATATCAGACGAATGGCCTCGGCGATGTGTATGCCAAGGCATATGTACCTGATCGGTTCAGTAGATTTGTTTATGTCGTGGTTTATTTCATAATGTTTAAACGTTATTTATTTTACGAATATTGGATACAGGGTAACCTTATTTTCCTATTACTTTCCTATTTTACTAAAACATCGACTGGTTACCTACTCATTAGATCATCTACTAGTGCCTCATGACCTGAGCCAGATTTATATAATCACACACACATATATATATTTTTTTTACCTCGGTACTAAGCCTCTGGCTACTTGTGGTCGAGGGAGAAGGAAGCAACATCCGGGTCCAGCAACTAGCATATTCCACTCATAACGGAAGGATGCTACGAGCAGGTTCAGCAGTTATTTACCAACAAATACCAACAATTGCAGAGTAAGTATTGACAGAAACTTACAAGGACTTATAATGATGCATATAGCACAGATTGACATACTTTTTACAATTAAAGGCCCTGTCACATTACAGCGTATGGCGGGAGCATATTGAAAACCTACGTACGCCGTGCTGGTGCCGGCCTATGATGACCTTCGGTGAACTTTCGGGTGGGTTTGAGCATATGGGGGACCTATGAGGAGCGTATGAGGAGCCTATGAGGAGCGTGCTGCAACATTTCTTGACTGTTTTGATTGGCATGTGGAGCGTATGAGGAGCGTATGAATATTTTAGGAGCGTATGAGGAGCGTATGAGGAGGCGCGACCTATGCGCGACCTATGTTATCTCTCCGCGGTCCGCCGCTTGGTGACTCCTGGGTATATATAGCCTGGAGCAACAGGCTCCCCTCACTCTGCCACCATGCCTGCTAAGAGGAACACCACTGCTGCTGCTGCTTCTGCTACTGCTACTACTACTACCAGTACTACTGCTACTACACCAGCCTCCAGAGCTGCTGTTACTACAGGAGGAGGACTAGACCGTGGGAGAGGCAGAAAGAGGCAGACTTTGTTACAATGCTCTCCATCACCAGCCTCCTCACCTGCCTCGCCACCTCACCACTCTCCACACCACTCTCCAGAACACCACTCTCCACAACACTACTCTCCAGAACACCACTCTCCACTGGAGGAGCTGGAGATGGAAGTGGAGAGGTCGACGACGCAACGCTGGCTTCCCCGCTCCAGCTCGCCATCTCCTGCCTCTGCGGGCAGCTCACGGGCGTCGTCCGCTGCCTCCGCCGCCTCCACCAGCACCGCTGCCATCGGCACGTCAAAGAGACGGAGGGCCAAGAAGAGCGACTGTTCTCTGTCGGTCTTCAAGGAGGGTCAAATGTTGGACTTCCTCGAGGAGAACCCCATCATTTGGAACATGAAGCTCACGGATTACCGCCGCTCAGACAGAAAGGCCAGGATGTGGGAGGAACAGGCGACACTTCTGGGGACCACAACAGTCCATCTCCAGAAGTGGTTCAAGTCGCTCAGGGACACGAACACACGGCTCCACAAAAAAAAGAGCGGGGACGGAGCCGCTGACCTGACTGAGCGGGAGCAGTGGATCCTGCGCAAGTTTGGGTTCCTGCGGTCCGTCGTCCGTCACCGACCGGAGCCCTGCAGGAGTGTAAGTACATAAACTTTTTTCGTTCTGACAAGTGCGGCCATTAGTATCGTATTCTAGTTTGTTATGTTATGCTTTTGTTGTATTTATGTTTGTTTGTTTGTTTGTTTGTTTGTTGTTGTTTTACGTCCTAGCAACATCTAATATTCTAGTAATTTGTTAATGTTATTGACAATAGATGTATCATGATATAATCGTTATAAATCCATGTCTGCATTTAACGTTAATTATTTTTGCTTTATATAATTTTGATTTACTGTTGACTTGTCGTGTCTTTTGTCGAAATATCGATTTGCATTCATGTTACTTATGTTATGTTATGATTTTGTTTTGCAGTTGGCCAGTCCTGTCGCGGCTCCGCAGCTTGATATCAGCTTGGAGGAGAATGTCCCGACCGATGTGGAGGTGGCGATGGACGAGGATGGACCCACTCCCCCCGCTACATCCCAAGAGCGGGGAAAGGGGAGAGGGAAGCGATCTGCCCCAGTCGACAACAACCTCGCTGCCATCCACAAGAGGTTCGATGAGTCTGCCGACATCCTCAAGGTAATGCAGCCGCCTCCTCCTCCACCTCCACATCCACCGGCGGTGACGAAGCGAGTGGCATTCGCCAACTATATGCGGGACATGATCCTCACGATGCCGGAGGAGCGGTTTGTGTGTGTCGGTTTGCGGTGCACTCAACCGCATGGCGTCGCACCATCTGGAGGAGGAGGAAGGAACCTTCGTGGCCCCAGAGGTTTGTGTGGCTGCTCCTGCTCCTGCACCTGCTCCTGCTCCTGCTCCTGGACCTGCTCGTGTGTCTGCAAGTGAGGCATACCAGCCTCAACCCCACCAGTGGACTCACCAGCCACCACCGGCATCACCATGGGCTTCACAGACACACGAGTATGTGCAGCACTATATGGGGCAGCCGCAGAGTCCTCATCAGCCACAGCCACAGCCGCCTCTGCCAAGTCTTCCGCCTCACCCTCAGCCTCTACCTCCAACCTCCGTAGGTCACGAGGCGCCCGCAGCTCCGCTGGTGGTACGGCCGTCACACACTGCTGGACAACTACGGACATTAGGGATGGCGGGGCACACAAGGGGCTCTCCCGGAGTCGTGGTGCGCGCGGGTGCTCCGCCCACTGTGGGTGCGGCATGGCCGGGGACTTGCGCTGCTGCAGACATTGTGACTCCGACACACGTCGACCCCACCCCAGTGAACTTGTCTGAGTCGGCCAGCCCAGAAGGACTATTGAACTTGTTGGGGCTGTCCGGCATATCTGGCATGTTGGGCGCAAATTTGGACTTATTCCCCTCGTCAGCCACACAGTCGCCAGCTGATGCCACTTCTAATGGCAAGGGAGAGAAGTGATTGTAAATATGTGTATATATGTAGTCTTAAGTTTTTATTTATCTTTGTACATTTGTATGTATATATGTATATATGTATATATATTGTTTATATATTGTTTGTACATTTATATGTCAAGATGCTAAAATAAATAAATATACTGTCAATTTTAATTTTTGTGTCCGTGTTCAGTAAAGGCATGCCATCATTTAATTGTTATATATTAAAGTACAATTAACATTAAAATTAAAACTCTATTTTTTCCTGTGTTCTTAGTATGTATGTAAAAAGAGGAGATTCACTACAATTACATTAACTAGATGACTTAAAATTAAGGAGCGAAAGAACGTAACAGACATGTAAAATTGTGTTTTCATATCTATAAAATGATATCGTTTATTTTATACTAGACATATAAACATTAGCATCTCATATAACAGGAGAGATGTCACAACATCACAGACATGCTTGCAAAAACAGTAAACAGACACAGCGCATACAGACTGATAAAATGTTTTGTCAGATCATCCTGTCTTGCCATGACAGTGCTCCGGCAGGTGAGACGACCCAGTCTTTAATTAGATTGCGCTGTTCCTTTCCTAGCTTGGACGCGGTGTTGGGGTTAACAGGTTCAACGTTAATGTCCCGAAGGTTGTGGCCCTCTCGCCAACCTCCAGGCACAAAGTTGTTGTTGGCTGTCTCGGGACGATCCAGCTGCATGTTCTGTAGCGCTGGGTAGCGTGTCCTCATGAGGTTGTGCAGAACCATGCATGCCTTGACGATGAGTTTCACATTGGAGGGGTGGTGCTGCATAGTCGTCAGGAGCACTTGGAAGCGGTTGGCTAGAATGCCAAAGGCATTCTCCACCACTCTCCTAGCTCGGGAAAGCCGGTAGTTGAAGAGTCGCTCATCATTGGTCAAGCCCCTCTTGCCGTACGGCTTCATCATGGTCGGCCGCAGGGCAAAAGCGTCGTCACCGATCAGGAAATACGGCACATCCTTCTGGCCGTCGACGAGCGGTTCAGGGTTCGGAAAGCCGATGGTGCCACCTTCTGTGCACGCCTTCAGCTCGGAGGCGTTGTAGATCTGGGCATCGGACGCGGAGCCCATACCGCCAATATCTGCCCAGATAAATTTATAATCCGCATCTACAAGCGCCAACAGGACCACGGAGAAAAAGCCCTTGTAGTTGTAGTAGAGCGACCCACTCTTTGGAGGGCACCGGCAGGCGATGTGCTTCCCATCCAGAGCGCCACAGGTATGGGGGAAGTTCCACCTCTCTGCAAGGAGGTCCGCGATGGCATGCCACCCTTCTGGAGTCGTCGGACACGTCATGACCTCGGCCATGTACTCGTCGACGATGGCCTTGCAGACTTCACGCACTATCAGCGACTGTGTGTTGTGGGGCACCCTCCACCCAAACTTCATGGAGGAGTATTTTGTGCCGGATGCCAGGTGCCGCAGAGTAGGTGCTATTTTCAGCGCCGGGTCGAGCGGCACCCTGAATGTGGACCGTTTTTTTGTGATCCTGGGTCCCACTCGCGCCACAATCTCGTCAAACAATTGGGGAGGCAGCCGCATGAAGTTCACAAACGACGCGGTGTCCTCGCTGCGGAGCTCGACCATGAGCTTGTCGAACAAGCTAAACTGTGGCCGCCTCCCAATCCAGGGTCTGACCACACTGATCGTCGCCGCCGCTCCCTCCTCCTTCGTCTCTCGATACGGGACGCCAGAAGAACCATGAGGAGTAGAGTAAGCTCATGGTGATAAAGGGCAACTCTGTAGAAAAGCTGGAACTGTACTTGCAGTGCCTGGGCATCCATCCTGTATGAGCAGCAGAGCAGGAATGACTGAAGGAATGGCGTGGGTCGCCTTTATATACCGAGACCATAGGTCGGGCATACGCCGCCATACGCTTCGCATACGCCTCCCATACGCTTTTCATACGCTCTCATACGCAACGCCTAGGTTCTGCGTACGCTGCATACGCCCGAGATACGCCCCTGATACGCCCGTGACGCAAGTTGAGCGTACAAGTAGTGTACGCCGGCGTACCCCTAGCATACGCCGGCGTACCCCCAGCGTACGAGGAGCGTATGCGGAGCGTACGCCGGCGTATGAGTAGCGTATGGCCCATACGCCCCCGTAGGTCGAGATTTTTTGAGCATGCACACAAAAATGGGGACGGACGGTTTTATGAAAGCGTATGGCGGCGTATGCCTCATACGCTTCACATAAGCCGTCACCTGACGGCGTATGAGTAGCGACATAACATGTTAACACGGTTATTCATATAAATGTATTCGTTATCCGGTGCGGTAAACATTTTTGGAGCACCACCATTTTTTTTGCCGCCCGTTGCCGAACGGAGAGATGTTTGGCTGGAGCCAATTCATCGCTTAGATTATCTTAGGGAATCTTGAGAGAGTTCCCAAGGGTTTTAGGCGTACTTCTGAGTTTCATAGCATTTTCTTCAACTTGTTGGCGTAGTAGCCACAGGAGGGAGAAGTGTATGTTACAGAGAGTGTGGGAGGGATCAGTACACTGGTCCCTACCCCTCGATTGGTTTCGGTTTGGTTCGTCCGACCGTTGGACTTTCGACATACCATTTAGCTTATCACGCCTGGATTAAACCGGTGTAAATACGGATTTAATACCCATTTAGTGCCTCAAGCACGTTACCGCGCTGTTCCATGTGTTTAGGTTTTCCTTGAGCTCGTTTTAATCAACCTTTGTTGGTTTTCAGACGACTCGAGATGGCGGCGAAGCGGAGTAAGGTTGATGTACCACACGCGCTCAGTGAAGGGGACGCTACCCCTGGGCTCGAGTCCGCTCAGTCACGTGACCACTCGCCCGAACCGGGGCTGTCTAATTTAGACGACCGGGTGGTACGCCTCATCAGAGAGCAACTACAACAGCTGCTCCCAGAGAAGGCGACCAGACAACAACAAGAAAAGGTCGCTTCGGAGGAGTCAAAATGGGAGGACATGTCAGACCCCCAACAAACTACCGACTCAGAGATTGGGTTTCCCTCACAGAAGAGGAAACAAAAGAAGAAGGACTCATCTGATGGAGATGAGTACTTCAAGGCCTGCAACAAGACAGCCATCAAAAAGACCAAAAAGAAGTCTAAGTCGAAGAAAAAGAAGAAGAGTAAGTCCTCTTCATCCGACTCTTTTTCTGGCTCAACCAATACGGATTCCGAGTCCGAAACCGAACGGACAGGCAAATATGTGAAAATCAGTGGAAAGGTGGTCAAGAAAATCATGGTGCAGAAAAAGAAGATCAACACCTGCACCCTGATGAGGAAGACGATAAAAGGACATTTGAACACCTTTAAGCCTGGACGGCCTAGAGATCGACAAGAAGGAGGCTATGTTTGATTTAGACAAATTGTTAAAGTCAAACCGCACAGGGGACTTGCTATCCACGGTTCAGAAGAATTTGTGTAGTTTCAGCCATTACGGCTTATTTATCCAAGACAAAGGGAATACAAAATTCAAGACAGCTTTTAATCAGCTTCATTAAGCCACATAAAGCTATCTCAAGAGACACACTCGCCAGATGGACCATTACAGTACTCAAGGCAGCAGGCGTCAACACAGGACGCTACGCTTCCCACTCTACGAGAGGGGCTATGGTCTCGAAAGCAAGACAGTTAGGGATCTCAGTGAAGAGAATCCTAGCACATGTCGGCTAGAAGACGGCAAGGTCGTTTGCTAAACATTACAACAAACGCCTAGAGAAGACCAGTGGGGTAGCAAGCTGCTTACTCACCAACTAACAAGAACCGGTGAGATTAACAACATTTAACAATTTACAACTAAACATTGTTTATGTTCATGATTTAAAAAAGGATGAAAATGAGATTACGTAAAGGTCTCCCTTGACCACGAGTAGCCAGAGGCTTAGTACCGAGGTAAAATAGTATAGTTATACGAATCTTACCTTGGTACAGATGATGGATAACTCTTGTTTTCCCGAGGTACAATCCTCGGATAGTCGTGGTCTAGGGCCCACCCACCCAACCCTGCCACGACTATTACGTTTGCTTGTGCCAAAACGAAAACATTAGGAATATCCATACAATTAAGCTAATTTTTATCCTGAATAATTAGGTGAAGATTGCTGGACCCGGATGTTGCTTCCTTATCCCTAGCCCACGACCATCCAAGGCTTGTACCTCGGGAAAACAAGAGTTATCCATCATCTGTACCAAGGTAAGATTTGTATAACTATACTATATTTATATATATAAAAGCGCTATTTTCCGTAATGTACCAGTGCATGTCGGTACACTTGTTGACGGCCTGCTGCTTCTTTCTGTGACTATACCAGTATGAGGTGCCTCATTCTGCTCTGCGACACTCAGACCTGCTGCTTGCGTTGCGGTCTCCCACAAGGAGGGCATCACATTCACAGCGACGCCAGACGGCAGCAGGTCCTCATAACCCCGGGCACTTCTACGTACACCAGTCTGGGCCGATATGTGCGGGGACCCACATACTGACAATTCACAGATAGCTTTTAGTAAAATATATACATCATCATTGAATTTAGCTTGCTGTGACGAGGTGGGGTTTTGAATTGGACGACAACAGTCGCTGCGTGGATCGCGGTGTCACCGCTAGAGGGCGGGTCGTCGGCTGTGTCGGCGACACTGGCGCCGCCGGGTGTGGGACCTGTGAAGTGGGCGGGATGGGGGGCTGACCTCTGCCCCATGCCAGCGCGCCGGAACTCGGGGCCGCCGGGCCCGGGCGTTTATCGTCGCTCGAGCCCCGGCGAGTCCTTAAAGCTGCATAGTCCGATGAAAACATCAAATTTTCAAAACCAAAACAATTATCCAGATTTGATTCTACATATCCAACTTAGATACTGGTGCACATATTAAGCATTCCTCGCTATATAGACGGGCATATAGAACCAATTTAATAGAACCTGTTACTGCAGAAACATATGGTGTCAGAGTTTTGGTGTGCTTACCAAAATTATTTGTGGATGATTGCACTTCAAATATCTCAAAAGTTAGACATTTAAAATAAAAGTTACTTCAAACTAAAGTAGGGGAGGCTGTAACAATCAATTTAATATATTTAACTCAGAAAATGACAGAAACTCAAAACCATCGGACTATGCAACTTTTATCCCCGCCAGTCGAGCAGGCAACCCCCCATCTCCCCCCCCCCCTCAACCCCCCACCCTCCAGCAACCCCGAGCTCCCCTTCTCTACACACAGACAGACACACACGCAACCAATAGCCAGCCTAGGGTAGAGATGACCAATCAGCGTTTAATTGAGTCGTGCCGACGTGCGCCTGTTGTGTACCATGCACGCATACGCCGAAACTCACGGCACCAGGCGCAGGCGCACGGCCACCGCCAAGAGGTTGCATGGACTTCAAGAGCCACTCCTTCCTACCTTCCTTCCTGCATGGAGTGGCTACTTCCGGGCGCGCTTAAACGCAACACTCGGCCGTAGTGACAGCAGCGCGTTTGGGGTTGTTGAGGTTTTCAAGGACCCAACAAACGGCCCGGACGCTGCAATGGACTCACCACGCCGTCTGGCGGCGAGTTTCCACAGTGACCGCACCGACTGGTGTCGTGACGAGCACCAGCTCTTGTGTGTGCGAGGAGGGGGGGGGGGGGGCGGAGGAGGCGGGAGGTGTGTGTGTGTGGGGGGGGGGGGGGGGGGGGGCGCAAGTCAATTGTAACGGACTTGCCTTGCGGGTGAAGAGGTAGGGGTTGGCTTTAATCTGAGAACTCCCTCTCGCCACTCCAGAACATGACCGCGAGCCACGGCGGGCCGCAATATGGCCGCCTTTATGGGGGAAGTTGACAATTATGAAAAATTATCGCTGCTTAATATTATTAGCCCCGCACGCCGCTCCCCACTCCGCCGCGCAATGCATGCCGGGAGCGGGCTAATCACAGGCGGGCAGCTGTTTGATGTGGCGTGGGCCGTATTGAGATAAACTACGACGATATGATGAGGATTCATAATTATGGGGAAGTACCCATCAAAACACTGTAATCGCTTTGCTACCAGGGTCTGTTTGAGTTCTTTTAAAGCGGCATAGTCCGATGAAAACATCAACTGTTCAAAACCAAAACACTTACCTACATTTGATCATGTATATCCAACTTAGATACTGGTGCACTTATTAAGTATGTAGTACTGAATATGAGGGCACACTAAGCCAATGTAATAACTCAATAGTTAATAGGTGCTGATAGAGGTTGTGGCTTCAAACTGTTTGCATGCTTGCTAATATTAAAATTAGCATGTTTTACTTTAAATATCTCCAAACGTTACCATTTTAGATCAACATTACTTTAACCCAAAGTAAGATAGATGATTATGATCAACCTACAATATATATTTTAAATCAGAAACTCAAAGCCATTGGACTGTGCCACTTTAATGGGGCCCCACTTTGCCCAATACGCCTAGTTGTATGGGTTAAAATTAAAGCAGTGCAAGTGGCGATTTCCAAATTCCACTCCTCTTTTTTTGTATGTGAGTGTTAAACAGACCTGCCCAATCCCCCCCCCCCCCCTCCAACCCACGCCACCTGATGCCCACCTCTGCGTGCACTCTCCCGCCACACTCTCCACCCGCCGCGCCGGTCCTGTAGGCAGAGTGTCGTGATGACGAGCCCTGGCCGGGGGCGGTGAATAATTTGTCTTTGATATCGCGAGAAATACTCCATAATAGCAATCATTTTGCAGCCCTCACGTGAAGTGCTCCTCACCAGACGAAAGCACGAAGACTCCCTCTAATCATCGAGGCACTCCCCCCTAAATGGCCGCAATCAATTAGCATCAGCATTCATTAGCATAGCGGCTCGGAAAATCAAAAGCCACAGATGCTTTGATAATACATTGATTACCGTGTTCATGTAGGTTATTAGTCGTAGCAATATTGCATATGAATAGATCAATAGCAGAAAAAGATAGTCGGTGTGTCCCCATAACACATTTATTGCCCTACGAAAATATTACTTATTAGACCAGATCAGAAAGTTGCAACGGGTTGTGAGGTGATACGACCATGGGGGCTGCGGAAACGAATCGCTATATTTTGTATATTTTGGCGTGTGCCAATTTGATAAGTGATGAAAATCAAATTTTTTATTGTGAACTTATTCAGTTTCCGTGGCGTAATCCCCCCCCCCCCGCACCCCCCAGCCCAGTATGAAATTTAAGTCATAGTTTTGTAATATATATATATATATATATATATATACATATATAATTTATATATATTACATATATTATATAATATGTAAAGTCATGCTATGTATGACCTATGCATTGCTTTTTGTATTTGATTATTTGTGATTCGTCAAATAAGACTGAAAGAATAATGGTGACAAAATTGCATAGCATATATAATAATATGGCGGGTTCTTTTTACATCCCACCCCAAACCAACAAATGTTTAAGTGGAATACACTATAACCGATTTATTTATGTTTGTTTGTTTGTTGTTGTTTTACATCCTAGCAACATCTAAGGTCATATCAGGACGGGTACTGACTTGTGACAGTGCGCACTCATGGTGACTTTTTAGTGCTGCCCCACTGGAAGATCAGGCCACCAGCACCATGACTTGATATCCCACTCAGTCACATTATCCTGACACTGACCCAACCAGTCCTTGTCCTATCCTAATAATGACGAGTGCCAGGCTAGGAAGCAACAAGTATCAATTTTTAAGTCATTGGTTTGACTCGACCAGGGTTGCAACCCACGATCTACCAGCATGGGAGACGGATGCTCTAACTCATTCGGCCATCCCGTCTGGTTATTTATTTATGTAGATATAATTATGTATTTATTTTATTATATATAATATATAGATATAATTATATATATACATACGGATATTCCCTCTGAATTGGTTGACACATTTTGCATGTTTACATCGTTTGTATATCAATAAGATTACGATAACAGCAGTGGACAACTGGCTAGAGTCATATTTCTTCTCCTACTTTGCCATTTTCACCACATTACAAAATGCATTTCAAAAGTCAGTTTCTATTGAGAGGTATTTGTTTCAGATGTGAAAGCTAATGTCCTTTAATGAACCAAGCTAATTAACCATAGGTTTGACCTGAACTCCGTGATGCTGGAGGTCATACTGTTCGGGGTTAACGCCGATCACTAAACAGGCAATAAATGGCAACAAAGCAATTCTAGGGGTTTTGTTTGTTTGGGGTTTTACGTCTTAGCAACACCTTTGCTCATATCAAGATGGGTACCCACTTCTGACGGTGCACACTCATGGCGACTTTATAGTGCTGTTCCACTGGAAGATCATGCTGCTAGCACTATGACTCGATAACCCACATTAACCTGATACTGAGCTAACCAGTCCCTTCCCTATCCTAGTAATGCCAAGTGCCAGGCTAGGTAGTGCAAGTATCAATTTTGCAAGCCACTCGGCTAGGATTCGAACTCCCGAACTTCCATGCAGGAAGCACATGCTCTACTGATTGGGCCACCGTGTCCGGTTCACTTCTAGAATGTGGATGGTTATGTTCATGTATCATACGTATCAACATCGGTATGCATGACTCTAATAAATAGTCGTGTATCTTATTAAAGTGACTGAAGAGTTCCACAGCCAGGCGGCGCCACCGGTGGCCTTGGACCCGAGAGATACTTCAAGCAGAATAGTCCGACGAAAGCATCAAATCTTTAGAGCCAAAAAACTTCGGTATATTTTATCCTACATATCCAACTTAGATAGTGATTCACTTAATGAGCATTTCTTGCGGCATATAAGTTAAATTTGTTGTGGTACTGCTGAAGCCTGTGGTATTAGCTGACGTTCTATGTAAATTAGTTTTCCATCTTTTCATTTCAAATAACTCCAAAGTTAACGTCACACAGTCCGAAAAAGACTTCTTATTTTTTTCACACAAAAAACACTTAGCTAGATTATATCCAACTATTAGATACTGCTGCAATTATTAAGCTTTTGGTATTACACAGAAGGAGACACTAAGTCATTGTAATAGGACCTATTGCTGCTGAAGCCTATGTGGATGATAGTTTTGACAAGCTCGCCAACATTACCTTGGAATGTTTACACTTCAACTATCTCCGAAGTTAGTGATTTTAAAGCAAAGGTACTTCAAACTAAAGTAATGTACAGTATGACAATCCACCTGATTTATTTATCTCAGAAAATGGTAGTAACTCTAAACCATAGGACTATGCAACTTTTACTATTTTAACTAAATGTTATTTCAAACTAATTAAGGTAGATTATAACGATCAGCCAATAATCCGTTTGGGCATTTAATAATAAATGTGGTTAAAATAAACAACTGTAAATTCCTCCATAAAACTGATAAAACATGTTCTATGTTCATATCCATTACACTCACAATTCTATGAAGCTGCTGTTGGACTTCTCACTTAACAACATTTGTATGGCCATTTAAAAATAGAGGGCCACTGATCAAAACTACTCATTTTGAAAGTTAAAATCTGTTATGATTCACTTCATCACATGATCACGTCAATGAAGGATTTGAATCGACATCAACATCATCTTTGTCAATTCGTCGCCAAGATTCATTGAAGCCGAAACCCCATATTAACCAATATAAAGCGAACGATATATAATTATATATATTATATATATCATTGACGCCACTCACAGAGACACAAGACAACTGTATAAAGTGTAGTTTGGAGACACAGAGTTTCAGCTCTGGCTGGCTCCTAAACTCCATATCTTTATATAAAACTAAAATTCCGGGCTTAGTGACCAGTCGGCGGTGGTCAGTTGGCGGCCCGCTGACCACCTTATTGCACCCCAACTGCTCACCAGGCAGCTCCAACAGCACCAAGATACTTCTAGAACCAAATGCAACACAATCATAGCAATAGCTCCGTTCATACAATATCCGCATAATTCGCAATACTATACACGATCTAATATTGATATAACCTATATAAGAAATATAAAAGATATAATAAATATAATAAACATAAGAAATGTAAGAAATATAATTATATTTAATATTGCATCATTATATCTACGTAAATAAATAACTTAAAAAACATATACACACAAAGAGAGAGAAAGAGTGAGAGAAATAGAGGGACATGGAAAGAGGAAGAGAGCGAAATAGGGAGAAAGAGAAAGGGAGAAAGAGAGAGACATAATAGAAATAGTGAAAAACAGTAAGAAAGAGTGCGAATGAGGATAGTGTATGTTGCATGGTTCCGGCGTGCTGGCTACCGTGTCTGCCGTGTCTGTACGGTGCAACACACACCAGCACGGTTGCCATGTCTACAAGTAATAAAGCCTGCCAGGCACCAGCGATGGGCAACTCGCGCCTGCGCAGAACGTGAACCAACTATTTGAGCGGATGTAATTATACAGCGCCTGTGGCGGCGGTGGGGCGGCGTGTGGCGGCGGTGGGGCGGCGGTGGGGCGGCGGTGGGGCGCGTCGGGTCACCGTGCCCCGCTGCACTAACACATTCACGCATCGAATTCACCAAAAACCGCCCCTAACTGTCCTAACGCGCTTCACCAGGAGCCCAGTTCATGCAATATCCCGGCAAGTTATGTCAAAATGTTTCACATAAATACACCAGAATCCATTCGGTGTTTCTATAACACTTTGTTTCTGAGTTGAAGCGATAGATGTTTATTTGACTCTTTCCTTTTCTTTTTTTCTTCTTCCTTCCTTTCATTTGTTTATAGTAAAACGGGCTGCGGGATGTGTGGCGTGGCACCGGTCCACAACCACCGATGTAAGTTATAATCTACAGACATAACGTCCCATTTGCGTCAAATGAGAGATCATGTCACATCACATGAAAAAGCTTTAAAAACATAAAAACAGCCTGACTTTTCGTTGACATCTCGAGTGAAAACTTTGAGCGTTATCATAACTGGACTATTGCGTGACCTGGTCTGTACTCACATTTTATATACTACTTATATTTTAGTTGGTATTTTTATTCTGTTTTTCTATTCAATTCGGGAGAAAATAAAGTAATATCCCTGTTTCGATAACCAAGAGATACCATTTTACAGAGTAAAATTCGGGCCTAGTGATTGATAAGTTCCATTCTATTATCACTTGATCCATTCAATTATTACCTGGCTCGCACCATTATCAACTGGTTCATTCCATTATCACATGGTCCATTACATTATCACATGGTTTATTCCATCGTCAGCTGGTTCATTCCATTATCACATGGTTCATTCCATTATCACATGGTTTATTCCATCATCAGTTGGTTCATTCCATTATGACCTGGTGTATTTCATTATGACCTGGTCTATTCCATCATCACTTGGTCCATTCCATTACCACATGATCCGTTCCATTATCACTTGGTCCATTCCATTATCGCCTAGTCCATTTCAGCATTACCTGCTCTATACCGTTATGACCTGGTCCATTCCATTATTATCTGGTCTATTCCATCAGTACCTGGCCCGTTCCATTACGACCTGGTCCATTTAATAATGACATGGTCCATTGCACCATCATCTGGTCCATTCCATGCCATCATCACCTGGTCCATTCCATCATCACCTGATCCGTTTAATTATTAAATGGTTCAATCCACTACCACCTGGTCCATATCATTATCACCTGGTCCATTCAATCATCACCTGGTCCATTTGATCGTCATCTGGTCCATACCATCATCACCTGGTCCATTTAAGCATCGTCTGGTCCAATTGATTATTACCCATATATATCAGGATACACACACACATATATATATATATATATATATTATATGTGTGTGTATAGCATATATATATTATATATATATATATATATATATATATATATGTATATGCAAGTGTCTGTGTGTGTTTGCGGATAGTGATAAGCTCATTATTGACTGTATCTAGCAGATCCCCCATTACAAGCCACCCCCTCTCCACACTGTAGAATCTATGGCTTTACTACCTCTCTATTTATATTTATATATACAAATTAATATATAAATACAAATCATATATTATGTAAATTTCAATGTAAACATATACCATATCATGTAATTGTCAATGGAAATCTATAATATATCATGCAAAGCTCAATGTAGACATAATATATCATGTCAATTTATAGATATACATATAACTTTCTCAATTTTTATACAAGCTCAATGTAGACATAAGATATCATGTCAATTCATAGATATATAGATAAATTGAGAAAGTGATATATATATATATATATATACATATAAAGTAACAGTTAGTTAAGCGTGGTAGCTCTTTCGGTGTGTGGAGCGGGTGGCTGGTAATGGGAAGAGCGGCTAGATACACGGAATAATGAACTTATCAGTATCCACAAACACACATATGATATAGATGTAAGTGTATATATATGTACTGTATAATTTATTGTATGGATATAAATAATGGCAGCCCCTTAAAATTTCTCTCTAACCACCTTAACTTCCATGTTATTCACTGCGGAGCAGACATTCTCTCCTCCCCCGCCTCCTATACCTGTGAGCGAACTGTCACTCTGCTCACTTTCAAAAGCTATACATATAGATATGTATATACATATATACATCATCATCATCATCATGCTGTCGGTCGCGATGCGACAAAGACTGCTTTCATTACTTGACTGCCGCTCTCCGCTTTGTGCGGTTGTACATTTCATGAAAGCTGCCTGCAAAAGTGTTGAAGTGCTGCTGGCTTTTGCAAGTTACCAGCGGCACTCTCTCGGGGAGCAAATAGAGGTTTCACACCGGCAAGAACATGTCAAGACAGGCGCAAACTATTTGTCCCTGCATGGCAGGTCGGGAGATGTTGGGAGTTCCATACATCAACCGCCCTTAATGCTGCCACAGTGACATGGTTTTCTGTTTAGGGTTTGCTCCCTTAGCCTTCGGTTCTGTCAAGGACCTGTACCACAAGGCAGTGGTTTACAACTCTGCAAGGCAGGGGCGTCAAACTCCCTGAGGTATTGCTATACCTGCATACCCTATATACACACATATATAAACATATATATGTGTGTGTGTGCTACCGAGTGTGGAATGCAAACCTCCGTCCCTAGTAGCGGGTAGTGGGCAGCAGCAGCCCGGGCAGGATCCACCGCACACAATGGGCGCCTCCAGCCATGCGTGATGCCGGCCCAGCTTATCGGCAGGCGGCCCAGCGGCGCGTGTCTGCCGAGGAACCTGTTGGTTTAAGTGCCGGTTCGTGAACCGCTATAAAAAGCGGGTTCCAACCCTAATCTGGAGATGGCGTTCGGCGTCGAGCCGCCCACGTGACATGCGCCGTGACGTGGCGCGACGCGGGCAGACGTCAACAAGTCAGCGTGGCAAGTGCTCGTCGTAAAGCCGCATTATGTGACATTAACTGGGTGTGGTCGGTGCCGTGACAGTGCCGTGTAACACTATGTGTCGCCCGCCCATGTCCCTATTAGGCCCGCTGTCACAGCACCGACAGCAGCCATTGTGTCGTCCGCTGACACCCTAAATGCTTTATGGGGGTGTCTGACGCGCATGCGCAGTGCGGTGTCAACACGCATGCGCCTCGCATATGTTTATTACATAGCCCTCGACCAGTTCTGCATGTGGTCAGCGTGTCTGTTGTGAAGCATGGCTCCATAGTGGGGTCCTGGCCGACCATGGGGTTGCACATGGAACTATATTGTTGGCATTGCAAAAGTGAATGTGGTGGCCAAATCGGCTAGAGCACTGATCGGCTTGAAGGATGGGAGGTCATAGGTTCGAATCCCGACCCAGTCAAACGAATGACGTACACAATTTACACTTGTTGCCACCAGCTGGGGTAGCCTAATCGATAGAGCGCAGGCTTCCAGTGTTGAAGGTCGGGATATCGAATTTTGGCCGAGTTAAACCAATGACTCACACAATTAATACTTGTCCCTACCTAGCCTCGGCTCAGAAGTACTAGGATAACACTATGACTAGTTAGCTGAGTGTCAGGATAATGTGACTGAGTGGGATATCGGGTCATGATCCTAGTGTCCTGGTCTTCCAGTTCCAGTGGGGAAGCACCGTTAAAGTCGTGATGAGCGCGCACTGTCACAAGTCGGTATCCGTCCTGATATGACCATAGAGGTTGCCAGGACGTAAAACTCCAAGGCTTGATTTGTTCAGTACCAGGTTAATGTGACTGAGTGGGCCACCGGGTGATGGTGTCGTTGGCATAGTCTCTCAGTCAGTCAAAACTATACAATCACCACCAGTCTGCACTGTCACAAGTCGGTACCCATCCTGATATGACTTTAGATGTTGCAAAGACCATGAAACGCCAACAAGCCAACGAGCCAACGAGCCAACGAGCCAACGAGCCAACGAGCCAACGAGCCAACGAGCCAACGAGCCAACGAGCCAACGAGCCAACGAGCCAACGAGCCAACGAGCCAACGAGCCAACGGGCCAACGAGCCAACGGGCCAACGGGCCAACGGGCCAACGGGCCAACGGGACCAACGGGCCAACGGGCCAAACGGGCCAACGGCCAACGGGCCCAACGGGCCAACCGGGCCAACGGGCCAACGGGCCACAACGGCCAACGGGCCAACGGGCCAACGGGCCAACGCGCCAACGGGCCAACGCGCCAACGGGCCAACGGGCCAACGCGCCAAAACGGGCCACGGGCCAACGGCCAACGGGCCAACGGGCCAACGGCCAACGGGCCAACGGGCCAACGGGCCAACGGGCCAACGGGCCAACGTGCCAACGGGCCAACGGGCCAACGGCCAACGGCCAACGGCCAAAACGGGCCAACGGGCCAACGGCCAACGGGCCAACGGGCCAACGGGCCAACGGGCCAACGGGCCAACGGGCCAACGGGCCAAACGGCCAACGGGCCAACGGGCCAACGGGCCAACGGGCCAACGGGCCAACGGGCCAACGGGCCAACGGGCCAACGCGCCAACGAGCCAACGAGCCAACGAGCCAACGAGCCAACGAGCCAACGAGCCAACGAGCCAACGAGCCAACGAGCCAACGAGCCAACGAGCCAACGAGCCAACGAGCCAACGAGCCAACGAGCCAACGAGCCAACGAGCCAACGAGCCAACGAGCCAACGAGCCAACAACCAACACAAGCCAACAAGCCAACAAGCCAACAAGCCAACAAGCCAACAAGCCAACAAGCCAACAAGCCAACAAGCCAAAGCCAACAAGCCAACAAGCCAACAAGCCAACAAGCCAACAAGCCAACAAGCCAACAAGCCAACAAACCAACAAACCAACAAGCCAACAAGCCCACAAACCAACAAACCAACAAACCAACAAACCAACAAACCAACAAACCAACAAACCAACAAACCAACAAACCAACAAGCCAACAAGCCAACAAGCATTGTGAACCTTTTTTTCTTCTTCTATGAGTTTGCATTAGAGATAACAAATGTCGTTCCCACCTGTTCCTTTTAGTTTTATATTTGTAACACTTCCTTTTGGGAGGGGGGGGGGCGGAGAACAAACATAGAGTTAGAAATGTGAGATGGGTGGGTGGGAAAAAATAACTTGCGGGACGCGACTGCTGCATCCCGAGCAGAGGAAGTGGCACGCGCTTGTCATGCGAAGGTGTAGTGTGTTAGATGTGACGTCTATGTGCCCACGTGCAGTTTGTTGCTTTATATGTGCAGCCTTTCTTAGGGGGTGGGGTGGTTAGTGGTTTCCTTTGGGTGGTTTTCTGCAGGAGCTTGAATCTGTTCAGTAAATGTGAATTGAACTAAACATGAGAATTTGCTGAAATCGAGGTCTAAGCACCTAACCCTGCTAGTAGATATTCTACCTGATAATTGCTACATATATATGTATGGTAGAACTTTGCCACAAGCATAATACAGTATAACCCAGTTAAACCAAACTTTAAGGGACCCTAGAAATTTGTTTGAATTAACCGATCATTGGTTTAAACAAGCTTTGGCTTCCACTTTGACTTTGAGTAAACATGTATTGTACATGTAATATACAATGTATATGTGGACCCTTTGATTATTGTTTTTTATGTATATACAGTATAACCCTGTTAAACCAAACTCGGTTAAACCAAACGATCGCTTAATCCAAACTTTTTTCGACGGCCCGGCAAATACTACTATTTATCATATAAAAAAGTTGGTGGGGTCTCAGATGACCTTATAACCACATGAACGTTTGGTTTAACCATACAGGAGCGGCCTGGGGTCCAACAATTTTGTTTGGATTAACCGATAATTAGGATTAACCGACTCTGGTTTAACCAACTTTTTTATATGATAAATGGAACTATTGGTAGTATTTTGCCGGGCCGCCGAAAAATGTTTGGATTAACCGATCATTTGGTTTAACCGAGCTTGGTTTAACGGGGTTATACTTTATATAGTAATTAGTATATCATGTAAATTTTAATGTAAAAACTTAATATATCATGTAAATTTCAGTGTCAACATATACTATATCATGTCAATCTTTAAGTTGGTTGCTGGAACTTTACGTCCTGGCAACATCTATAGTGCTGCCCCACTGGGAAATCAGGCCACCAGCACCATGACCCGATACACATTAACATGACACTGAGCTAACCAGTCCATACCCCATCCTCGACCGGGAATATAATTCCCGATCTCCTGCACGGGAGTCCTGCGCTTTACCGATTCGGCCACCGCCCCCGGTCAATTTTAAAGTAAGCGTAGCTTATCATGAAAATCTTGATACAGACACAACACATCATGTTCATTTTTGTATGTAGACAGCATATCATGTACATTTTAATATAGACATAAAATGTCTTGACATAACATATCAAGTACATTTTAATGTGCACATATAAGATGTCATGTATATTTTAAAATAGTCATAATATCTCAAGTACATTTTAATGTAAGCATCTAACATATCATGTAACTTTCAAAAAATACATTCAATCAATCATGTAATTTTCGACACAGACAAATAATATATAATATATACATAATATATCTGTAAATTTCAATGTAGAGATAATATATCATATAAACTTCAAGGTAGACACAATATTTGTCAAGTAATTTCACATATAAGCATATAATATTAATAGATCATGTAACTTGCAATGTAGACATATACATACTATATTATGTAAATTGAAAATGTTCACTATGGAGAAAGCATTTGGTGCCGACACGGTGTTAAGCCAACACCAATCAATCAATATATAATATAACATTGCAGCAAATGTTCTCTGTGGCGGAGTGCTTAGAGTGTCTGACTTTTTTCTAGGTCGGACTCCTAATCTGAAGGTCGGTGGTTCGATTCCCCGTGCCCCCATCTCTGCCAATTTGGATTTCCACCACTGTGTATAACTTACAGTGTCATCAAAGGCCAGTTGCTCTCATACCATGTCTATGTGGTGTGGGAGGTTAAAAATCCCTTGGGTCGGTAAAAGTGTAGGCTCGGGCTTTCTATCGACAAACTGTCTAATGGTGAAAACAAGCCTATTCAGGCTTATCCATGATAGGCAGTATAAATCTTCAACAAACAAAAAAAACTAAAAATATAATGTATAACCTTTTACAAATATAGTATCTCTTCTACTGTAAGTCATGAATATGCCGTAGCTACAGATTCTCAATAATTATACTTCGTAACCGAAAACCATCTGTTGCTTAGAGTATTTTCCACAACGAGTCTACATTCAATATAGGTTGAGAAACTGTAAAAGTGTCGGGAAGTTTACAGTGGAAATATAACTTAATATATTCCCTTTCCTATTTTGGGGGGATATGGACGCGATTCCAGCAGCCTCTTATCAAATGTGTAGACGGCGTGGATGAAAGGCAATTGGTTTAATATTATATCTTATTTAGCAATCAACTTATGAGCCGTAAGGAGTGGTATGAGTCAAGTAAAATCTGCTGACCAACTGGACCAGATGGGGTGGCCGAATGAGTATAGCATCCGTCTCCTGTTTTGGGAGATCGGGAGATCCGAACCCATGAGTTTGAGTCGAGTCAAACCCATGACTTAGAATTGATACTTGTCGCTTCCTAGCCTGCCGCTCAGCATTATTAGGATCGGGCAAGGACTGGTTGGCTCAGTGTCAGGATAATGTGACTGAGTGGGATATCAGGTCATGGTGCTGGTGGGCCGCGTTCAGGGGAGCACGTAAGTGCTTTGTTCATGTCTGTATCTATCTATATAATGTACTCTATTAAGTATTATCATTGCTGGGAAGGCGTATGATAATAAACTGCATAGTTCCATTTATCATATAAAAAAGTTGGTTAAGCCAGAGTCGGTTAATCCTAATTATCGGTTAATCCAAACAAAATTGTTGGACCCCAGGCCGCTCCAGTATGGTTAAACCAAACGTTCATGTGGTTATAAGGTCATCTGAGACCCCACCAACTTTTTTATATGATAAATAGTAGTATTTGCCGGGCCGTCGAAAAAAGTTTGGATTAAGCGATCGTTTGGTTTAACCGAGTTTGGTTTAACAGGGTTATACTGTATATACATAAAAAACAATAATCAAAGGGTCCACATATACATTGTATATTACATGTACAATACATGTTTACTCAAAGTCAAAGTGGAAGCCAAAGCTTGTTTAAACCAATGATCGGTTAATTCAAACAAATTTCTAGGGTCCCTTAAAGTTTGGTTTAACTGGGTTATACTGTATTATGCTTGTGGCAAAGTTCTACCATACATATATATGTAGCAATTATCAGGTAGAATAGATGGATACATCAGGAATTATAATAAATATGTGAGTGGTTTTGTTATTTATCTTCAGATAATAAATTATATGGCCCACATATATGCGCATATCTATCTATTTGTGTATCTATACACATCTATGTGTATCAATGTGTATCAATGTATATATATATGTGTATCACTGTGTGTCAACGTGTATCATTGTGCATCAGGCATCGATGTGCAGCGCTGTACATCTCTGTACAGCTCTGTACAGCTCTGTATAGCTCTGTACAGCTCTGTACAGCTCTTTACATCTCAGTACAACTCTGTACAGCTCAGTACAGCTCTGTACAACTCTGTACAGCTCAGTACAGCTCTGTACAGCTCAGTACAGCTCTGTACAGCTCTGTGCAGCTCTGTACAGCTCTGTATATCTGTGTTAGTTTGTTGTTACCTTACATCCTAACAACATCTAAAGTCATATCAGGATGGATCCCAACTTGTGGCAGTCCACACTGATGCCAACCTTATAGTGCTGCCCCACAGGGAGACCATGCCGCTGGTACCATAATTCCCAAGCGGGGGGGGGGGGGGGGGGGGGGGTGAGGTGGGAAGGGGTCCGCGTCATCAACTGACCACTCCTCATTGATAAGAGCTGGGGTGGTGGCTTTAATTGTCCACGCTATAAGTATTTACTTGCACTATGTACACAAATGAAAACGTCGGTAATTTCGAACACCTTTCCTTGTCCTTTACTGCTTCTGTGTTTGTTTGTCGTGAAATGCCATTTTATGTATAGATACCACGGTCTTCTATGATACGCAGGCTCTTTCTGTAAGTACACTCTCCAATGGAATAATTGTTTGGAATAATAGTGATGGCAGCTCTATGAAGCTACTGTAGTACTGCTGTATATGACGGAGGAGAGACGGTTGAGTAGGTGGTAGAAATGCCGTACATTTTGGAGAGGGCTGCATGCACATCGACACATGTCTGTGTCGATGTGTCGTAAAATGCCATTTTATGTTTTATGTCCTTCCCGACACGGAGCACTGTCACAATTCGGTGCCCATCCTGAAATGATCTTAGATGTTGCTAGGACATAAAACAACAAACAAACAAACAGCTCACCAACTGACAACTTCCAGACTGGATGCCTGCAGCCCAGGCCCACTAGCCCTACTTCGCCACATTCAATCGGCTCACCAGGCTGCTCCAACAACACGGAGCAATAGAACACATCATAAGACTCATCAATTCAAACATACCTGTGTCATATCCTAATAATAATTGCATAAATCCACATATTTATAGGACACATACTTCCCTGACAAATCCAAATGTTCACACACCGATGTATAGGCAGGAATAATCATTTTTGAACCAGACTAAGAGTATCTGGAGACAGTTGCTGAATGAGGCGACAGGAAATCATCCAAGTGGTGGTTGTGGTACCAGCAGTCGGAACAGAACAAGGTCAGTGAAATAGAATAGATGGATACATCAGGAATTATAATAAATATGTGAGTGGTTTTGTTATTTATCTTCAGATAATAAATTATGTGGCCCACATATATGCGCATATCTATCTATTCGTGTATCTATGCGCATCTATGTGTATCAATGTGTATCAATGTATATATATATGTGTATCACTGTGTGTCAATGTGTATCATTGTGCATCAGGCATCGATGTGCAGCGCTGTACATCTCTGTACATCTCTGTACAGCTCTGTACAGCTCTGTATAGCTCTGTACAGCTCTGTACAGCTCTGTACATCTCAGTACAACTCTGTACAGCTCAGTACAGCTCTGTACAACTCTGTACAGCTCAGTACAGCTCTGTACAGCTCAGTACAGCTCTGTACAGCTCTGTGCAGCTCTGTACAGCTCTGTATATCTGTGTTAGTTTGTTGTTACCTTACATCCTAACAACATCTAAAGTCATATCAGGACGGATCCCAACTTGTGGCAGTCCACACTGATGCCAACTTTATAGTGCTGCCCCACAGGGAGACCATGCCGCTGGTACCATAATCCCATATCCCACACAGTCACATTATCATGATACTGTGCTAACTAGTCCTTGCACTATCCTATTAATCTCGAACGCCCGGCTCGGTAGCAAGAAGCATCAATTTGATAAGTCATTGGTTTGACTCGGCCAGGTTTCGAACTGCCAACCTTCAACACGAGAAAGCTGCGCTCTGCCGCTTCGGCCACCTCATCCGGTAAGTAGATATATATATATATACATATATATATATATATGTATATATATATGTATGTATATGTATATATTTACATGTAAATATATAACCATAAAAAGGTAAGTCAAAGTGAGTGAGTGAAAAAAGGGCGAATTGGTGAATCCAATGCTGCGTAATATTGTACTTCGAGTTAAGAATTTCAACGAGTGTCAACAATTGGTGTTTGCTGGGAAGGCGTACATTTCCATCCAGGTGCGAAAATATTCATGAAGGCAATTGATATACGTATTTGCGGGGAGGGACATCCCCGCCAACCCCAACACACCTAAAAAAGCGCGGCAAGGCGGGCTGGCAGCCACGTAAGTGCTTTGTTCATTCATATATGAGTGCATACAACCCAATTCTAATTGTTACAAGTACCAACTACGCGACCTGCGCACGGTGAGCGGAACACCTTGGTATAACTTGTATTGTCACCCATTACACATGTCATACAAAGACAATTGGTCTAATCAACTCGGCCGCTAATTGCCCAAATTGCTACATTTGTAGTACATTTGTGCCGTAATTATGCAAACATAACGGCGACCCGGCGCGGTCACCTGCCGCGCCCTTGCCATTCCAGAACGCCCGCCTCCAACGGAAGCAGCCGTGCTGGAGCTCAATTTATGTCCTGACCTATAATACCTGCATGCGACTGTTGTCATATTTTTCTTGCCGTCCAAAGATTTCTTTCTGGCGGCACTAATGCACTCTGGGTAATTGTATAATTAGAGGAAACCCCGTGAATATCTGATATCTTGATATCTCCCCCCCCCACACACACGGGGAGGCACGCGCCCGAGCGGGGGGTGGGGAGTGGGGGGTGGGGGGTGAGGTGGGAAGGGGTCCGCGTCATCAACTGACCACTCCTCATTGATAAGAGCTGGGGTGGTGGCTTTAATTGTCCACGCTATAAGTATTTACTTGCACTATGTACACAAATGAAAACGTCGGTAATTTCGAACACCTTTCCTTGTCCTTTACTGCTTCTGTGTTTGTTTGTCGTGAAATGCCATTTTATGTATAGATACCACGGTCTTCTATGATACGCAGGCTCTTTCTGTAAGTACACTCTTCAATGGAATAATTGTTTGGAATAATAGTGATGGCAGCTCTATGAAGCTACTGTAGTACTGCTGTATATGACGGAGGAGAGACGGTTGAGTAGGCGGTAGAAATGCCGTACATTTTGGAGAGGGCTGCACGCACAAAGAGCATTTAGCGATATAAACATGCACACACAGCGGTAAAGCCACGGCCGAGTTAGTAAAATTACCGACGTTATCATTGTCGTACGGGGAATACCGAGTCTCGCAGTGCGTACGCGTGCGCACTGGGGCGTGACGCGAGCGGGCACCTCCGCACGTGGCCTGGGCCGCATTCAGGCTCCGTCTCGGAGGCGCCTCGGAGGCGCCCGTGACGTCAGGCTAGTCTGAACGACAACAGCAGTTGGTCACCTAGAAAATGGCCACCTCCATAGGCGGCGTCCATTTGCAATGGACAAGCTGCGCTGTAATTGGCTGAAAGCACTGAATGCGGTGGCCATTTTCGAGGCGCTTTTCATCTCCAGTCTGAAAAGAGAGGCGTCTCTGAGACGTCGCCGAGACGCACTCTGAACGGTATTAGGCCAAAAAGTATCGCCGAGACGTCGCCGAGGTGCCTCCGAGACGGACCCTGAACGCGGCCCGGATGTAGGAATGGGTGGGCGTGGGGGTTCCTGTAATAGATTGCCACCTGAACAAAATAACAAACTTGTAGCAACATTGTAAAAAAAATTAATTAAGAAGGAATGATCCAAATAACGTTGATTACGGATATTATTCCGCCATCACACTAATCCCCGTGAGGGCTCACAATGACGGGGGAATGTGTTTCGTGGAGGATCTGTACGCGCGATTCTAAATGGACGCACATTATGTGTCAATTGTTAGTGGCGTGTGCGGCCCCGTCCGATTGCTCATCTCGCCCGGTGTGCTTATTGTGCTTGTTACATCCCAATCGTGTCGTCTGCGCTGCACGTCTGCTCCTTGTTTGAGACAAACGCTCAAGTGGCGGCAATTCGGGACGTCATTAGCCCGCCCTGCGCACGCACCCTCGCCGCTCGTGGCGCTAGTTACGTCACGAGGTCACATGGTGTTGCCGCCAGGTGCGCGCGGCGTCCCCGCTTGCTGTCGACGGTTTACTAAGTACTCGCCCGACCAGTATGTCTGAAAAGTTACCAACATTGGTTTGAAAAGAAATTATGGTCACACACGGTTAGATTGATATATCTCTGTCGTAGCCTTAATGATGTTTATAAATAGACACTGCGCGGTGTGGTCAGTGATGGCTAGGATGTTCTCTGTGTTGTTGTGGTGTAGTAAATCGGGCCTTTTAAGTGTTCGCCTTCCACCACAATACCACTGTCACCTTCATGACATATGCACAATGTACAGCTCACTGTCCCTGTCTGATTAAATTCAGATTCGGGTTAATTGTGAATTTGTCCCAGTACTAACACAGCGTCCATTGCTGTCTCCCAGCCTTCGTATCTAGCAATGCAAATTTAGGCCACGGTCCGCCAGGTGTTCCAGCCGAACCACAGCCCACACTCACATTTACCTCCCACTTACTTACACGCACATTTACACATTCACACTCACACTCATGTTCACAGATTCGCACACTTACACACTCACTCACACACTCACTCACTCGCACATTCTTACACTCACACTCATTCACACACTCACTCACCCTCCCTCAGTCACCCTCACTCACACCCACATTCACTCACACTCACTCACAATCACACATTCGCACACTTACACACTCACTCACACACCAACTGACTCGCACACTCACACTCATTGACACACTCACTCACACCCACACCCGCATGTACGCACATTAACATTCACACTCAAACTCACACTCTCACCCATACTCACACCCACACTCACCCTCACCCACACCCACACTCACACTGGCACCCACACTCACACAAACACTCACCTACTCACTCTCAAACTCACGCACACTCACCCTCATCTCCACACCCACACTCATGCTCACACACCCCTCCCCTACCCCCCCCCCTCGGCCCCACCTGCCTTCCCCGGGCGTATTTCCCGTGACCACCAACAGTCTCCGGTTGCCTGCACAACCAGCCCACTTGAGGTAAAGTCGGTGTTTGCCGCGCCGCCATCGTTAGTTTGTCCGTATTAATGAAGACTACCTCCACCCCCACGCCCGCCAGGGTTGACACAGCAGTGACCTTGACCTTGGAGTATACAGATAGTGGCACGACCATCCGCCAGGTGCGCCCTGTGGTCTTTTTTTAAAATGACACGACCCTGTTCCCATCTCGGATTTTCTCTTCTGCCGATATTTTTTTTAAAATAAAAAACTTAAAGTGTGGGTGTTCGGGAGAGAAAAATTGAAGATTTATCTGGTAACACGTGATGTGTAGGATGGGCCTTGTTCCAGAATCTCTGGTCGTTGCACTGTGATTGGTTGAGAAGTGATCACGTGGCATTGTCATGATCAGTGCGATTAATACAAGCTGCTGCTACTCCTACTCACAGTTATAAGCGTGGTCACCAGAGCAGCCGCTAGGTGGAGTGCACAGCCGAATGTCAGTGTCGTGTAATGGGACACTGTCGAGTCAGCTCGAATTTCAAACATATATATAAAGTAAAACCCCTCTAAATCGACCGACCATGGGACCGGCTGTAAGTGGTCCACTTAGCAAGGTTGTCGGTCGGTTTAGGGAGTTTTACATTTCGTTACAATGGTATTGTATGGGCAATCGTTTGGGACACAAATAAAATGATTGATATAGGAGAGTGGTCAATCGGTGGAGGTAGTCGGTGAAAGAGGTTTTGCTGTATATGCATTCACAATGACCGACGTGGTAGACGAATCGGTACAGAGCTGACCTCCCGTGCAGAAGGTCGGGAGCTCGAATCTCAGCCGAGTCAAGCCAATGATTTATCAAATTGAAACTCATCGCTACCTAGCCTTGCACTCGGTATTACTAGGATAGAACAAGGACCGGTTAGCACAGGCGTTCCAGCCGAAGGGATATTGTGCGCACTGTCACATGCAAGTCGGCACCCGTCCTGATATGACCTTAGATGTTACTAGGATGGAAGACAAAAACAAATAAACAAACAAAACGCATGCGCAATGATAGCGAACACAAATGCAACTGTGCTATACAGTGACATTTTGCGCGGATAACTCAATAGCGCAATTAAAGGCACATACACCATCTGTGGCTTTCATATTAAGTTATGCCTGCATTTAAAAATGAGAAAACTCAAATAAAATTGCCGTTGAAAATATATTAAGTGTTTTTTAATTTAAAACCGATAACAGCAATAATAATAAAAAAGAAATATAATAATCCAATCAAATATGGTCAGTAAAATAACACCTTAAAACTAGAATAGGGCAAAAATGTCAAGGTCGTCATTCGGGTTAATGCTACATATGTTAATGAATAAAATATGTAGGTCTCCAGTTAATGAATGGGTGGGTTAATTATGCAATTTGGTCGTTGCTAAATACATATGGGAGATGCTACTCCCTTAGCTATAGGCACCGGTCGGTATTCTAATTAGCTAGTTCATCGATTTGTAGATTATGTGTATTTAACGGGTTGTGGGTCTATGACAAGAATGCCGTTGTCTCTATTATCTGACATCTGACAACACGGTGCACTGGTACAAACAAATCACCGACCGTATTTTCCAGAATATAATTAGTGTGTGTGAGAATACCGATGAATTTCAACCATGTGAGCAAACTAAAGCTAAAGACAGGCAATGTACCGCAGGCCACCATTCCCGAACTCAGTGAAAACTTAAAAGGTGTGTGTGTGAAACACTTAGATGTGGTTGTTTCTTTGAAGAGCTTTGTGGGTTAGGGTTTGTGTTTTGCTTTGTAAAAGGGTGAAATTGGTACACATGAGTGATAGTCCCATCATAGAAATCAGCTATGCATGTCCCTGACGCACCCTGAGCCCGAACTGTATTCTAGACACATCCCGAACTGCCAGACGCCCACGTAGAAGGCTACAGGGGAGGGTTGGAGGAGGAGGGGCGGGGCGTGGGGAGGGGTTACAATTATACCAGCACCGCCACATTATGCGATGGGTACGGCGCTCTCAAATTCTAATTAATTACTCACTCAAAATACCGGATGTGTTTATAGCTTTCTTACGCATCTGCCAAGTGACGTCTGCCGACGACAACGCTCACTGCTCGGGTGGATTTTTTAACAACGTGGCAGCCGTAAATAACTATATAAATATTTGTTCGTGGTTATCGGTGGAAGCGATGGAGAGAAAAAATGAAGCCTTGGTGGGTGTCAGCTGCCGAATACATAAATGTCAGTTTGTGTGTTGTGTGTAGCTGGAACAAATTCGGGGTATTTGTTTGTTAGTTGTTATATTACATCCTAACAACATCTAATGTCATATCAGGATGGGCACCGACTTGTGACAGTGCGCACTCCTGGCAACTTTATAGTGTTGTACCACTAGGAGACCAGGCCACCATCATCATGACCCAATATCCGACACAGTCACATTATCCTGATACTGAGCCAACCAGTCCTTGTCCTATCTTATTAATGCCGAGTGCCAGATGAGGTAGCGACAGTCACAACAAACAACCAACAACCCCACCCCAACAACCACCACACCACCACCCCCAACAAACAAACACACAACACCACCCAACAACCACCCACCCCTAACCCCCACCCATATCGAATATGGGTGACCCTGTTCCTAATAGAATTATAAGACATTGGATTACAAGATTTACATACAGAAATACAGGTTATTTAATGGAAAATAATCTTATCACACCAGTGCATTTGTGGTGTTGTTGCTAGGTTCCGAATGTGTCTATGCATCATTCAGGTACCGGGTTGAAATGTAACAATCTATACGGCATTCATTAATTGATTATCTAAGATTTTCTTTTCTTTGAGCATTTAAAGTTGCGTAGTCCAATGAAAGCACAACATTTTCGACACCAAAATACGTATCCAGATTTTACCCTACATCTCCACTATAAATGCTCGTGAACTTATTAAGCACTTGTTGCTGCATAGAAAGGGTATACAGTATAACCCCGTCAAACCAAACTTGAAGGGCCCCTAGCAATTTGTTTGGATTAACCGATCATTGATTTAACCGAGCTTTGGCTTCGACTTTGACTTGGCTTTGGTGGGGTGGTGGGGGTGGTGGGTGCTGTGTGGTGGTGGTGGTAGTGGTAGTGGTGGTGGTGGTGGGTGTTGTGTGGTGGTGGTGGTGGTAGTGATACTGATAGTGATAGTGGTGGTAGTGGTGGTGGTGGTGGAGGTGGTGGGTGATGTGTGGTGGTGGTGGTGGTAGTGGTAGTGGTAGTGGTGGTGGGTGTTGTGTGGTGGTGGTGGTAGTGATAGTGATAGTGGTGTTAGTGGTGGTGGTGGTGGAGTGGAGGTGGTGTGGTGGTGGTGGTGGGTGGTAAGGGTGGTGGTGGTGGTGGTGGTGCGTGGTAAGGGTGGTGGTGGTGGTGGTGGGTGTTGTGTGGTGGTGGTGGTAGTGATAGTGATAGTGGTGGTAGTGGTGGTGGTGGTGGTGGAGGTGGCGGTGGTGGTGGTGGTGGTGGGTGGTAAGGGTGGTGGTGGTGGTGGTGGTGGGTAATTGTTGTGGTGTTGGTAATGACTACACGTGGTGGTAACTTTTTATGGATCCCAACGATCACGTTATAATTTTGTTTGGATTAACCGATAATTGCGATTAACCAACTTTGGTTTAACCAACTTTTTTATATGATAAATGGTAGTATTTTGCCGCTCCGCCGAAAAAAGTTTGGATTAATCGATCGTTTGGTTAGACCGAGCTTGGTTTAACGGGGTTATACTGTATTGGATCAATTCAATACAACCTGGTACCGCTTAAGCCCGTGTTGTTCTATTTGTGATGTACATGACAAAATTCATTCATCATGTTTTCATTTCCAATATCTCCAAAGTTAACCATTCAATATAAAAGTTATTTCAAGCTAAAATGAGATTCATTATAATAATCAAATGTTTCTCAAAAGATAGCAGAAACTGGAAGCCATGGAACTTTGCCTACATCCCCAGGACATGTGGTCTATTTTTAAAGAAGTGCTTACCCCTGAGAACCCTGACATTAATCAGCATATTTGCAGCCCAGTAATTACTTGTTACTCTTTGCAAATCATTATGTCAATATCATTAATCATCGGCAAATGAACACGTAGCTTAGCGATGACAGTTACAGAAGGCACTGAGTGCTTTATTGTATTCAGCAATTATTGCCCGCTATAGGGAATAAGGCTCGAGAAGCTTGAGTTTTCAGTTAGGACTGACTGAAGTCAATACCCCATTCTAGGTTCGTTGGTTGTTGGATGGGTACCAACTTGTGAGAGTGTGCACTCAATGGCGACTTTATAGTGCTGCCCCACAGGGAAAACCAGGCTGCCGGCATCATGACTCAATATCCCACTCAGTCACATTATCCTGACACTAAGCTAACCAGTCCTTGCCCTAACCTATTAATGGCGAGCGACAGGCCAGGAAGCGACACGTATCAATTTTAAAGTCATTGGTTTGACTCGACCAGGAACCGAACTCCTGACCTTCCGCAGGCGAGGCCCGCCCGGTCATCAAACCCCATATTAGGGTGATAAAGTAGTTATCATAATTTGCGGTGTACTGCATTATACATTATTTTTAATGGAGTCTATATGTGAAGGTGCTGCGTTCAGTGCTCAAGCACTGGAGTGGCCTGGTCAACAATGTAACTACTATCTAGTTGGCATAGTAGAGCTTGCATTCTAACAGTAACACAAAACAACAGCACTATATGGGCGATTGTCCGGGAATATACTTTGTAATACCGTTATGCAATTTATGATAAAAGATGCCATCACATTTATGTGAATTCTGTGTGGGGGTGGGGTGGGGGGGGGGGGGAGCATGGTGAAAGCAATGGAACATTTTGCAGAATGGCATGGCTATAAAAAGAAAGCACTATCTGAGGAAACAGTGAAAAACTCATCTGACGGAAAATGATCCAGAAATAGGTGGTGCTAGAAGTGATGCTCCTATAGCATCTTCAGAGACACACTCAGGTGATAGCGGGTCAAGAGTGGTGGAAGACGATTTCAGCGTCCGTCTCCCATGTTGGTAGATCGTTGGATTCGAACCCACGGATTCGAACCCTGGTCGAGTCAAACCAATGACTATAAAATTGATACTTGTCGCTTCCTAGGCATCCTGATGTGTTAGATATTGCAAGGACGTAAACTCCAACAACCAACCAACGAACCAATCCACAAGGGAAGCAAGTGTCTGGCTGGTACTATTATATGTGTATGCATATGTGTATGTCCATATATGTATGTGCGATTGTATATCTAAGTGTATGTAGATGTATGTGATGTATAAGAATTATGCAAGTATAAAAGTGCGAAAGGGAAGATTCCCTATATTGATCACCCATTTGTTGTGTTCTACTTTATGGGTGACCCCTTTTCACTGTTGGAACAGGTGGCGCCACCCGACCCCAACCCCTACCAGTGCCGCAAATACTGTCACTTGCGTCTAGTGTCTAAGTCCGATACTAAGTGTCCGCATATGTATATGTATATGGAAATGTGATTGTATGTTATGTATATCTTATGTACATATGTGTTTGAATATGTGCATGTGTATGGAGATATATGTACATATAGGTATGTGTGTATGCTTAGGTATATGTGCATGTATATGTATATGAGTATATATGTTTACGCGGTGGTATATGCGTATGTGTATATATGTATGTGTATATGTGTGTATGTGTATGTGTATATATATATATATTCATAGCTGTGACGGTTCGTCACATTCGTGACACCAGCCACACTCACACACCGTCACGACCACTGTCACGGTCCTTTATACACGCCCACAGCGCTGACAGTGCCGCCATGTGCTGTCACCGGACCACGCCCAGCAAGGGGCGGTCACGTAGGCGATGTCAACCCACCACTGTCACCACCACTCAGACAGCTAAGTCCATAACCCCCAACAGACACTGCCAACCCTTTTTTTGGGCCCCCCCACCCGACGCTACCATTCGCCTAACCAGTCAATTGTGGGTCGCCATTACTCGTCCTCATGTGTCAGAGGTTGAATACGGTCCCCCTTGGAGCCTGTAATCACACGGCGAATCGCTGTGGGCCTAATGACTATCTGGCTATAGAAATACCCGAGAGGGGGCATGGGGAGGCGGGGAGGAGGCAGGGTGGGAGGGTGTGTCCCGGAGGAGGGAGCCGGGACGGACCGCGGTTGTCACCCGCCGCCATCAGGGGGCATGCTGTGCATCCCCGGTGAAACCGCCACCCGAAACCGAGATGATCAACACTTTTTTTGTTTATGTCGAAGTGGAAGGTTTTTTTTCTTGCGGTTAAGTGTTGCGTAATGGGAGTGGGCGGGGGATACAGTATCGTTGCGGCGGTGGGCTGTGGGTAACTCTAACCGGGCCGGGTGCCACCCGCGCCCGCCGCCGCTCGCCGCCACCCGCCGTCCTTTTCACGGCGCCACCGGGCTCGCGATTCCCGCCATTTGTTCGGGCCGAGCTAAATGTCGTCTGCGACGTTGCGGCACGCACCCGTTCCGAGGAGGCAGGAACCAGCGAGCATTTATCACCGACAAGACCACAATGCACCCCGCGACATCACCGCCTAAAAAAAACTAATTTAAAAGTTTAATAAAAGAGAAGAAATTAGCTTATTCTGTCAGCACCAATAAGGGTCTCCTTATCGGTGTATGGGAGGGGGAGATGGGACGG
>CM059187.1:105187416-105241323 GCA_030323885.1 Branchipolynoe longqiensis | reverse complement strand
CACTGTAATCACACATTTTACAGTTATTGTTTCCAAGGACCGACACTGTAATCACACATTTTACAGTTATTGTTTCCAAGGACCGACACTGTAATCACACATTTTACAGTTATTGTTTGCGAGGGGAGGGGGTCCATTATGAAATGACATGTAGTGAACTGTGTATAGGGTAATTTGCAGTAGATTGTTGTGGGTGTTCGCTGGTGGAAGCGCAGTCTGTGGTGCTGGGAAATGTGGCACACTACTGGTCCCTAACCACTCAACACTGCACGCTGTGTAAAACGGCACACATTCGGTTAACGTTGCAGTCAGGTGCATTTGGGTTTCTACCTCTTTGTTTAAAGATCAATATATTTGGTTGATTTACCTTTCTTTAGTTTTAAGTAAATGTTATTATAAATTGCTGCGTTTGGAGATATTTGAAGTGAAAATATGCCAAATTAATGTTGGCGTTCACATTGAAATGCTGACACCATAAGCTGTAATAGCAACAAGTTCTGTTTTGCATACCCTTCTATGCAGCAAACAAATGTTTAATAAATGCACCAGTATCAAAGCTGCAGATCTAGAATCAAATCTAGTTAAGTGTTTTGGTTTCGAAAAGGTCTCAAATGGGATTAGCCAGAGCCATCACATGCCATTCACATTTACAAAGGGACAGTCAAAGAAGCAAACGTGAATAGGTAGGGGCCATCCAAAGTTTGCAGCATTTTCAGGCTCATGCAAAGTGTGCCACAGGGGGGGGGGGGTGTCCGTCAAATATGTCTTTTATCGTTTAATAAGATGTTGATTTTCTTTTTTTTACCAGCAAACTTTATGTTCTGTTGTAAAATGTTGTGTGTGTGTGTGCGTGTGTGCGTGCGTGCGTGCGTGCGTGCGTGCGTGCGTGCGTGTGTGCGTGCGTGAGTTGGGAGGGGGTGTCTGGAAAAGTAGTATTCTGTGTACTACCTTGAAAATGTTGAAACCTTTGGATGACTCCTCTAGAAACTTAGATGCTTAGATGTGACGTCGTAGATGCAATAGGCGTGTCTACATCATATATGTGACGTCACGGCGACGTCACGCCATGTGGGTGTGCTTTTGTAGAATATCTGTGACACGAATTAAAATATTTAGAATCGATGACATCTTGCTCTGAGTATCACGAATATGATGATCACATCTTGTTCTGGATGTGACAATGGAATCTCACTTTGACTATGACGGTAGTATCTTGTTCTGAATATAAGTAGTTGTTAGTTCTACAGGCGTTAGTTGTGTGTGTGTGTGGGGGGGGGGGGTTGTATGTGTTGTGTGTGTGTGGAGCTATTGAGTAGCGCTCCAATTATGGGACCACGTGACTAGGCCACCGGGTGGCCTGTTAATTATGTTAGCCTTAGATTAGGCCGCAGATAGCATGTGTATGTATATGTGTATGTGCCGCTAAGCACGCCCGGCCGTGCACAAACAGACTCAAATTAGAAAGGAAGATCTGAGTGGGGGCACACTATTAAAAGTCGGCATCAATGGCAGAAGTAGGTGGCAGTGGCGTGCTGTGGGGCCTGGTGGCACGCCGTGTGTAGACAATGGTCGGAGGCTGCGCACATTGGGGCGGCCACGTGGGGGGGGGGGGGGGTCATTGTGTGGTGACAGTACCACCATGCACCATGTGGCCGCCATTGTGAACTGAACTGGGATCCACGGGATCCACCACCAGGGCGCGCGGGCGCAAGCTAACAACTGCGCCGTTCTTACGCTGTAGTTTGGACATATGACAGAGACATATTCGGTTAGACGTTTTTATGGAGGGACGACTTTGTAGTGCTGCCACACTGGGATACCATGCCCCCGGCACCGACACCCGATGTCCCACTGAGTCACATTATACCGACACTGAGCCAACCAGTCCTTACTGTATCGTAGTAATGCCGAGTATGAATGTTGTGTTATCGTGACACTGAGCCAACCAGTCCTTACTGTATCGTAGTAATGCCGAGTATGAATGTTGTGTTATCCCGACACTGAACCAACCAGTCCTTACTGTATCGTAGTAATGCCGAGTATGAATGTTGTGTTATCGCGACACTGAGCCAACCAGTCCTTACTGTATCGTAGTAATGCCGAGTATGAATGTTGTGTTATCGCGACACTGAACCAACCAGTCCTTACTCTATTGTAGTAATGCCGAGTATGAATGTTGTAAGTCTATGGTTTGATTTTCGAGTTCTGGACTCGTTAATGTGTATTTGTAACTGCCCTGATGGGTCAGCATCCCCCTCTGCAAATAACAGGACAATAACCCCAGGATCTGGTTAAAGAGAGAGTCGATGTGCCATGGTTAATCGAGTCGGTAGAGGCTTCCCATGTGGACGGTTGGGAGAGTTTGATTCCAAGTTGAGTCAAACCAATGACTTACAAAACTGATACTTGTCGCTTCCTTGCCAGGCACTCAACATTGTTAGGATAGGGCAAGGACTGGTTAGCTCAGTTGTCAGGATAATGTGACTTATTTGGATATCAGATCATGGGGCCAGTAACTTAGTCTCCCAGTGGGGCAGCACTATAAAGTCTCCATGACTGCGCACTGTCACAAGTCGGTAGGCGTCCTGATATGACGTTAGATGTTGCCAGAACGTAAAACTGCCAACAACCAACTGTTGTTTTTAGATTTGAACATGAATCTGCCCTTAAAAGTGTGCCAAAATTAAGATGTAAAACTACATTAACGCTGCAGAGTCCGATGAAAGCATTAACTTTTCGAAACTAAAACACTTATCTAGATTTGATCCTACATATATCCCACTGGCAGACTTCCAATCAGAGAATACTAAATAAATTTCCTAGAACCTGCTCCTGCTGAACGTTGTTTTGACGTGCGCGCCAAAATTAATTTGCCATGTTTTTAGCTTCAAATATCTCCAAAGCTACTACCACCACCACGACCATCATCAGGTCATCAGACTCTCATGGTCAATTTTGTGTGTGTGATGCATAGTCCTATGCTTTTGAGTTTCTACAATTTTCAGGGATTTATACATTACTTTGATCAGTATTTATTTCCCCCTCCTCGCCTCTTCCCAAAAATTGTTCAGATTGTTAAGAACAGTGGTGTTCGTGGACCATCCCTAAGCTTCAAGTTGCGTCGTCTGACAGTTTTGAGTTTATACTATTTTCTTAGCTAAATTGATTGCTATTACCTATTTTACTTTAGGTTGAAGTAACTTTTGGTTTAAATAGCTAAGATAGTTCAAGTGAAAAAAAATGGCAAATTTAATTTTGGCATGCACATCAAAATTCTAGCTACATGTTCTTCAGCAGTAACATATTCTATTACATTGACTTATATTAATATCCTCTCTCGTTCCCTTTCAGGCTCAGAACCGGTTCCGCGTGCCGCTCGGCACCAAGTTCTATCGCGTGAAGGCGCGCTGCTGGGACCGGGAGGCGGCCCTGCAGCGCGAGCTAGTGGCGCAGCGCGACTCGCCCACCAAGACGCACTGACACACGCGGTGCCGGCCCGCCGAGCAGCTCGCGCCCCGTCCCGTCAAGGGGCGCTCCTCTTGGGCCTGCCTCTACGCCGCCGTCTCCGGCGCGGCCTGCCTCGTCATGAGCCGACTGGGCGGGGGCGGGGGCGGGGGAGAGCAGGGGAGTGTTAGTAGTGCCCGGCCGGCGCCCGCTCACCCGACGGAACCGGAAACGACGCGTCCCCAGCAGCAGCAACAACAGTTACAACAGCAGCAGTTACAGCAACAACAACAGCAACAGCAGCAGCAGTGGTACTTGGTGAACGCGTGCTGTGGTCGTTAGGCTAGCCACCTGGCGTGAAGGCGCTGTTGTTCGTGCGTCGGGGTGGCGAGTTAGTGAATTTTAGCAAATTCCTTTCTTCCGGAAGCAGCCCTCCTTTCCCGTCTGTCTGATCGCCGGTGCTCTGGGGGTCGGGCCGGTGTGTGGCGCGGCGGGCGGCGGACGGTCCGCCGCCCGGGATTGGCGTCCTGCCGTCCGGCGTCCAGCATCCGCCGTCACCGGGCGCCACACCCCGGCCTGCAGTACCGGACACGGCGACACGGTCGGGCGGCAGGACCCGACCGTGTAGTGTAGGACTCTTCTACTCATATCGCAATTCAAACCTCGATCCGTCATTAGCAAACTTGCCCGTGATGCAAAGCGAGTGAAGAAATTCTTAGCGGGCAGGTAGTCTAGGCTGTGTGTCAGGGGTTTTGGGGTTTTGCTCTTCGGCGTAGCGAGAATGTCATGGGAGGAATTTGTTAGCGCGGCCCGGGAAGTCATTACGCACCCTTATTAATAAGTAGGACATCTGCAGGTTTAGATAATCATGTCTATACAGGTTCTTGTTAAAACTAACATTTGTTATGTGAAGGCATATATAGATATGTATATACACATATATACATTCATGATTTTGGGAATTTAACCACTGTGAAGCAAAGAAATTAAATAAAACCCACAGAAAAATGAAATTTGGTACGCCCCTCATTTTGTGGGTTCTACTGTGAATAACGAGTTCAGATGTGTACTGTCAGTGTGTGACGTACATACATATATTAGGTACCGGCAGCAACATTTTAAAATATGCATAGGGTGCAATATTTTTATTCCATCCTGTAGACATTGAAATTAGAAGCCTAAATCCAAAAACAGTTAGGTTATAAATGTTATTGTTCTTGAGATAAAATTCTTTAAGATTAAATATATAAATTGTATTAATTTTGAATTAAATGTGGAACTTTGACCAAATTTAATAACAAGTGGAATGATGTGAGGGGAGTTCTGCTAACCAATTTCCATTCTACATATATAAAGGAAATTAAATTGTCAATTACTAAATCAATTAGTCAATCAGATTTTTGAGAAGGCAATGTCAAAAAGTGCAATTCGTAACAAAAAAAGAATTCTGATTTGGCCAAATAGTCATTTTCCAAGTGTGGTATTTTCTTTGAAAACTGCAACAAGACTGAATAAATGATAAATAGTTCATATATTCATAACAGTGTAATAGCCTTTTTTTCAGAGCTCTAGCTGCAGAGAATCAAAAGATATTTTCATCCTGAAATGTCATAAAGTGTAATTTTTTTGCATGTAAACAGCATCTATAAGTGAATTTTGTTCAACATTCAATCTTTCAAAGCTCATTGCAGCAAAAGAACCTTTTGAAGCTTCCTCATATTTGGCACAGTATTACAATAACCAATCACTGAGACTAATAGATATGATTGATATCAATATTATATCCAAAAATATGGAAAATATTGAATTTTGATTGAACATATAAAGACAAATTGTTGGAAACCCAAATATATCAATTTGATGCATTTTTAAATGCTCATTGTAGCTTAACCAAATGGTTAAACTTCCTATTAATTGACAGTGCACATTATCTGGAGGTAATACATGGTATCATATTAATATTCTGTCTAGAAATACAAAAAGTGTATTTTGATTGCACTTACAAAAGAAAAGTATAAAAAGTACAGATTTGTTCATCAAGGTTTGAACACTGACTGTGGCTTATCCAATAGGTGGATCTTCTTCAAATTTTGCAGACATAGTATATGGAACTAATGGATATTAGCTATTACAATAATTTAGCTAATGATATCAAAATCTGCATTTTTATGGCAAATACAAATTAATAGTGTCTGAAACCAAAAATATTGATTTAAATCAATCTTTAAATATTCACTGTGGCTAGAGAAATGGTTGGATCTTCCCTAAATTTGGCCTATTATTAGATTATATATTCTCTGATATATCTCAAAAGACATCAATGTCATGTACATGCTTCTACATGGGTGTCACCATTGTGAAACTAGTGTGGTCAGCAAAGACCCAAACAGGTTGGTGTCAATATTCTGTCTGCCGCTCCTTGCACTAACTAGCACTATAATAAGATTGGTATTATTGGAAAGGGAATCAAAATGTCTATCTATACATACCAAATCTTATTAGGTTTAAAATATTTTTTAATTCAGTAGATGTGCTTTAAACTTTCAAAATTATTTAAATTGCAGAATTTGACCTTTTTGACCTAGGGTAAACCATATATGGTTAGAAATCTGAGGTCATTGCGCTTCTTCTGGTACCATGCATAACTTTCTATGAGGTAGTGCAAGGAAGCGCGAGCCCATTAAAGATACCCTGTTTTCACAGTCGTTTTCATTTACATCAGTAATGAAGGAATATTCACTAAATACCTTCATCATACAAATGGAGTTTACTTAAATACCAACTTACTATATATTCTATCCAACAACACCATCGGATAGAACATATGTTGATATTCTAGGTTATATAAGTTCATCTAAATCATATACATAGAGAAATAGTTACAAGCATGTGAATATTGATGAAAAAGGCACCATTCCTGGGCTTTTAATGGGCTCTGCCGGTACCTACATGTATGCAGGCTCCGATGTGCAAGTGGTGATGCGGCCCGAGTTGGCGGCTTTTGGACCCTGTGTGTATAGGCTGTGTGAGAAGGACAATTGCACGCACTAGATGTCATCGACAACCCCAGTGCGTTCCGCCATGTGTTGCACGTCCAATAAGGGTTTATCAAATATATATATATTTTAAAATAGCATATTTTTAATTCTTTTTAAAGAAAGGGCAATAAACACACACACAAAGCTTGTTTCCGGTTGAATGCTGCCAAATTAATTAGGTCTGGTCAACTCGGAAATATATTGTATCCGTTTTGTTTTAATGTATTAATGTTATAACCCGATTGTCGGTGTCCATAAATTAAAAATGTCATCGCGAGAACAGTGCGGACGCACTAAACCGGGGTTCAGTTTACTGAATTACCTTTAAATTAAAGAATTCTGGGTCAAATGAATCATTGCGGTATATCAGAATTTGCGTTAAATCGGGGCGCGTTATAGCAAGGTTCCACATGTATTTGTACGTGTGATGGCCATGGACACAACAGTAGGTAGTCATTGCGACAAACGCTTCAATTGTTATCTTAATACCCATTCCAACAAACAGCACCCGGATCTATGTAATTATGGGATTTAATTTAATAAAATGACAATTTGGTAGATTTCAATCCTTAGAAGTTGTCTAGACTTGGTCGGGTAACGGGAAACAAACTGTGTTGGTGTTGTGGGTTGTGTCTAACCAATGTGCTCCGTTACACCTGTCGTGTCAATGCGTGTGTATAGCTTGGCATTATTATTTAAGCAGCGCGCTCTGCGTGCAGGCTTTCGTCTCAGCTGATATCGACTTCTGTTCAATCAGAATGCAGGGTTTGGGGTGGGAAGGGGGATGGTCAATATGGAGTAGTACAACAGGGGTACAGGACAGATGTGTGTATTTTTGCAGGAGTTGTTCAGCTTGCTGATGTTTGTGATGAATTGATATTGTTTTGTACCAATGTGTTCGGCGTGTGTGACGGGTGTGTGACGTTTGTGTCTGACGTGTGCGTCCAACTTGTGTGACCTGTTTGTTTTAGACCCGTGGCCGGAATGGACCCAGCAGAAGTAGTGTTTCAAATCCACAGCTTCCCTCACCTGGGATAGCCCTGCTTCTCAGTCCCCTGCACCCACTCACCCTCTTCCTTGAATACCTGCCCCCCCCCCCCCCCTGCTTCCCACCCCGTCCTCCCCTGCGCCTCGCCCTGTCCTCCCCTGCTTACCGCCCCGTCCTCTCCTGCGCACCACCCCATTCTCACCTGCTTTCCGCCCCGTCCTCCCCCGTTAGCGTCTGCGTCCTTCCCCCTCCTCCCCTGCTTCCCACCCCGTCCTCCCCTACTTCCCGCCCGTGCGTCCCGCCCCGTCCTTCCCTGCTTCCCGCTCTGTCCTCCCCTGCGCACCTGCCCCATCCTCCCCTGCGCACCGCCCCGTCCTCCCCTGCTTCCCACCCATTCCTCCCTACTTCCTTCCCCTGCGTCCCGCCCCTGCGTCCCGCCCCGTCCTCCCGCATCCCGCCCATCCTCCCCTGCGTCACCCGTCCTCCCCTGCGCCCCCCCCATTTCCCTTACGCACCGCCCGGCCTCCCCTGCCCACCTTGAGCATCTGCCCCGTGTCGGTCGCTTCCTCGGGCTCCCTTCAGCCGGCCCCCGGAGCAGCTCGCCTCGGCACTAAAACGGAGGGCAGGCCGACCTCGGTGGGCGGTCGAACGGACGTGTGGTGCCGTACACCGGGGGTGCCGGTGGGCGGTGTGTCCATACACGTGTATGTGAGTGTATCTGTGTATCTGTGTATGTCTGCGTGTGACCGGACCGGGCGTTCCGGCGTTACGTTTGCCATGTTATGTGATATGTGCTAATCGTAGCCCCTTGTTTGGTGATGAATTCCGGGGTTTATTTACTGCACCGCTGTTCACTCTTAACTTAACTGTATTCCCCAGTGACAATGTAGCCTTATTTAATTAATTAACTCATCAGTTAACCTGGTTTCTTATTTTACCCGCCTGTGACGCGTGTGTTTAATTATTGGAACCTCGAACCACTTTTTGCTGTGCGTTGCGTGATTTTTAACGACGGGTCATTTGCTCTGGTGGCCGGGCTACGTGCATGGGTGGTGGTGGGCGCCCTGTACGTGGCTGTGGGCGCCGCGTTTCTGCCGCTGTTACATGCCAACTGTACGGCGTCAACACCTTGTGGTGGTAGTGTGTCCACATGCCTGAACAGTACAAAGCCAGTACACAGCTGTGCACACTGAACTCTTCACCACTCACACAGCACTAACCCATACCACGGTAGTCACCTGGCACTTTTGGGGTCCTCTCGCTTTGTTACTTATCGGGGTTTGTGGTTGGTTGGCAGTTGATTCCGCCTCTGTACATTATTGATAATATTATTACTAATCATTATTATTGAACCCTGTGAGTCGCCCATTTGTGCGAGCAGGGCGTGTGATACACGTAGACTGTATATACTATATATATGTACACTAAACACATGTGGGCCGGGCGTACACTGGGTGGCAGTAGTCGACTGTCAGGCACAGCACCAACTCTCTTCACAGATATGTAGGCAGGGGGGGGGGGGGGCATTGCCCGACGGATGTACCATAGCAGCTTGCTCGGGCGCTTTCATCGTTCAAGATTATCGATATTGTAAGATAAACATGTATTGCGGAGAATAATAAACACAAAATATAAGAGAATTGAACCATTCCGCTGTTGCTTTCATTCCCTTGTCTCTTAGTCTTAGTCTTACACTAAGTTACAGTTGAATTCGTAGCCGCCTTCTAATCTTGTTCTATGCAATGACAAATGCTTAAATGAGTGCCCGGTGTACGATCAAATTTAGACAAATGTTTTGGTTTTGAAAATGTGATGCTTTCATCAAAGTTTGTTTTAAGAACGGGGTGTTTAGCATTTAATATGGAAGAAACGGTATTGTTGTATGTTTGTTGGTGATCCTTCCATCGTGATGTTTGGTGATACAAGTTAAGTGACATTTTAAACCTATTAGTATTACCCTGAGTGTATGCATATACATGTATATCTATGTGTATATACATACATACATACAGACGAGTTGCACATGATATCCCATACTTAAGTCACAAACAAACACATTTTCATTTTTCACGCATTTTTCCCACTTTATTGACATTTCGAATAAATAGTTAAGGTAATGTAGCACTCTGTTCGAAATATAATAATGATAATAATAATGATAATATACATGTAAATACAATACAATGAGGTAAAACTGTACAAGAGGCATGTTTGTGTCTGATATGAACACGGACCAGTGATGACGTCACTTCGACACTGCCGTCGTGGGGATGCGGTGACGTCAGGCACACGTGACGCTGTGACGTCACGGTGCGGCAGCGTGCCCGCCTGCGGCAGCTTGGACTAGGTCAGTCGCCCGTGGTGCATTTGGGACAGCGTAATCTCTTGTAAAATAGATTGCCACAATTATCCTCAGCAGCACTGGCCACGGGGCGACATAGTGATCAGTCTTGGTGATTACCACACCATTAAAATGTCCAACAACAACAACAAAAGGTTATCTTTGGAATGTTTTGTCATTGGTTGTGGTTATATGGGTGCATGTCCACGTATGCTGTGTGTATGTGCATTATGTGTATATGTATTTATATACGACTCGGAGGGAACTGTTCAACAGTCGTATATGGTACATGTATGTGCACGCGTGTGGTGTGTACAGAGAACTATGTACAGTGGCCTCCTTGGGTGTGGGCAGGGGGTGGGGGGTGCCTTGGGCATATAGGCAATAATTTACTGTATCTTCTAGTACTAGTGATAATAACAGTGGTCAACAACTGTATAACATTGAATTATGTATGTATGTTTTGAATGTATGTGTAGTAGTGTGTACATGAGCATATGTATGGGTGTATGTATGTATGTATGTATATTTATGTTTGTATATTTTATGTATGTGTTGTATGGGTCTATATATGGGTGTGTATATTATGTAAGTATGTATGTAAGTATGGTATGTATGTATTTTGTAGGTATTATGTATGTAGGAATTATGTATGTAAGTATGTATGTAAGTAGGGTATGTAGGTATTATGTATGTAGGTATTATGTGTGTAAGTGTAAGTATGTATGTAAGTAGGGTATGTATGTATTATGTAGGTATTACCTATGTATGTACGTATGTATGCATGTATGTATGTATATATGTATGTACTCGCTCGGGTGGCACACTTAGAAACACGACCTGCCATACAGCAATGAGTGTGTTGATTCCGAGATCACTCATACAAATCAACCTTTTTTTTCTACTTCTTTCTGGTCAAATTTAATTCGCACATATTTTGGTAAAATGGCTGTTCGAGTCGACCAAAATATTAAATAGCATTTTATTACCGAAAAGCATGTAAAGTAGCATGATTTTGGACGAGATCTGGAGTCGGAACGAAGACGATTCTGTGTAAATAGTCAATCCTACAAATACTTCGTTTTTCATCCCCAAATCGGAATAATAACTTGAAGATCACATCAGCGATGATAACATAATACATTGCTGCCAACATGGATAGATTTACAAAATAAAATAAAAATTATTGTACCATGGCCTGCAGATACATTTGATTTGTATGGGTCTATTTTTAAAATGCATACATGATTGCAAACATGGCAGAGTCTGAGAGACCAGCATGTCTGTGTGCCTCGCCTTACCCTCGGGGAGGGGTGAGGAGGGGCGGGTCGTGGGGCGGGGGCGAGGTCGGGTGTAGCGGATTATAATGATAAATTATAAATAAGTCCCGCGGCATCGCCAGGCTCGTTACAATTGGAAATTGAGAGTCAAGTGGTTGACACTGGTGGTCTTCATGTAGGAGTTGATGACCGCCTGGGCGGCGGGGCCTGACGCCGGGTAGTGCACCAGGTCGGCCCGGTAGAAGCTGTCGTGCTGCTGCTGCTGCTGCTGCTGCTGCTGCTGCTGCTGCTGCGGCGGCGGCGGCGGCGGCGGCGGCGGCGGCGGCGGCGGCTGGGGGTGGGCCGTGTACGGGGGAAACGGGTGCGAGCAATAGCCGGGTGGGCTGGCCCGACCCGGGGCGTCCAGGTACGGCTGGAAAGCGGCCTTCTCACCGCCGTAGGTCACCTCCCCGAGCACCGTCGACTCGTGCTTGATGCCGCCAACCCCGAACCCGCCCCCGCCGAGGCCGGTGTTGGAGAAGCAGCGCTTGGTGGGCTGCAGCTCGATGAGGGACGGCGGGGAGGACCCCCCACGACACGGCGACAGCGACCCGGAGTCGGACGGAACCTTCTGGTCGCCGCTCGACCGGGTCGAGATCGGGCTGAAGTGGTGCGGCGCCGGCGGCTTGCCGGGTGCCAGGTGGCCGTGCTGCAGGCGGGGTTCCTCCGGGTAGTGGAGACTTCCCGGCGCGCTGGTGTTGCCGCTCGTGGTGGTGCAGTACTCCAGGCTCAGCCCCAGTATGCGGTCCACGTGTTCGTTGTGGCCCGGGCGTGCCGGAGCCGACCCCGGAGCCGCTGCCGCAGTCTCGCCGTCCTCCTCGCCGAAGAAGGAGGTGATGGACGGCAAGCAGAGCAACGAGCTGAGGTCCATGGAGCCGCCGGACGTCGGCGGCGCCGATGTCTGCATCGCCGGCTTGTGTTCGGACGGGGATCCGCCGGCCCGGAAGTACTTGCTTGGCGCAAGGCTGTGCTGCTTGTTGATTGGCTGGTCGAGAGAGAGGATGTCGGCGGCGTCGTTGATCTCGAAGTCGTCCATGGAAGTGCCGTGCGGACAACCCAGCTCGGTGAGGTGGGTCGGCGACTCACCGCATGATGGGACGTCACTCGCCACGTGGTGGTGACCCGGGGATGTCATGCTCAATGAGCAGCCGTCGCCAGGGGGCAGCATGCCGAGTCCGGTGGCGGACGGGAGGGCACCCTTGACTGGCGAGTGGAGATAGGGACTGGAGGAGCCGCCCGTGTTCTCTGGGGAGTACATGCAGTCGGCGCCCATGCCGAGCGCGGGTGGCGGCAGCGACTTCGGTTTGTCCATATAGAGGTCACACATTTTGTGTGAGTTGTATGCGTCATACATGGGCGGGCTGTGGCTCCCTGTCGACATGACGCTGGGGTATTCGTGCTTGTTCTGATGCTGGTGCTGCAGCTGCGGCGGCGCGCAGAACTGGTCCACGGGCGTCAGCTGGAACTTGGTGTCGCCCCCTTGCGGCTGCGCCATGTCGAAGTACTCATTGTAGGAGTCCCGCCACGGTTGGCTGAGGCCGAACGCGGTGTCACCGTGCTGGTACTGTTCATAGCCGCCAGAGGCGCGCTGGTCCAGGTGCAGGCCGGGCGGGCCGGGCAGCGGCGACTGCAGGGTGACCGGAGGTGACTGGTCGTGGTTGTGGTACACGTCTGTCGGGAACGGAGGCATGGGCTGCCGGCAGAGGCACTCGAACGGCGGGCACGAACACATGGGCTTGAAGTCGGGCGGGGAGATGCCCTCGATCAGGCGGGGGTGCTTGGACGGCTGGAAGTCCGGCAGCCCGAATAGGTGCCGCTTACGGAGCCGCTGTCGTTCACCAAGCTGCAGCAAGGAGAGAAGAAGAATTGTGAACCTGGCACCGCTTTATGCACACCTATCCTGATATGACCTTAAATTTTGTCAGGATGTAAAACTCCAACCCGCACACCTTTACTGATCTAATGTTACAGTAACTAGTATTGTTGACCGGAATCAACCGGACGAGAAATTCAATCAACAATGGATATTCAATTGCATTCATTTAGTTAATGCTACTAAATATACCAATCAGATTTAACCATTGGGTCAGCCAGCCACACTAATCATAATATTATAATATATATATATATAAATATATATATATTTTTATATAATTGCAATAGCGTTTAGCGCCCCGCGCAGGGGGTCGGCGAGGAGCAGCCGGACCCCCCCCCCCCCCGCTCCGGGGGGGGGGGGGGAGAAGGGACTCCAGAGCTTATTACATGCGATAATGGGATTATCACTATCCATATTGGCCAAATTGATCAATATTGGGTAGCTACTTATTTAATTTAGTTATTAAGCTAGAGTTCCATGGTCGGGGGAGCAGCCTGCAGGAATCAACACGTGTAAGCAGTTGTAGCATCCATGCGTCGTATGTAATGTAATGCTGTAGTGTAATGTCGGTTCCCCAGACACCCAGCTGGCGCCCGTCTGACTGTCTTCACATGCCACACCAGTCGCTACATGGACTATATAGAGAAATGGCATTTAATCCCGGACAAATGAACCATGCTTGTCCGTCGGTACTCCCCCCGCCCCCTCCGCCCCCTCCACGTGCTGCGCCGTGTATGCCACTGCCGCTTCATGTGTCTATGGAAGCTTTAGTGGGAGGGTGTTTTTTTAAGTTGTATAGTCCGATGGTTTTGGGTTTCTGACATTTTCTGAGATAAATACATTAGGTTGATCGTTATAGTGTACCTTACTTTAGCTTGAAGTAACTTTTATTTTAAATGGCTAACTTTTTAAATATTTGAAGTGCAAACATGCTAATTTTTGCAAGCATGCCAAACATCTGAGACGATAGCCTTCTGCAGTAACATGTTCTATTTAACTGCCTCAGTATTCCTTCTATGTGGCGAAACATGTATAAGATCACCAGTATATAAGTTAGATATGTAGAATCAAATTTAGATAATTGTTTTGGTTTTGAAAATTTGAGGTTTTCATCGGACTATGCAGCTTTAAGTGGTCAACCAAACAAAATAGTGCCGCCAGCTCGATTGACTGCAGCTTACCAGCGGGCTCCGGTTCTCCTTCGACAGGTAGGAGTGGCGGCGGGCCTCGGCCGACGACTTGGCCTCCGGCTTGGCGTGATCGTGGACACCTTTGGCCTGAAAGAAGACTACTCCGTTGGTGTGCCTCCAGAAGTGTGTGACGGGGTAGCCGCAGTGGCCCCGACACGGCTGCAGCTCCAGGCGCCCGGCACAGTTCGGGTTCGGACACGGCTTGCCTGTGAATAAAAGATACAAATAAATTAATAACAATTAATAAGAGATATTTGAAGTGAAAACATGTTAAATTAATGTTGCCGTGTTTGTCAAAACTCTGGCATCATAGGTTTCAACAGTAATATGTTCTATTAAATTGACTTGCTATTTACCTTCTATCTGTCAGTGAATGCTGAATAAGCACACCCGTATCTAACTTCAACTAATATGTTGGTTCAAATCTAGATATGTGTTTTGCTTGTGAACATTTGATATTGTTATCACACTCTGTAACTTTAAAGTTGCATAGTCCGATGGTTTTGAATTTCTGTCTTTTTTTCTGAGATAAATATATTAGATCGATCACTAGTATCTACTTTACATTAGTTCAAAGTTACTTTTATTTTAAATGGTAAACCTTTTAGATATTTTGAGTGCAAAAATGGAAAATTAGTTTTGGCAAGCTTGCCAAAACTCTGACACCATAGACTTCTGCAGTAACAGGTTCTGTTAAATTGACTCAGTATTGCCTTCTACACAGAAACAAATGCTTAATAAGTGCATTAGTATCTAAGTTAGATATGTCAAATAAAATCTAGATAATTGGGTTGGTTTTGAAAATTTGATATTTCATCGGACTATGCAGCTTTAATATATAGACGATGAACTTCACAAGGATATGTAAATGATTCTGTCTTAAAATTAAAAAATAAATATCATAAATTGAACCTCGTATCTTTGTTTACGTGAATATGGCTAGCTCGCACAACAAACCACACACCCTCATTCCCACGAGCGCGACCATAGATGGGATGCAGAGATAATAATGCTATGATAAGCTATAATTGCTCGTGGCTTTTATAGGATGAGTAATGTCTGCAAATTGTCTCGGTGGCACGAGAAACTAAATGGCGTAAAAATATAGATTTGCATCAAATGAGTGTTTGGGGTTTGGGGATTTGGGGGGGGGGGGTGGCGGGCGGGGGTGTTCTGAGGTGGGGTGTTTTTTAGTGTGTAATGCCGCGTGTCCGCCCCACGCACGTGTCTGGGGTAAGGCTGTCAGTGGCAGCTCGGCCCCGGTCCCGTGGCACCTCCCGCCCCTCCCGCCCCTCCCGCCCCTCCCGCCTCAAGCCACGCCCCATGCAGATAGCTTTATCCGCACTCGGCTCTCGGCTGCAGCGACTTTTACAACTGTAGGTAATTATTAACCGCATCTCGCAATCGCTCTGCAGCGGCCATGAAGGGGTGTGTGGGTGAGTGAGTGAGTTGGTGAGTGAGTTGGTGAGTGAGTTGGTGAGTGAGTTGGTGAGTGAGTGAGTTGGTGAGTGAGTTGGTAAGTGAGTGGGTGAGTGAGTGAATGGGTGAGTGAGTGGGTGGGTGAGTGAGTGAGTGGATGAGTGGGTGGGTGAGTGAATGAGTGGGTGGTGAGTGAGTGAGTGGATGAGTGGGTGGGTGAGTGAGTGAATGGGTGAGTGGGTGGGTGAGTGAGTGAGTGAGAGCGTGAGTGGGTGAGTGGGTGAATGAGTGAGTGAGTGAGTGAGTGGGTGAGTGGGTGAGTGCACGCACACACCACGTGACGGGGCCCCGTGACCCGGCCCGGGCCGCCTTATCACCGGTCGGGGCGGAGAGTGTCAGGGGTACACGGATAGGTAAATCCAACACGCACTCACATCACTCGGCACGACGCGACGGGACCCATCACAATCTGCACCAAAGTCTGCTAATCAGCCACAAACTGGCGCACGGCACAGTCCGCCTCTTGTTATAATTATCATACAAACACGCGCTCGCGCATGTGCATGCGCGAGAGCGCACATGCGCGTTGCGGAGTGACCGTAATGTGTGATAACACGGGCGAATTTTGACGGCAATTATGGAAGCATGGAGGCGGCAGGCGCGCAAATTAGCGGCAGTCAAGTGAATGGCGGCGAAATGGGGCCCGGACTGCGGCAAGGAGAGGCGGCCGGGCCACTGGGGGCCGGGACCGGGGCGTGGTGGCCAGGAGGCCGGGGCGTGGTAGCGGGGGGGTGGTAGCCGGGGCGTGGTAGCCGGGGCGTGGTAGCCCGGAGGCCGGGGAGTGGCGGCCGGGGCGGTAACGGCCGGCTGTGCACCAACAATGATCTAACCTGTCATACTGCAAGCGGTACCTGAGGTGGCTAAGAACAATCCCGGGGCGGTGACACGTGCTCCCCGTGTCAGGGGTCGCCGCCCGGGCATGTGCAGACCCGCCTTGTTGCGGCAACTGCTGAGGCACCCCTAAAGGGGAGAAAAGGGGCGCGCCCAATAAGCTCCAATTTGGCCTACCCCGCCACTGGTACTCATGGACCCATCCACACACCCGCCCCTCATCCCGCCCCCCATCCGCCCCGCGCCCCACCCCCGCCTCCATCTGGTTTTTTTCATGGGTGTTGCGTCTATCAGTAACCTTGTCGTAACAAAGACCATTATTCCCGACAACAAAAGAACATTACAAAAAATCTGGCACCAATTAGAAATGGTCTTGCAGTATAATGTGTCTTATATATATATATATATATATCATTATCAGTTGAAAAAAATCGTTGTGAATTTCTTCATGCTGACAATGCGGCGATAGTTTGTGTTTCCGAGTGTAGTATTACTAAGTAGTAACTCGCGTCCATTAGAAGCGTGAAGGTTGTTCCGTCCGTTAGTCGCATGTTCCTTATTTGGAGTTGTCGGAGGGTGCGGATCATTATGATTGTGTTACACGGAGCTAATGTCACCAGGTCAGCTGACCGGTTGGGAAGGTCACATGACAGGTCACATAGGCCGACCACCTTATCTGGGCCCCTCACGCAACGCGCTTGCGACGCATGGGTGACACTGATGGTGGCGGCCCCTGGTGGTGGCGGCCCCTGGTGGTGGCGGCCCCTAGTGGTGGTCACTGCTGGTGGGCGCTGCTCGTGGCGGCCCCTGCTCGTGGCGGCCTCTGTTGGTGGCAACTGCTGGTTGTGGCCAGTGCTGGTGGCGCCAAGTGATGGTGTTGGCCACTGCTGGTGTTGGCCACTGCTGGTGTTGGCCACTGCTGGTGTTGGCCACTGCTGGTGGCGGTCCCGAGTGGTGGCCACTGATGGTGGCGGCCCCTGGTGGCTGACCTCCGGGTGAGGAGTCGGCGGCGACCGAGCATCGCGCGTCCGGCTCGCCATGACACCATCCTCTCATTAGCCACACGCCACCCGCCAGGTGGCGCGGGGAGCATCCGTTATGGGGCGTGTGGGGTTGGGGTGGCAGCTGGATGGAGGGGTACAGGGTTGAGGTGCAGCCCCGCTCCTTCACGAGACGTCCGCTGCACACATTGAATTACCAGCGATATTTGCGCACAGCGATGGTTTCAACACGAGGAGATTAAGTCCCGTTGCGAAGGAGCAACGGTGGTGGGATTTACCGCCATTCGACACAAACAACAGGCGCCACGTGGGCGCCCAGAGCCCGGGGAGGGTGGAGGGCGCCGGCACCTAGCCCCGCGGGCGTAGACAGAGGGCAGGGTCTTAGCGCGGACCACTTGACTGGTGTCTTGTGGCCACGTGGAGTGTTGAACATTACCCATCCCATTATCCATACAGCCCGGCAGACGCCCCGCAACCAACAAGTCAAAAGGGGTCATTGATGCGCACGCGCACACCCACCGAGCCTCTGTTCCGGCCGTCTACGTGCGCGGTGTACAAAGATAATCTGGTGCGCATGCGCACTGAAACCCGCCCGTTTTATCAGCGCCGTGGGCCATTTAGTGGGCCGACCGTTAAAAACACACCTCGCCGAGCCCGCCCTCAATGCGAATAATATATCACCCTTTGCGCCTGCGCACCGCACGCGCGTCCCGGGATTAGGTCCTGTGTAATTTTAATTAGAAAACCTTGCTGGCGGAGGTGTGTTTTGTTGGCGGCCGCTCGCCGCCCGCCGCCCGCCGCCCACCGCCCGCCACCCCGGGTTCGCACAGGAAGCGCTTGCCGCTTCACTGCGCATGCGTGAAAAGAGTGTTGGCGGGGCCATACTTTGTGAGTCTGTCAAGTTTTGGGGGTGAGAGCGTCCCTATCCCATTCCGGCCCCGGGGCAAGGCGATATGAATACGTCACACTTTTTTTTGTATGCCCCCTCACTACCATTCATTCAGACCTCACCGCTAGAGCCCCCCCCCCCCTCCCCTCCCCCCATTGAAAGAATCAACTGCTGTTGGTATTAAGCATCAATCCATGTAGCGCCTGCCATTTAGCATTAGCATTCATAGAATGTGGGGAGGTCTACTGACATCACTGTCTTCCTAATAACAATGTACACGGTGAAAAATACGGTTTTGTTATTTAAGGCGCTGGCCGGGCGTGTGCTCATTTACTGATGCGATCTTTGTGAGCCAAGGTTAGAAGCACGCACCTGGCTACATTTCAGGTGGTGTTTAGTGGAGGAGGGTGATGGGGGGGGGGGGGGGGGGGGGTGATGGGGCGGGTGCAGGCTACGATGGAGTGGTTGTGTGCGGAAGGGGAATGGTGTGTGTGGGGGGGGGGTGATTGTGTGGGGGGTGTGGGGGTATTGGTTGGCGGTTGGAGGGAAGGGGGACTGTGTGTGTGGAGGTGTGATTGTGTGGGGTGGGGTGGTTGTGTGGAGTGGGGTGTAGTGGAGTGGGGTGGTGGTTGGGTGGGGAAGGGGGACTGTGTGTGTGTGTGGGGGGGGGGTGATTGTGTGGTGCGACTGCGGTTGTGTGGAGTGAGGGAGTAGTGTAGGTGGTGTGTAATGTGGATGCGGTGTGGTGTGGGGTGTGTGTGTGGGTGGTGTGAGGTGGTTTTGTACTGTGGATGTGGCCGTGTGTGATGTGTCTGGGTGGTGTGAGGTGGTTTGTGCTGTGGATGCGGCATGGTGTGGGCTTGGTGGTGGGTGATGTGTGTGGGTGGTGTGAGGTGGTTTGGGCTGTGGATGCGGCATGGTGTGGGATTGGTGGTGTGGGGTGTGTGTGGGTGGTGTGAGGTGGTTTGTACTGTGGATGCGGCGTGGCATGGGGTTGGTGGTGTGGGGTGTGTGTGGGTGGTGTTAGGTGGTTTGTACTGTGGATGCGGCGTGGTGTGGGCTTGGCCGTGTGGGATGTGTCTGGGTGGTGTGAGGTGTGGGTGGTGTGAGGTGGTTTGTACTGTGGATGCGGCATGGTGTGGGCTTGGCCGTGTGGGATGTGTTTGGGTGGTGTGAGGTGGTTTGTGCTGTGGATGCGGCGTGGTGTGGGCTTGGCAGTGTGTGATGTGTGTGGGTGGTGTGAGGTGGTTTGGGCTGTGGATGCAGCGCGGTGTGGGGTTGGTGGTGTGGGGTGTGTGTGGCTGTTGTGAGGTGGTTTGTACTGTGGATGCGGCGTGGTATGGGGTTGGTGGTGTGGGGTGTGTGTGGTGTGAGGTGAGTTGTGCTGTGGCTGTGGGTGGTGGGGTGTGAGGTGTGAGGTGTGGGGTGCACAAAGGGTCGACAGGCATCGATAGCCTTACTGAAACCTGGAGTGTCTGAGTGAGACACTTCAGGACCCGCGACTCAATGACGCAGCCACTGGATGCACCACTTACCGCACACACTCCGCCACCAGGCGTGGCAGGTGCGTGTGTGTGCCACGGTGTGTATGTGTGTCACAGTGTGTGTGTCACGGTGTGTGTGTCACAGTGTGTATGTATCACGGTATGTATGTGTCACTGTGTGTATGTCACGGTGTGTGTGTCATGGTGTGTGTCACAGTGTGTGTGTCATGGTATGTGTGTGTCACTGTGTGTATGTCACAGTGTGTGTGTCACGGTGTGTATGTGTGTCACAGTGTGTGTGTGTCACGGTGTGTGTGTCACGGTGTGTATGTGAGTCACAGTGTGCGTGTCATGGTGTGTGTGTCATGGTGTGTGCGTCATGGTGTGTGTGGGGCCAGTTAATATAGACGGGGTACCATCATGATGTGACTATTATATAGAAGTACTACCACCCATCTAGACCACCCAGCCATACCTGCATCAACTACTTGAAAATAGACTTTACATACAGGTTCCCGGAGCTTAATTTGCTGTTTGTAATTATTTCCTCTTCGCACAATATAAATATGTAGACAAAAGATAATGTTGGGGCTTTTGAAATGATGTTTGTGTTGTACTTTTAGTGTTGTTGGTTGTTGTTTTGTGTCTGTTTTTTAATTGGGGGAAAGGGGGGGGGGAGAAGCTTGAGCGCCATTGATTTGTATGCCACGCCCCTCACCTCACCAGTGACGTCACATCCGGCCCGTGTTTCACGCTCCGTGGTGTGTGGCAGTGCGCGCCCAGGTCGCATTACAGCGGGCGCATGCGTGACCTTAATGTGCTAATTTTCGGCAATCCGACGAATTTCCGGTAATTTTCCCCTCGCTCAAATTCGAATGGAGTTCACGGCCTCAGAAATATTGGTGCCACTCACGCCGGCCCGGTGTAATTCGCACTGTGCAGGGCGACGCGTGGATGTGAGTGAGTGTGTGTCGGTGGGGAGGGGTGGGGAGGGGGTGGGGAGGGGTAGGGGTAGGGGAGGGGGGTCAGGAAGCGGAGTTCCGGGATGTGACCGGCTGACGAGTAATGAGGCTGTCATAATTAGCATTAAATAATATACGGTCCCCGCGTTGGTCACGTGCCAAGATGCCTGCTATGATCTGGGACGTTGGGCCTGTCTGCGCGCGCATCCGCAAGGCGGGCTCGTGGTTGCTGAGGTGGCCTGCCGCCACAGGCACCAGTATCACCACTCCCATGCATCCACCCCCCCCCCCCCACACCCACACCCACACACCGTCTCCCGGGACCAGTGACCCGTGCCGCCATATTTATAATGGCCGATATCCGCTTCAGATAAGACGCCGGCTTCTCGCTGCTACTGATAGGCTACTCCCGCTTAAGGGACTTTAAAAGTTTGTCTTGGGTGGGAAGGCGCAGGCGGTGGGAGTGGGGGTGCGGGGGGGGCGGGGGGTTGTTGACTGGTCAAAGGGCACGGCTCGAACTAGCATCAACACGGAACCTGACTCTTGTGATGTGATTAGGGGAAGCGTTAACAAACGTTGCTGCTGGTTTCCGGCCAACCAGCGTGCACGCAACTCGGCACTCACACCCCCCCCACCCCAACCCCCCACCCCCACCCCCACCCCCACCCCCCACACACCCCACACCCCACCCCCCACACCCCACACCCCACACACCACACACCACACACCACACACATGTGTTCGGGACCACCGGCCGTTGTTACGTTATTAAAGCACTTCCTCCTCGTCAAAATGTGCTTTTGTTTTGTAACTCTGCCAGAAGTTTTTGGGCTGAGTGAACAGCGTTAGCCGATACCTCTATTGCAGACAATAGAAATGCCTATTCACCGAGTCGTGAAGGGTGTGTGTGTGTATGTGTGTCCATGTGTATGCGTTTCCGTGTGCATGTGCCTGTGTGTGTTTGTGTGTGTTTGTGTGTCAGTGTGTCTGTGTGTCCGTGTGTCTGTGTGTCCGTGTGCGCTACCCGCGAGTAGGACATGCAACACGTAGCGGCTTGTAAAGCACCGCTAACGCAGCCTGTCTGCCCCCGGCCATGGCTACTGTCTGGACCGACTTTCATTTTGAAACTCTGCTGTCACATACACAGAACAACCACGTTCTGGCCAATTAGACGACGGCGAATAACAACCATAATTTTTTTTTTTTTTTAAACCCCAAATTTGGGTTGTTTTCTATGAAAGATGTATGGTTTTCAACTAGTCATAAGCAACGAGCTCGTGCATCTGTGGTCAAAGCAGTTACCATTTCACAAGAAACTCCCTTATAATTCGGCGTGGACATGGCATGGGTAGTTTACCTAATTTACAGAACAACAATAGTAATTGTCCGCTGTCCTTTCTTCGGTTTGTTTCAGTGGAGTCAGCTTCGAACTCGCCCACAGCCGGATAATTTACTGCGAACAACAGTACGACCATTCTTTAAATATATCGGGGTTGATCTGAACACAACACAAGCATCGTGGGAGAATAGTTCAAGAAGTGTCCTGCACCGTAGCAAATGGCGCTGTTACTCCCTTGTTATTGTGTGACAAATGATGCTATAGCTCCCTTTAGCACATGGTCCTGTTACTCGCTGTTTATTGCATGTCAAATTATACCACCCGACTATTGCATGGACATTTTTGTTTGTTTTTTGTGGCAAGTTTTTTATTCTGCCCATAATGTATAAGCTCCCCTGAGGGTGCTTGTTTTCAACGCTGGACAACTGTGATACTGGATTGGTCTGGTCCCGCACTCAGGAGTCTTTACCTGATCTTTCTCGGGCCAACCTTTGCGGTTTTGGGTCTTAGTAGTTTCTATATTAGTTTGTTTTTTTTTTTCTGTTTTTTTCCTAACCTGTATATGATAACTTAGCCTACTATGTACATCTATGCAGATGACATACAGATAGTACACCAGTGTGCCAGAACACCCCTGGACCCTTCAGGACTGCGACTAGGTGGGATGGCTGTGTTGTATGGTTAGCCATTTTGTATTTCAGGGTGATTCGGATGCATGACCGTGGCCTGCCTGGTTCTGCTTTGGTTTGTGCCAGTACACATACCCAGACGGACTGCACCCTATGGTGATAGTCATTTCGAATTCCTTAGTACTTAGTAGGGCTAGTTTCCGTATTTGTAATATCTACGATCTTTTCTGGCTGGTCTTTTGCTTTTTGTGCCAGAACACAGCAAGCAGTGACTGTGCCCAAGATCAGGTGAGATATTGTTTCTTCAGTAGGTGGTTGTGTATTATGTTTTCTTTAAGGACCTTTTATAGTGGTCTATGCTTTCGATTGCCCGTTGTTGTGTGGGTTGAATATTCCAGGCATGTGCCGCCATGGCCAGTACACTTCGCTCATAAATTTTGGTGTTACTTATTGCTGTCAGTAGCACTGGGGCTGCCATTTGCCTGGTGTCCCTATGGGGGGTTGCTGTGTAGCCTGGTTTTGTTGTGTAATGGTGTGCCAGTATTTTGAGGTGCATTTCCCTTCTACTCGTTAGCAGTGTTGCATTGCATATTTTGTGAAATTCGATTGTGGGATATCTTTTGTTCACCTGAAGGCATACTTTGAGGGCTCTATTTTGTAGCACCTGTAGTTTGTTTAATAGTTTTGTATTTCCTCCCATGTATACTACATTGCCATAGTCAAAGTAGGGGAGGATCATGCCTTTATATATTTTGATTGCCATGCTTTCAGTCATGTAGTATCTCAGTTTAGCCAGTAGCCATATTTTATGGTTTACTTTTTTGATAGTATTTGTTATGCAGAGGTAATAATTTAGGTGTCTGTCTAGATCCACTCCCAGATATCGGTAGTTGTCTACTTGTTCTAGTTCGGTGTTTCCCAGAAGACACTTTATTTTCTCGTTACTTGTTAGCCTGGTACCAAATAGTACTGTTTTTGACTTGCTGTTGTTTATGGTTATCCTATTTAGTTGGCACCACTCGATTAGTTTTGTTAGTGTTAGATTCAGTTTCGTTTCTATTTCTTTGGTTGTTTTGCCTGCAGCATATACCACAGTGTCATCTGCATATAGTTGGATGTTTTCAATTTCTAGCCAGTTGTTTAGATCGTTAATATATATGAGGAAGAGAAGTGGCCCCAGGACTGACCCTTGGGGTACTCCGCAAGTTATCTTTTCCTCATTGGATATGGATCCATTTACTGTGGTGCGCTGCTTTCTGTTTTCTAGATAACTCGCTGGCCATTTTCCTGTTACTCCCGTTATTCCCATTTGGGTTAGTTATGGAAAATAGTGCTGTAACTATCTGGTTGTGGTACCTTAACTCACTGGTTATTGCATGGCATGTTATGCTGTAACTCCCTGGTTATTGGGTGGCAAGTGGTGTTGTTACTCCCCAGTTACTCCCTCGAAAATGGTGATATTACTCCCTGACTGTTATTGTGTGTCAAGTGACGCTGTGGTTACAATTGCGTAGAGAAAAACGCCCAAACTATGCGCGGCGAGCACATGGCGGCTGTACGCCGGTACTCACCGTACTGCTTCTTCCGGGCCTTGTCGCAGATGGCCGGCCTCAGGTGGACGGAGATGCCGGTCTCCGGCTTACACCCCAGGGAGCAGACAAGGACGCCCAGACAGGACTTCTTGAGGATGTTGACGTTGTGGTTATTGGTGTTGCGCATGGCCCAGCCGCTGGCGTGCCGGCGGGCGTCCTCCAGGTCCCCGGTGTACACGAAGCGGCAGTGCCCGTTCGGCCAGTCCTCCCAGTCGTCGGGGTCCTCGATCTGCGGTAGGGGGAGAGTGGGTGGTTTGAGACTGGGAGCATGTTCAGCAGCAGTGCGTCTGATTATTGTATTAACTCAACATGTTTAGCAGCAGTGTGTCTGATTATTTTATTAACTCTACATGCATGTACAAGGACTTCTCATGTTTAGCAGCAGTGTGTCTGATTAATGTATTAACTCTACATGCATGTACAAGGACTTCTCATGTTTAGCAGCAGTGTGTCTGATTATTTTATTAACTCTACATGCATGTACAAGGACTTCTCATGTTTAGCAGCAGTGTGTCTGATTATTTTATTAACTCTACATGCATGTACAAGGACTTCTCATGTTTAGCAGCAGTGTGTCTGATTATTTTATTAACTCTACATGCATGTATAAGGACTTCTCATGTTTAGCAGCAGTGTGTCTGATTATTTTATTAACTCTACATGCATGTACAAGGACTTCTCATGTTTAGCAGCAGTGTGTCTGATTATTTGATCAACTCTACATGCATGTACAAGGACTGCTCATGTTTAGCAGCAGTGTGTCTGATTATTTTATTAACTCGACATGCATGTACAAGGACTTCTCATGTTTAGCAGCAGTGTGTCTGATTATTTTATTAACTGTACATGAATGTTACAAGGACTTCCAATTGACAGCATCATATGTATATGCTTCTATGCGCTCCAATGCACATAATGTGGCAGATTTGTACATGTATGTGTTTATGTATAGACTTATACTTAAGTTATAGGTTGTGTAATTTATTGTGCGAATATAACTAATGGATGCGATCATATAAGCATATTTGTGCATTGGCGAACCAAAAGTACCCTGCAATATCCACGGTCACATATATATGTATATATAGCAAATGTGCTATATATATATATAGCAACGGTGCAATATATATATATACACATATATATATATATAGATATATATATACGTGCTATTTTGTTTGTGTGGGTGGGTTGGGGCTTTATGTCCTAGCAACATCTAAGGTCATATGAGGGCTGGTACCGACTTCTGACAGTGCCCACTCATGGCGACTTTATAGTGATAACCCATTGGAAGAAGGCCGGACCGCCGGCAGCATGACCAGATATTTCTGATACTGAGCAAACCAGTCCTATTTGGTACGTACAGGGTACGGGCATTCCAGCTAGTGTGTCCGCGACCAGCCTGACTTGATATATATGTATATCCTCAGATATCATTTAGGGCAATGCTTGTTCAAATAAAAGAAAGAAAGACAGAGAGAAAGAAAGACAGCGAGAAAGAAAGACAGAGAGAAAGAAAGAAACACAGAGCGAAAGAAAGAAACACAGAGACACAGAAAGACAGAGAGAAAGAAACACACAGAGAAAGACAGAAAGACAAACAGAAAGTCACAGAGAAAAGGACAGACAAAAGGGCAGAGCAAGTCAGACAGAAAGACAATGACAGAAAACTCTACCCTATATGTATGTTGGTAGCTGCCTAAAAGTCAAATCAGGTCTGCAAACCCCAATCTCTAATGCTGGCTTTCATAATAGAACTACACAACGTACGGCTCCTCCGGTGCTGTCTGTCTGTGTATGCATACACATACACATACACATACACCTCGGCGGTCACAAATGCCACAAACACGTGTTTACATATTTACTCCTGTAAGCCCCGCAGGTGATCGGGTGCAGCGGGGATGACTCGGGCTGCCCTCACCCATGACGGTCACCCAGTGTCGGTGCGCTGCGACCCTGCACCATTTTACCAGCAGTTCACCGACTGGTTCCCTAACCTACAAAAAGGCTGAAGTGCAGATCTCAGGGAAGGCCCTCGCGACTCTGTGAGTGTTCAGGCAGTCCGATACCAGACTTCCAATGAGGTGTGGACTGCGGCGCACATTGTTGCAGAGGGATCGGCCCGGGGTTCAGACGGTGCACGGCGGGATTTAACGCGGGTAACGAAACATAGAGGCCACCAAGCGACGGGTGAGGCCCGAGAGGGACGCCGGCGTCGGCCCCGACCCGGCCCCGTCACACAATGCCTGTATCACATTGTAGTATACAGCCCCCACCCACCCACCTTCCACACCTCGCAAGGGGGTCACATGGGTCACGGCGTCTCTTTCGGACAACGGGTCACGTGGGCGGAGAAGGCCCCGGCCGCCATTACAGCGTCAAATCGGCCGGAAGGCGGGGGGATCCCGTCAAGGGGGACGCTTGGCAGATTATCCGGCCCTGGGCAAATGAGGCGCATGTTGCGGTTTGAAGTGTGGCGCTTTGGCGGCCCTTCTGACGGGGCAGGCCAGCGGAGTTGAGTGAGCGGGGCCCGAGGTGAGTTGAGTGAGCGGGGCACGGAATGAGTTGAGTGAGCGGGGCACGGAATGAGTTGAGTGAGCGGGGCGCGGAATGAGTGGAGTGAGCGGGGCGCGAGGTGAGTTGAGTGAGTGGGGCGCGGAATGAGTGGAGTGAGCGGGGCACGGAATGAGTTGAGCGAGTGGGGCGCGGAATGAGTGGAGTGAGCGGGGCGCGGAATGGGTGGAGTGAGCGGGGCACGGAATGAGTGGAGTGAGCAGGGCATGGAATGAGTGGAGTGAGTGGGGCGCGGAGTGAGCGGGGCGCGAGGTGAGTTGAGCGAGTGGGGCGCGGAATGAGTGGAGTGAGCGGGGCGCGGAATGAGTGGAGTGAGCGGGGCGTGGAATGAGTGGAGTGAGTGGGGCATGGAATGAGTGGAGTGAGTGGGGCACGAGGTGAGTTGAGTGAGCGGGGTGCGGAATGAGTTGAGCGAGTGGGGCGCGGAATGAGTGGAGTGAGCGGGGCACGGAATGAGTGGAGTGAGTGGGGTGCGGAATGAGTGGAGTGAGCAGGGCACAGAATGAGTGGAGTGAGTGGGGCATGGAATGAGTGGAGTGAGCGGGGCATGGCATGAGTGGAGTGAGCGGGGCGTGGAATGAGTGGCGTAAGCAGGGCCTGGAATGAGCAGGGTGAGAGGAGTGAGCGGACCACGGGATGAGTGGAGTGAGCGGGACGCAGAATGAGTGAAGTGATTGGGACGTGGAATGAGTGTGAGTGGAGTGAGAAGAATGAGTGGAGTGAGAAGAATGAGTGGAGTGAGCGGAATGAGTGGAGTGAGCGGGGCATGGAATGAGTGGAGTGAGCAGGGCATGGAATGAGTGGAGTGAGCGGGGTGCAGAATGAGTGGAGTGAGTGGGGCGCAGGGTGAGCTGGTGCAGAATGAGCGGAGTGGGCAGGGAACAGGGTGAGGGGGCATGGGGTGAGGGGGCATGGGGTGAGGGGGCATGGGGTGAGGGGGCATGGGGTGAGAGTGAGCAGAGTGGAATAGTCACATGGTCTCCATGAGAATGTGAACGGTCAACTGTATCCGATAAACACCTCTAATATTAACCCATAATCACATCAATTTGGTCCCCATTAATTAGTTAATAACATTTTCGATTTCACCGTATGTAACACGGATTATCCAGATCAGCTGAACCAGTCAGTGCCTTTCGGGAGTTTGCTAAGTCCTCATTTTTAAACCATTTATAGCTTTCACTATCCTGACGTCGGGCAGTGTAAGTTGCATGTACAGGTCTGCTCGCTACATTACCCCGGCCCGGAAGCTGACATTGCTCCGGTAACAAACTCCCGGTCCGGTTAGAGGGGCCGTGTACACCGAGGCCCGGGCCGGGGTTGTGTCGGCGGGCGGCCGGGCAGAAAGGTCACGTATACATGAGTTCAGTCGGTCGAAAGGAAGGAGATGGAGCCGTAAGGTCCACAACGAGGTTCGACAGTAATGTCTTGACACGATGGTGACAGTGTGGTGAATCGTCGGGAGGAGGTGGAGTGCAGGGTGTCGGGGAAAGGTGTGGGTATGGGGGGTGGGGGGGGGGGGCTCGAAGATAGATAACCCACATTTCTGGGAGCCTCCAATAAGCTACATTGTCCCGGTGGTGCACGGGGGGCTTGGCTGGGCAGTTGGACCGAAGTGTGGGACCGGCGCCCCGCGACCAGTGAGGGCTACATGGCGGCCCTCACGACGGACACCTACCGACGCGCTCCACTGACATGGGGTGGGGTAATGATATCAATAGAGTGCACGGAAGGACGTTTAAGATTGCATCTGTATGTTGTGTGAGAGCATTGACTGGGCAGGGACGAGCGCCCGGTGACAGGTGGTGAAGGGGGCGGGAAGGGGACGGGTGGGATGTGGAGAGTCCTCGGAGAGGAACCGGGACCGGCAGGGGGACCGGAGAGGGGACCGGAGCCGGGACCGGGACCGAGTGTGGACATGGAGGGAACGGAGAGGGGACGGCGAGGAGATGGTGAGGGGAAGGGAAGGGACGGGACGGCGGCAGCACCAGGCCCGCGACCCCGGCAACACCAGGCCCGCGACCCCGGCACCCGACCCGTCCCCTCCCCGGTCTGATGGATGTGCTCGCCCCATGACTTTATCTCCCTCCATTTGAATGGGGACTTTAAGTGGGTGGTGGCTACAGGGAAGACACCCGGGGTATGACAGGTCGGAGTAATACCTGGTCGGAGGGTGGCTGGTGGCGGTGGGAACCGACGGTCCTCACACCGACATGGCGGAGCAAAAACACACAAGTAAAAGAACATCTGTGCATTGACTCCATTTATTTTACTCATTCAATAAAAAGCCAGAGTATTTGTAACTATTACTAGCAAATATCGTATCAAGCACATCCAATTTGACCCTCCTCAAAATGTAGCTAATAGGTTGTAGATTAGTAGGTCTATGGGAAAGAGAGCTCTGTGTGTATATATATATATATATATATATATATATATATATATATATAAATATATGTTATATATTTATTTTTATAGAGAGAGAGAGAGAGAGAGAGGGGGAGAGAGGGGGAGAGAGGGCGAGAGAGAGGGGGGAAGAGAGGTTATAGGTCAATATATATTGTATGCATATTATGTCAAGCACATATCCTCATAGTAGATGTTAGATAAACTGCGATCAAACCAACTTGGCATAAGTGAACACAATAACTACCCAGCCTCTACACATTCCTCAATGGGTATGGATATATCTATTTACGTTAAGACATGGTAACCTGAAGTTACGCTCGCGCATTTCTATACTTAAAGCGTTCAAATTCAACAAGTGGTTTAAAGTTACACAGCACGATGCTTTTGAGTTTCTGCTATTATTTTTAGATAAATACATTAGGTTAATCATTATGCTCCATTTTACTTTAGTTTGAAGTAACCTTTATTTCAAACGGAGATAATTGAAGTGAAAACATACCATATTAATGTTGGCAAGCACATCAACATTCCGACATCACAAGCTTAAAGTTACATAGTCCGATGGTTTTGAATTTCTGTATTTTTTCTGAGATAAATATATTAGATTGATAACTAGTATCTACTTTACATTAGTTCAAAGTTACTTTTATTTTAAATGGTAAACTTGAGATATTTTGAATGCAAACATGGAAAATTAGTTTTGGCAAGCTTGCCAAAACTCTGACACCATAGACTTCTGCAGTAACAGGTTCTATTAAATTGACTCAGTATCGCCTTCTACGCAGAAATAAATGCTTAATAAGTGCATCAGTATTTAAGTTAGATATGTAATATCAAATCTAGATAATTGGTTTGGTTTTGAAAATTTGATATTTCATCGGACTATGCAGCTTTAAGCAGAAGCAGGTTCTATTAATTGAACTTGGCTTAGTATACTTTTCTATGCAGCAACAGATACTTAATAAGTGCACTCGTATCTCAGTTGTATATGCACACTCACATGAATCAGATCTAAATAAGTGTTTTTGTTTCGAAAATGTGATGGTTTCATCAAATTACCCAGTGCTGATCTGTATATTTGTCTGTTCCACACAGGCTGAATACGGGCACAATTTGTGCACACACAAAAAGGCCAAAATCTTTATGTATTTAATACAAACCAGAATTGGAAGTACTATTAGCATTTAAACTATACCTCATGCAGTCCCAATCCTCTCTGTGTTGCTTACACCAGTGTATAAATGAAATATACCTGGTTGTGGTTATATTACCCAACTAATGCCACGTGTGGATATGACAATGCATACTTATGGGAATTGTTGCATAGGTAAGAAGGTGAACCATATGTTATATATATATATATATATATATATATATATATATATATATATATATATATGGGAATTGTTGCATAGGTGAGAAATTGAATCATATTATATACATATATATATATATATATACACACAGATATATGTGTGTATATGAATGTTGGTGTAATCGAGAAGGTGAGTCATATTATATATATAAATTATAATATATATATATATGTGTGTTTACATATATGAATTTTGAGCCCTAATCCAGTAATATTATATAATAATAGTAATATGGTTCATCCTATATATTATATATATACACATATAATAATTTCTCAGCTATGCTAAAATTCCTATATATGCTTGTGTACACAGTATATGGTCCGGGTAATCACAACTGTGCCCCTACACTGTGGACGCGGTACTCACCATGGGCAGGTTGTTGTCGTTGATGTCCCAGTGGTGACGACTCTCTATGTCGTCCGGCTCCGTGAACACCTCCGACTTGGTGTCCGTGATGGGGCTGTTCTCCTCCGGGAGCGTCATGGTCGTCCCCTGACAGTCACACACACGGGCTGAGGTAAGGTAAGGTCCGGGTGGCAGCGGACACCGACCGTCACGTCTCCACTCCGGGGGATGGAAGTGACGGCGGCGGTGCGGCGCGGGGAGGTCCGGCGAGCTGTACTGGCGGTGGGCGGGGCGGGGAGGCGCCGCACGGGCGGTCAGTGACTTACTTAGTCAGCGTGACTGGGTGGTGGTGGCTCTAAGTCTCTTGTTGTCATTCCCGTGCCCCGGTCTGCGTGTCGCTCACTGCGCCCTGTCTACCTGACGAGTGCCTGATCGCACCTGTCGGGGCTCCATGCGCCGCCAGCCTTTATGTAGCGCCACCAGCTGCACGCCCGGCCCGGTCGCGCTTCACGGACGCCGAAAATGAGCGCGGCTTTCTGATTGGCTGAGCGCCTGGCGGGCGGCGGGCGGCGGGCGGCGGGCGGCGGGCGGCGGGCGGCGGGCGGCGGCGAGTCAAACAACTCAGTGCCGGGTGAGGCTGGACAGGCGCTGCCAGGCCGACTCACCGCTGACACGTCGCCCCCTCCCACCCTCCCACCCACCCTCCCATCCACCCTCCCATCCACCCTCCCTCCCCTCCCATGCCTTCCCAACCTGCTCCCACCCTCCCACGCTCTAGGATTGGAACTCGACGAGGTGATAACAACTTATCACGAGACGATGACATTGGCTTCTCCTTGCTGTGAGACCATGTGTAGAGGGTTCTCCCACGTGAGAACCTTTTGGCATGAATGGTTGCCCCAGCTCCAACGCTGTCGATTTGTTTGTGATAGCCGAGTGAACACATATGTCATTCTCGGTCGGGACGTCCATTGTGACCATCATTTTTTGTCATTAAAGAAGAAGAAAATGCTATAGTGCGCAAATAGAGTAAACTGTCGATAAATATTGAAATTCGACAAATTTCACATCGAAAGGAAGGCGTGGCAGAGTGTCTTTGTTTTCGATAAGATTATCTAAAACAAATAGCTCTCAAGAAGCTATTAAGAAACAGCTTGCTGCAGTGTGATTACTTTATCGTCACGCTCCGCTCATTTGATAATAACAATGATATTACTATTATTAGTTATTGCACTGCCAGTGTCGGCCTTTCACCTGTTTTATTGTTACATTTTAATATAGAGTTGACCCTTGTGAGCCGCCTGGTGTTTGGGAAGGGAAGGAACCAGTCTGCTGTTTGACAAGTGGCTTATATTTATAATGGACTTTCACAAGGACGTGGCCTTATCTAAGGAGGTTAGATTGCGTGGACTTGGGAATACACCACACTTTTAATAATAATTAGGATTCCGGGTAGCATTTGATGATTGTGATAAAGCAGGTATTTATAACCAAGGTTACTTCATACTTTTACAGACGCATATCGGAGCTAAAACTGGTATTTCTTGTCCGATTAAAAAAGAAGGTACCCCATAGCGTTTCTTTGTGTTTCTTGGCGGTTGGGGTGGGACGCTATTGTTGGTTTCGGGTTGTTCTTTTTGTCGTTGGTGTTGCTGTTGACATCCCGACAACATTGATTTTGGCGATAGCCTACAGAACCCGTCACCACCTGGTGTGTGGGGTACTTTATACATCCCTTAAATATCAAAAACAGAGTCTGCTTCCCACCGTCTGGAATTGCAGTCATCAATGATGACTGCCACACATACACCATCGCACGCGGTTTTTGTTATTTGTATTCTTGACACACATACTACCATTGCTATGCATACTTAATATATATAATTATATATGCTCAATCATGTTTATGACTGTATTTTCATGTACATATATAATTAATAAGGAGCTCGAGTTTAGCGTGTTCTAACGCGGGGGAAAGGAGCAAAGAGGAAGTTACTTTATCTCGTGCAACAATTCGACAAAATTCAATGTTGGACTATTCCTTCCTCCCTTGAATATTTACACTGCCTATCATAGATAAGCCTGAATAGACTTGTTTTCACCTTTAGACAGTTTGTCGATAGAAAGCCCCAGCCTACACCTTTACTGATCCAAGGGGTTTTTAACCTCCCACACCACATAGACATGGTATGAGAGCAACTGGCCTTTGATATCGCTGTAAGTTATACACAGAGGTGGAAATCCAAATTGGCAGAGGTGGGGGCATGGGAAGTCGAACCACCGACCTTCAGATTAGGAGTCTGACCTAGAAAAAAGTCAGACACTCTCACCACTCCGCCACAGAGAACACCACAATTTACAATTTACAGCAAATTAATACAAACCATTATAGAAACGACGTGTCAAATAACATTTAAATAGATAACTGGTTTATTAGACACACCGCTTATATACACATATATTTATATTATATATATATATTATACATATTAGTTATTGAATGAGTAGAGCGCCCGCCTCCATTTTTGGTAAGTCATGCGATTCAAACCCTGGTCGAGTCAAACCAATAACTTAAGAATTGATACTTGTCGCTGCTACCAAGTTTCCTCCAGTCGATGACTGATGGAGGAGTAAAGGCTGAGGAGCAGATGGAAGCTTCTGGCTTTATTATACTCGTATATCATGGCTTATAGCTCACAGACACGGTAGCGGCAGTCTATGGGTTGTATATAATTCTGCACCGGTGGCTGGAACATGCAGGAGAGCGGTAGCTGGTGCCGGACGACGCAACCCGGAGAGATAGCGCCGACTTCCGGTGTCTGGTGTCCGGCGAGTGGGTGGTGACGTGTGGCCAACGCCACGACCACCGAGCCCGTCTGACACCTTGTTGCGCCCGCCTCACCCCGAGTGAGCACCTCGCGTCCTCGACGCCGCAGCCAGCCGCCATCGTGGAGTGTCGTGTCAGGCGGAGTGGAGGGGGCAGTGCCAGCACTCTGCTGTCAGTGTTACCACCGTCTCGCACCCCTACCAGCCCCCCCCCCCCTCCCCACGGCATACCCCCTCCCCCGGCCCCGCCCCCGCCCACGGGATGCACTTTAAGTAGTACAGGTAGTACTAGTAGCGGGGGCGATGTGCACTTGCAATGCGGCAATATGTTCCAACTTTCTATGCACTTTCATTATACAGACATATCCTCACTTGCCATGTGGAGATATCTCCCCACTTTCCATGCACAGACAACTTCCCAATTGACTTTTGTGGATATCTTCCCACTTGCCATACATATATCTTCCCACTTTCAGTGCGCACGTACCTCCTCCACCCACGCTATCAATTCTGCGCAACCACACACTGGATTAAACAGCGCATGCGCACCGATTTCCATGTGTAATTGGGAACTGGTGGGAAACGCTGCCCGAAACACTCATCACCGACCGTGCCTTGTCATCATTGCTACTGATTACACTCACCTCCCACAACTAACCACCCCAGGCCCTGATGATGTTCATTAAACTCGCTAATTAGTCTAGTCGGGACACACACGACCGCCGTCGGCTGGTCCCTGGCGTGTCGAGGGAACATCAGCGCGTTCCCACCCAGTCCGCAAACTGTGCGTAATGCCGCTTTACACTGGCCAAACAGGGCAGCAGGTAGAGGAGGCTAATAATGACGTCACGCCCTTTGATCGGGGCGGGGCGCGGCCGGGAACAAGTCCTGGCTAGTCATCCGCTTGTCTCCAGCACCAGCAGGTGCGACGTCCTGTTGAGCGCCCGTCTCGGCAGAGGGCGCGCGCGTCCTTTTACACAGGGCGATGTTTGCTGCCACTGGCATTGCTAACATAGCAATTCACCAGTTTTCATTCGTCAAGATGGGGGGAAAAGGGAAACAATTATATATAAAAACTATGTGAATTATATGAAATTATATGAACTTCCATTATCATTTCCGGAGACACTTATTTTGTGCTAAACAAAGTTAAAGCTTTTATATATTTAAAAAATTGGGCCAACTGGATTTTGCGTTTGATGAAATGTAGGCTAGTCTACAAATGTAGAGAGAAAATGTGTTTATATATATATATATATATATATATATATATATATATATATATATATACATTCTGCACATCCCAAACTGTCTTCCAGTTGTGTCTCCCAATTCTATACACATCTGTAGGCCCAATTATTATATAATAAGGTCTACCTATTTGATCAGAGTGGGCACATTCACACTAGACTGGCATTGGACCTTATTCGGGTGCTGTAGATGCCCAGCATTAGCAGTAAGCAACTCCTGATGCTACCATGCAGAGATCTTCAAACACATTTTCTTTTTCACGACTATTCCTTTGTAAATCGCGGCCCGTCCTTCTCGTGTAGGGCAGGCAGTGTGCCGTTTAAATGTTAGTAAAACAAGCGCCTGACAGCTCCACATGGCGGCCAGCCTGCCTGCTAGTGGCGTCACCTGGCGGCATCCAGAGACAAAGGGTGCTACAATGGAGCCGTAATTAGCTTAGGTGCATTACGGAGACTGAGACAATGAAGACGTGAGATAAAGGAGGGAGGGGCACGTGCCCGCAGACAACATGTTTACCGCCACCCGCTGTCTGCCCACTTTGTTCACAGTGGGTGAATGGTGGTCAGTGGCAAAGGGGCCCCAGTCAAGCCACGTCGTCACTGTGTGCACACACACGTGTATGGGTGCCTACATGCATATTTGTGTATGTTTGTATGCAGCTGTAATATATATATATATATATATATATATATATATACATATATATACAGTAAAACCTCTCGAAATCGACCGACCTTGGGACCGACTTTAAGTGGTCCATTTAGGGGTGGTCGGGTTAGGGAGTTAGAAACTTAGAATATGGCTACAATGGTATCGTTGGGACCCAAATAGAGGGAATTCGTCGATCTGTGGAGGGGGTCGATTAGAGAGGTTTTTACTGTATATACATAGGTATAGATATGGATGTTTATATATTGACATCAAGATTTCTCTTTTTCTTGATGCTTGCATATGGATGTGTATATGAACATGTATATATGTGTGCACCTGTAATATGTATGTATGTATGTATATATATATGGATTTAGATATGGATGTGTATATGGACATACATATTTGTGTGCATCTGTAATATGTGTATATATATATGGATACAGATATGGATGTGTATATGAACATGTATATTTGTGTGCATCTGTAATATGTATGTATATATATATGGATATAGATATGGATGTGTATATGGACATGGATATTTGTGTGCATCTGTAATATGTGTATATATATGGATATATATATATGGATGTGTATATGAACATGTATATTTGTGTGCATCTGTAATATGTATATATATATATATGTGGATATAGATATGGATGTGTATATGAACATTCATATTTGTGTGGATCTGTAATATGTATATATATATATGTGGATATAGATATGGATGTGTATATGAACATGAAAATTTGTGTGCATCTGTAATATGTATATATAGATATGTGGATATAGATATGGATGTGTATATGGACATGTATATGTGTGTGCATCTGTAATATGTGTATATATGGATATAGATATGGATGTGTGTATATAGACATGTATATTTATTATTTGTGTGCATCTGTAATATGTATATATATATATATATATGTGGATATAGATATGGATGTGTATATGAACATGTATATTTGTGTGCATCTATAATATGTGTGTATATATATATATGTGGATATCGATATGGATGTGTATATGAACATGTATATGTGTGTGCATCTGTAATATGTATATATATGGATATAAATAGTTTGTTTGCAAATGAGAAAGAAAGACTAGGACGCGGTTTGGGTTGAGTTTATTCTCTGGCAGTAGAATATATGCCCTACCGAAAAAAGTTTTGAAAGTGAGCAGAGTGACAGTTGGCTCACGGCATAGGAGGTGGGGGGGAGTAGAGAATGCCCCACTCCGCAGCAAATATCATGGAAGATAAGATGGTTACTGAGAAACATTTAAGGGGCTGCCGTTATTTATATCCACATAATAAATTATATAGTACATATATATATGGATGTGTATATGGACATGCATATTTGTGTGCATCTGTAATATGTATGTATATGTATATAAATACCAGCTACAGTACAAAAGGGAGAAAGACAATGAATGTGGGTTGAGATAATATATTCTCTGGCATAGGGAATATTTGCCATAGCCTAAAAGGAAAAGGTTCCGGTCACAAGTGACAGTGGTAGCGGCAGAAGTATGGTTTGGCGGTGGTGGAGCCACTGGTGCGCGTATGAGTAGGAAGCAAATAGATGCAGAGAGCCCATTGGCCAATAATATAGTATCGGAATAATACAGTGTAATAAAACATAGAAATTCCCTTACGCGGCTTTATACTCGCATAATGGTTATACATCACATATATATGGATATAGATATGGATGTGTATATGAACATGTATATTTGTGTGCATCTGTAATATGTGTATATATATATGGATATAGATATGGATGTGTATATGCATCAGTAAATGTGTTTGCATCTGAAATATATATGTACCTATATGGATATGTATACTGATATGTATGTGGATAGATCTATGTATATGGATATGTATATGTACATGTTAATGTAGATGTATATTTGTGAGCCCTGTAATATATATGTATACATAGATTATATTTATATGCATGTATATGTATATGTCCCGAGCGCGGTGGCCGAATCGGTAGAGGCAGGCCTCTCATGCTAGAGATTGGGAGTTAAATTCCCAGTCGAGTAAAACCAATGACATACAAAATTGATACTTGTCGCTTCATAGCTTGGCACTCAGCATTAATAGGATAGGCTGGTTAGCTAAGTGTCAGGATAATGTGACTGAGTGGGATATCCGGTCATGATGCAGGCAGCCTGATTTCATGGTGGGGCAGTACTATAAAGTCGGCATCAGCGCAAACTGTCAAAAGTTGGTACCCGTCCTGATATGACCTTAGATGTTGCCAGGATGCAAAACTCCAACAACCAACCAACCATATGTATGCCCTTATGGATATGCATACATGCACGTATATATCCATGCATCTATTTATATGGATATGTATATACAGTAAAACCTCTCTAACCGACCACCTCCACAGATCGACCACTCCCCGATATCCATCGTTTCATTTTGGTCCCAAAAATACCATTGTAACCATATTCTAACTCCCTACACAGACCACTTAAAGTTGGCCCCAAGGTCGGTCGGCTTAGAGAGGTTTTACTGTATATATATCACGTATAATACCATACCTGGCCTGGCCATTGCCTGGCAAGTATTTTCCAGTGATGTTCATTCATCATGTAGCGGAGAAACCGTGCATTTGTGGTGTTTATGAAATTAACATGGAAAGCGAAAGCATTTGTTTGTATATGAAACACCATGCATTAAGAGAGTTGGAAGCTGGTGACCATCTGACGCATGCTTCTTTAAACTTGGCGCCATTCCTGATCGAACAATTAGAAAAATGATATAAAAGGGAACATTAATATTGTTCTATTTCTATTTTGGCTATCTAATATATACACGATGTTATAATGGCCCTGTTCCGGATTGTATTTAAGAAATTCACCCAGAGCACTAACCATGGTATTCATGTTTGTTTTGTTTGTTTGTTTGTTTGTTGTTTGACATCCTAGCAACATCTAAGGTCATATCAGGATGGGTACTGACTTGTGACAGTATGCGCTCATGGCGATTTTATAGTGCTGCCCCACTGGGAAATCAGGACCCTGGCACCATGACCCGATATCCCACTCAGTCACATTGTTCTGACACCAAGCTAACCAGTCATTGCCCTGTCCTAATAATGCTGAGCACCAGGCTAGGAAGCGACAAGTATCAATTTTTAAGTCATTGGTTTGACTCGAACGGGAACCGAACTCGCGAACTCCCGATCTTCCGCATGCGAGGCCTGTGCTCTACCCATTCGGTCACTGCGCCCGGTCTGGTATTCATGTATGTATATACATATATATATTATCATATATAAATATATATATATGTATATGTGTGTGTAATTTGTAATATAATATAAAATGTAGCAGAAAATGTTTCGCTTAAGTTAACGGAAATCAGACATATATTTATTCGGTCATGTTATAAAGTGTATTAATACATGTGTAGTCGTGAAGGATATATCTAGAAGTCGTTAGAATTCTGCTGAATTATATTGTACTTGAGCGGAAGTGCCTATTATATGTATGCCTTGTGACGGATATGATGTAAGATGGGTAATTCATCGCAGTGCCATTTATATATACTATATAATCTATTATGGGAACCTAAATAACAACAGTGATCATTATTTCCTATTTCGCCGAATCTCCCTTTCCAGTGAACTACACTGCTGGCGCCACCTGGATTCCCTTTCCTGTGTTACCACCGACTCGCGAGTGTTATATATATATTGAACATATATATCATATATATATGTTCAATTTATATCTATACATATACATATATATAAATTGAACACTCGCCTTATATACATCTATGCCTATTGACACACATATATATGCATATATATACATATAAATATATATATGTATGTGTATATATATATCGGCGCTCCATCCCATATATACGCATTGCGTGTTTTTTGTGCATGTTTTTTAATGTTGCCTTTCCATGTGTGCATGGAATAATATTCGATAATAAACTGCATCTCCGTGTAACCTAGAAGCTATACCTTTTTACAATTATGCAAATCGTAACCGATGAAACGAAGCAATAACTGCATCTCCGTGTAACCTAGAAGCTATACCTTTTTACAATTATGCAAATCGAGTTCGTTGAAAACTCACCACCGTCGGCGTCTAGTTGCAACACCAACAGCAACCATCACGCTCACCAAGAGAGGGATCCGTCGTTACTTTGATCACATTCTGAATGTTATTATAAGCGTGGCTCCAATCTGCTGACATGCGCACAATGCAGCCACAATGGCGCCTGTACGCGCAGCGTCCGGGGCTGGTCGCGCTGTTCTCAGAACGAGGCGGGCATGTGGAAACACGGCGCCAGGTCGGCATAATCGGTAGAGCGCAGGTTTCCCGTGTGGGAGATCGGAGTTCGATTTCCGGGCGAGTCAAATCCTAGCCTCGCGCTTGGCATTAATAGGATAGGACAAGGGCTGGTTAGCTCAGTGTCAGGATAATGCGACTGTGAGGGATATCAGGTCATGGTGTCGGTGGCCAGGTCTCCCAGTGGGGCAGCACGGTAAAAGTTGTCATGAGTGCGCGCTGTCACAAGTTGGTATCCGTCCTGATATGACCTTAGATGTTGGCTGGATAGAAAACTCCAACAAACAAGCAAACCGAACGAAACAGCCACCCTGCGGAACCAGTCACCCCTTTGGACACTCCCAACACAGGTTACGACACACCCACCCAACCACCCACCCAATCCCCCCTCACACACATTTATTGGGGACTCATCGGGATGTTATTAGGATTCTCATTAAGAACCTAATACGGCCCACACTGGCTGGAGGGTGCCCGACCGTCAGGGAGGGCCCCGGTGCCGGCCACAATGGCCGGGCACGCGGCCGCACGGGGCCGACATGGCCGCAGGCTGGGAGGGGGGACGGAGAGAAAGGGAGGCTGAGAGGGAGGGAGGGGGGAATGGAGGGAGGGCGGGCAGCGAGAGGGATGGAGGGGAGGGAGGAGATGGAAGGGAGGGAGGGCAGGAAGGGGAGGGAAGGGGAGGGAGGGGAGGGTGGGGGGGGGAGGGGGGAGGAGAGGGGAGAGGGAGGGGAGGGAGGGGAGGGTATGGGGGCAAAGGTGAGAGGCGAGAGGCGAGAGGCGAGAGGAGCTTGACCACTCGCTTTCTGAGTGGCAACGCTACTGGACAATGGTGAACTATCCGCACTTCGCGACCCGATAGGCAACAAAAGGCTGACCGAGACAGTGATCTGAACGGCTCGCAACAGGCATGTTAATGTCGGTTCTGTGGACTGATTGAAACTGGGAGATAATTAATTAAACTGGAGTGTTAATAGTATTACTGTTGTTATTACTACTACTCCCCGTTAGGAGTAGACGTAGTATACTCTACATAGGCTGTATTCACCTCGTCACCGACTAATATAAAAGTGTGTATTATATCTGAATAAACCTTAATTACAGTTGCATAGTCAGATGAAAGCGCCAAACAATAAAACCATTGATTCTACACATATAACGAAAATATTGGCACACTTATTAAGCAAGTGTTGCATAGAATGGAAATACTGAACCAGTTTGTTACTGCTGCAGCCTACCATGTCACAGTTTTGATTTTGTTTGCACGTTTGCACTTCAAGTATCTCAAAAGCTTTAGCCATTTAAAATAAAAGTTACCTCAAACTAAAGCAATGTAGATTACTTAACTTAATCAACATACATCAACTTAATTTATTTATCTTTAAACAAAATTGACAGAAACTCAAAATCAAAATCTGCAACTTGAGATTAAAATTGGATATTAATGCAACGTTATCATCATCACTCTCTCTCGCCCTCCCCCTCTCTCTCTATATATATCTCCAATTTGCATGTGTATATACATATATATAGATTATATATTATATACAGTATAACCCCGTTAAACCAAACGTGAAGGGACCCTAGATATTTGTTTGGATTAACCGATCATTGGTTTAACAGAGCTTTGTCTTTGGCTTTGACTTTGATTTTGAGTAAGCTTGTGTTGCACATGGTATATCCAATGTATGTTGACACTTTGATTATTGTTTTTTTATGTATGTACAGTATAAGTAGAACCCCGTTAAACCAAGCTCAGTTAAACCAAATGATCGGTTAATCCAAACTTTTTTCGGCGCCCCAGCAAAATACTCCCATTTATTACATAAAAATGTCAGTGGGGTCTCAGATGACCTTATAACCACATGAAAGTTTGGTTTAACCATACCGGGGTGGCCTGGGGTCTGACCATTTTGTTTGGATCAACTGATAATTTGGATTAACCGACTTTGGTTTAACCAACTTTTTTATATGATAAATGGTAGTATTTTGCCGGGCCGCCGAAAAAAGTTTGGATTAACCGATCGTTTGGTTTAACCGAGCTTGGTGTAACGGGATTATACTGTATATGCAATTAATATATATGTGCAGTTCATATATATGTGCAATTTGTATGTATATGCAGTTTATATATATATATATATATATATATATATATATATATATATATATATATGAAGTGGGCGAGACTATACTCGAGCTGTGATCAATGCGGGCTTGGGCCGAGCAACCCACATTTGGAAATGCGGGCTGCTCGCCAAGACAGACCCGCATTGGCCATCAAATGCGGGGCCGGGTTCACTGCTGTAACTCATTGCTAGGAGACGCAGGTTGCGACTTTCCTAGCAACGTAAGGCTCAGGCTCAGACCGATTGGACGTGCTACTACACGCTCTGATGTTTTAGATGAGATTTAGGCTTTAATTGTCGAAATTCCAAACTGTTTTTAACTTAATGAAATGTGAGGGGATATATTTATTCGCATTGATCATTATTAAAGAACTTAGATTGTACCAGTAGGAACATGAATGAAGTTGTGAGCTCTACAAGGTGATTGGAACATACCTTGCATTCTTTACTATTCTTCAGTCCCTAAGTATATTATCTGCTATGCTCAACTTGATATTGATATTCGATTATTCTATATATAATTAAGGGCCTTCTGCCCGGTGGACTGTATGAAGCCGATCACCCCCTCCGGGGACATAGTAACCATCTTCTTAATAAAAGCATGAATTACCTTAATAACATCTAACTATCTAGGCTGTTTATAAGTGACAGCGGCGGCACAACACAGAGTGTCTGCTTTGGTCTGGACTATTTAAAGTATTACATAACAAGCTAAATGGCAGGGAGGAGAGCCAGTGAAATAAGGGAATAATTAATATACGTCTATTAAATGCGAGAATAGGGTCAATCCGTATCTCTATGGCGCTCTGGTTTTCCGCCCTTAGCCCGGGTTACACAGCATGAAGTTGGTCAACCGGTGGCGGGATGAGAGGTGGTGGCGGCCCGCGGCAGGCCCAGGAAATTCACTCAGAAATTATTGTAGAAAAAACACATAGGCTCGCATTAGGCTGAGAGAGTGCTATGAAACGGTTAAATATAGATATATAGATATATTCGAAAGAACACAATTATAACAAATTGACAATTTCAGTAAGACAGTCGGATGTGTAATTACCGTAGACCTGCTGAAAGTTCTAGTCTTTTTCTTCAAGACGAGTTCATGACGCGGGGGGGGGGGGGGGGGGGGGGGGGCTGCTCAAACCGGCACAACAAGCCGCCGAGCCCGGGCCGGCACCGCGGGCCGCAGCGGCGGGAAGGCGAGGGGCTACAGGCCATTAAATCTGTGACCAGCACCGCCGCTATACACGGGCCATGCTGGTGGTTCACATGCTTTTTAATCAGCGACAATTCCTCCTGCTCAAACACTGGCAGCCGTAAGTCCACCATGAGGGTAGCGAGAGGTCACAGATGAGGGCGACCGGAGCGCCGCCCCGCGGCAGCTATGTGAACAACACACCGCGGAATGTGACACGGACACATCCGGCCGGGTGGTGCGGTTTCCTAGAATCAGTCTCAGCACTATGAGCCGCATAGGGACACCGTTGCAGTGCTGGTGTGTTTACTGCGTGTGTATATGTGTGCATAGTGGTAGTTGGATCACATCTACTCATATATATATATATATATATATATATGGGCATACATATATTGGTATATATATGGGAGGGAAGGAGGAGCGGGAGGGGAATGAGGAGGGGGAGAGAGATAAGGAAGGGAGGGAGGGAGGGAGGGATGGCGGAGAGAGTGAGGGAGGGTATAAGAGTGAGGGAGGGTCGGGGAGGAAGGGTGGAGATGCAGGGTGGGGGCGAGGGTGAGGGGAGGGAGGAGCTTGACCACTCGCTATCTGAGTGACAATGCTACCAGACAATGGTAATCTGACCATCCGAGCAGGTCTGGCGGCAGTAGTGACTAGACACAGCTGGTATCAGGGTGGCCAGGAGCCACTCAAAGGTGGCACCCTAGTGGCAGAAGCAGGAACTAACTCCTATGACAGTAGGATAGTAGGTAATAACTAATAGACAGAAGAGAACTGATAAGTGGTAGTCTCCTTGTGTATATTCCCATAATAGATTATAGAGCATAATATATATATATATGTATAACGCTATATATATATATATATACATATATATACATATATATATAACGCTAATTCATTGAATCCAGAATTACTTAATTGAAAGGGAGTCAGTACACATTGTTCAAAGACTTATTCTGATCTCGGCTTAATTCGTCTAGCTACAGCCCAACAGGTGATGTCTTGATATTAAAAGATAACACAGTCCGACTCTACGCAGTCTGCATTTTTGTATGACACCAGTGTTACATAGGGTTATTCGTTGGCAATTTGTTGGCAATCCGCTGAACACGACCGGTTGTAACAACTTGAATTGAATTATTTAAGCAACAATACACGCTCCATCCTGATATGACATTAGATATTGCTAGGATGTAAAACCCCAACAAACAAGCAATACATATCGGGACCGACATCTTTGACCCGTCGATTCGGAACGCTAGTGTAATCTCTCACAAACAAATGGCAAAATAAGTTTCTAAATGTTCCATTAGATCCAATAATCTCTTTGTCTTAATATAGTATGTTTAATAATGTCCAAACTTAAGAAAAAAGAGCCTTTTGCGACATAATGCACTAAAGGGTTTAATTGTATGGGTTGTTCAGAGGGCGTGTACTTGTATTTAAAGAGATATGTGCATGCTGGCGCTATTACTTTATTAGAATATCTGGGTACGTATGGTGGCATAGAACTAGCCGGCTACTTTAGTTCCAGAAAACGACGCTAGGGGCATGGCGCTACAGCGGCGCCTCCCGCAGCCACACGCCGTCATGGTTACGGCTCTCAACTACAGCTGCTGGGTGCCTTCATGTGGGCTGATCCGAAAGGCGGCAACTGTTGCTTTTCAGGAGGCCAACTGCCAAGACAAACGGCGTTCCATAAACCCTAGTGTGTCCTACACCCCAAAAACACCGAACGTTCTACCAGGATTATTAAATTATGGTGATATTTGACATGCCCGAGCCAGAACAAGGCTGGTTTCCCAAACAAGTGACTGCAGTGGTATAGATCTATTCTATTCAATTCAATTCTTTATGTCTGCATAGAGTTCATGTATGAAGAATATATCCGTAGAAACATTTAATAAATGCATGTATGATGTTTTTTTCCCTTTTTTTTAGTCTTACGTCCTCGCAACATCTAAGGTTATATCAGAATGGGTACCAACCTGTGACAGGAGGCACTTATGGTGGTTTTATAGTGCTGCCCCACTGGGACACCAGGCCATAGGCACCATGACCCGGTATGCCACACAGTCACATTATCCTGAGACTGTGCTGATTAGTCCTTATCCTATCCTATTATTATTAATGCCGAGCACCAGGCTATGCAGGTATTGCAGGTATAGCAATACCTCAGGGAGTTTGACGCCCCTGCCCTGCAGAGTTGTAAACCACTGCCTTGTGGTACAGGTTCTTGACAGAACCGAAGGCTGAGGGAGCAAACCCTAAACAGAAAACCATGTCACTGTGGCAGCATTAAGGGCGGTTGATGTATGGAACTCCCAACATCTCTCGACCAGCCACTGCAGGGACAAATAGTTTTGCGCCTGTCTTGACATGTTCTTTCCGGTATGAAACCTCTATTTGCTCCCCGAGAGAGTGCCGCTGGTAACTTGCGAAAGCCAGCAGCACTTCAACACTTTTGCAGGCAGCTTTCATGAAATGACAGTCGGGAGGACCGGGCTATGGCAGCTACTGAGGAAGTATGGATGCCCAGAGAAGTTCACAACTATGATCGAGGCTCTACATACAGGAATGATGGCGAACGTTAGTGTTGGAGGGGAAGTCTCGGAATCGTTTGGGGTTACCAATGGAGTCAAGCAAGTTGTGTACTGGCTCCCACGCTCTTCTCCATCTTCCTATCAGCAATGCTCGACGAGGCTTTCCGAGACATGGGGGATGCCATATATATACAGTCCAGACAGAGCACTGACCTATTCAATGTCGCACACTTCAGAGCGAAGACCAAGACTACTCGGATACTGGTGAGAGAGCTACTATTCGCAGATGACAGTGCACTGGTTGCCCACTCTGCTGAAGAGATCCAGAAAATAGTGGACGCTTTCTCCGATGCATCAAAGAAGTTCGGCCTGAAGATTAACATCAAGAAGACAGGGGTGCTGTACCAACCCAACTCTACAAGAACCAGAGAGGAGGAGATCACGGTTGACGGAAACAAGCTGAACTCTGTTCCGGAATTCACCTACCTCGGAAGCACTATATCAAGTGATGGATGCATTGATGCTGAAATACAGAGGAGGATGGCCAAGGCTAGTGCATCTTTCGGCCGACTTGGTTTGACTCGGCTTAGATTCGAAGTCCCAACTTTCCACACGGGAACTATAATGGAGAATTTTATAACAAAAATATAAATATTATAATATTTGTGTTCGGGACATCATTGAATGAATGAATACATGATGCTGTTTGCTTGTTTTTTTTTTCTCAAGTCCTAGCAACATATATGGTCATATCAGAACGTGATTAGGACAATATGATATTGTATAATATAATACTCATTAATAGCAGCTTAATAAAATGGCAGTATAATCAATGAGAAGAATAGCCAAAGAGAAGTATAACACAAGAGAAGTATAATTAAATAGAATTATAATCAAATAAAACTATTATCAAATATACGTATAATCAAATAGAAGTCTTAGTCAAATAGAAGTCTAAGTCAAATAGAAGGATACTCAAACAAAGCATAATCAAATGGAAGTACATTAAAATAAAGTATAATAAAATAGAAATGTAATAAATAGCAGTTTCATTAAATGGCAGTATAATGAAATAGAATTACGATCACATAGAAGTATAATATAATGGCAGTATAATTGTTCTAAAGCAGTGTGATAAATATAGCATAATGAAATAGAAGTCAAATAAAAGAACAGTATTAATAGATAGAAGTATAGTAAAATAGCAGAATAATAAAATATTGGTATAATAAAAAGCAATATGATAATACAGAAGTAAATAACTAGAAGTACAATACACGTATACATAAGAAGCATAATACAATTATGACGATAAAAGTATAATATTAATAAAATAACAGTGTAATATATTCACAAAGTTGTCCTACAATTAGAGTACCACTGTAACATCGATACTAAATGCTAAGGGTAATTTGCATGTCGACTGTTTTATCAACATCAACACTGAGCTTGCCAACCTCGTTTTCGTATCACCTTTAAGGGTCCTGGATATGCTTATCTGTGGGTCTTGTGCGTTGAGCATGTTTGTCAGGATGCCTACTGCAGTTGATATGTACTCTGCATCTATTAACCGCGGAACTCCCGCTTGTCTGTGCGCAGGGTGTGTGTGTGCAGGGTGTGTGTGTGCAGGGGGTGCAATTTACGTCCCGCATGGTTTATTGTGTTCCATCGACACATCCGGACTGAATGATTTATCATATCGGAGCCAACTCAAGTTCAACGGCAAAATTTGACGTTGGTTTGAATAAAAGCTGGCGTTTTAGTTAAAATGAACCGACGACGATGTAGATTATTTACTTTATTTATGTTCTGTAATACAGAGTGGTGTAGACGCGTCGTAGTTTGCGAAATAAGTAGGAATACAACAACTAAAAATATAATTCACTAAAAAATTGTTATTCAGTTAGATACTAGAAGTATGACGTCTACGGAGCGATTGTGATTGGAAGTTAACTTCCTTTAACATGTTAACTTTAGTTATTGCGGAATACAGTATAACCCCATTAAACCAAGCTCGGTTAAACCAAACAAACGTTTAATTCAAACTTTTTTCAGCGGCCCGTCAAAATACTACCATTTATCATATAAAAAAGTTGGTTAAACCAAAGTCGGTTAATCCAAAATATCGGTTAATCCAAACAACATTTTTGGACCCCACGCCACTCCCAGTACGGTTAAACCAAACTTTCATGTGGTTATAAGGTCATCTGAGACCCCACATACTTTTTTATATTATAAATGGTAGTATTTTGCCGGGCTGCCGAAAAATGTTTGGATTAACCGATCGTTTGGGTTAACCAAGCTTGGATTAACGGGGTTATAGTGTATATACATTAAAACAACAATAATCAAAGTGTCAACATACATTGTATATTACTCATAATGCACCCACGTTTTTGACAAAGCCAAGTCAAAGTCGAAGCCAAAGCTCAGTTAAACCAATTGTCAGTTAATCCAAACAAATTTCTAGGGTCCCTTCAAGTTTGGTTTAACGGGGTTATACTATATCAGTATAGTGCCGTCTACTGGCAATTGCTTATCTTATATATGGTGTACTGGTTGGGAAATGCACTTGAAAAATGAAATTAACAGCACAACACAATTGGGAGGGATATGCGAGGAAATTTAAAAAAAAAATTTATCAAGTACTGACATTGATCAATTATGAGGAAAAGTGACATGGTTACCATGCTAAATAAAAACCGCGCTTAAAAATGCTGAAAAACCAAACAGTGTAGCTGTCTGAACAATTTCCCAGCACATCACGTGACGGTGTTAAGCTGCCAACAATAGCGCACATCCACCAACGGGCATTGCCAAATAAAGTTAGCCCCACTTAAAGCGGCCAATATTTGTCTTACCATTGTTGCCGTTAACTGCCCACCTTGGTGTGGCTCCCCCTGGTGGCGGCTCATTGTTCTGTTTGGCGCCTAATTAAGAGTCGGGGGTAATTAATGCCACCCCTATACGGACCCCTCATTAAGGCGGAGGATTCGTCATTATAGACGCTATTAGGCACGTGCCACTCCGACTGCTTCCACTAGGGATGTCTGTGGCTCTGTATATATGTCTCTCTCTATATACATATATATATATATATATTTATTTACACCGTTCTCCACTGTTTGCATTCACGGCACCGTGGGAAGCATGATGCAGATGGATCAGCGTAGGACGTCATTCGGTAGCAACTAGTGAGATATTTATATGCTTATATATATGTATATATACAGCTCATTGACTGCCTGAATATATAATGTTATTGTACGTCTGAAGACAAAATGGGAACATCGTTCGTAAAGCGGGACTTGAACCCACACCCATGTCATTGCAGAACGAGCGTCCTAACCATTAGTTTATGTAGGCTGCATGCACGATGCCTTCAACCTGGTCACGCCTTCCTGAGTCTGTGGCATTTCCCCGGAAATGGTGCGTGCAACCAGTTACACATAAAACACTTTAACAGCATACACTCCTGGTTGCTCATGCCCTATAGGCTATATGCTCTATAATGGAATTATGGACATACAAACATGGGAATACACATATGTATGTACGACTGGTTGCTAATGCCCTGTAGGCTATATGCTGTATAATGGAATTACGGACATACAAACATGGGAATACACATACATATGTACGACTGGTTGCTCATGCCCTGTAGGCTATATGCTCTATAATGGAATTACGGACATACAAACATGGGAATACACATATGTATGTACGACTGGTTGCTCATGCCCTGTAGGCTATATGCTCTATAATGGAATTACGGACATACAAACATGGGAATACACATACGTATGTACGACTGGTTGCTCATGCCAATTGCCATATAGGCTATATGCTCTATAATGGAATTATGGACATGCAAACATGGGAATACACATATGTATGTACGACTGGTTGCAGTCTTGTGTCAGTGTCAATCGATTATCGACTTTTAATGTGATATATTTAATCAAATTAGCTCTATTAGTATTATATGAATACCAAGGTTGCAACTGTACATTGGTTGCAGTGTTATGGCCCTGTCACACTACGATGTTTCCCCCGGCGCGCTGGCAACGCGCAAAATATTTGCAACGCGTCGACACGCGTCCAACTCTTCGGCGTTTTGGGAGAAAGTTCGACGGGGCGCAGCGTGTTAGTGGCAGGTTGGAGGCGTGTTATTGGCACGTTATTGGCGCATTAGTAGCGTGTTATTAGCGTGTCTGTAGCGCGTCGGTAGCGTATTATTGGCGTGTTGTCGGCGCGCTGTCGGCGCGTTTATGGCGTGGAGGCAGTGCGTTGGTATCCTGTTAGTATTGTGCGAACCCGTACATACCCGCCAGCAACACGTTAGGACGCGCCCGCAGTGCGTCCACACCCGCCACCAACGCATCCAGGCACGCCGGCAACACGTCCAACGCGCCGAGATACGCTGGAGCAACGGCAATAGCTCGCCCACTACCCGTCGATGGATCGTTATGGACACGCTGACGGAACGGTCGCATTTTGGGGAAAAAAAAGCCAACGTTAACCGATGTTGATCAACGGTCTGCCAGCGTTGTGCCGGCGCGCCGCCAACCTGTGTCGACGTGTTGCTAACGCGTCCGTAACGCGCCTGCCAACACGCTGCCACGCGTTGCGGCCCGTCGAAAGTTTTGTGCAAGCACAAAACCTCGACGCGGCCCGACGCGTGCCGACGTGTGCATTCACACGTTGCTAAGTACCGACGCGCCGGTAACGCGCCGGTAACGCGCCGGTAACGCGCCGGTAACGTACAGGACGTGTCCCGACGGTTCGCCAAAAAATGCAACACGTCGCCACGCGTTGAAGCGCATTCGTGAGAAACGTCGTAGTGTGACAGGGCCTTTAGGCTCGCAGCAGTACACTGGTTGCAGTGCTAGGTTTGGCAGTTGTATTAGTAGTAGTAGCATTGGTTACAGGTCTAGGTTGGCAATAGTGCATTGGTTGCAGTATTATATTGAAAGTAGTGCATTGGTTGTAGTGTTAGCTTGGCAGTAGTGCACTGGTTGTAGTACTAGATTGAAAGTAGTGCATTGGTTGTAGTATTAGATTGAAAGTAGTGCATTGGTTGCAGTATTAGATTGAAAATAGTGCATTGGTTGTAGTATTAGATTAAAGTAGTGCATTGGTTGTAGTATTAGATTGAAAGTAGTGCATTGGTTGCAGTATTAGATTGAAAGTAGTGCATTGGTTGTAGTGTTAGATTGAAAGTAGTGCATTGGTTGTAGTATTGGATTGAAAGTAGTGCATTGGTTGCAGTGTTAGCTTGGCAGTAGTGCATTGGTTGTAGTATTAGATTGAAAGTAGTGCATTGGTTGTAGTATTAGATTGAAAGTAGTGCATTAGTTGTAGTATTAGATTGAAAGTAGTGCATTAGTTGTAGTATTAGATTGAAAGTAGTGCATTGGTTGCAGTGTTAGGTTGACAGTAGTGCATTGGTTGCAGTGTTAGGTTGGCAGTAGTGCATTGGTTGTATTGTTAGATTGAAAGTAGTGCATTGGTTGGAGTGCTAGGTTGGCAGTAGTGCATTGGTTGCAGTGTTAGGTTGGCAGTACTGCATTGGTTGTATTGTTAGATTGAAAGTAGTGCATTGGTTGCAGTGTTAGGTTGGCAGTAGTGCATTAGTTGTAGTATTAGATTGAAAGTAGTGCATTGGTTGCAGTGCTAGGTTGGCAGTAGTGCATTGGTTGCAGTGTTAGGTTGGCAGTAGGGCATTGGTTGTATTGTTATATTGAAAGTAGTGCATTGGTTGCAGTGTTAAGTTGGCAGTAGTGCATTGCTTGCCATGTTAGGTAGGCAGTAGTGCATTGGTTGCAGTGTTAGGTTGGCAGTACTGCATTGGTTGTATTGTTAGATTGAAAGTAGTGCATTGGTTCCAGTGTTAGGTTGGCAGTAGTGCATTGGTTGCCATGTTAGGTTGGCAGTAGTGCATTGGTTGCAGTGATAGCTCTAGGGTTGGTGTTAAATAATATGTCTGTGAGTTCTTCCTATATCATCCTGGTTATATATTTGATATAAGATTACTGTAATGGAGGCGGGGCGAGGGCGGGGGCAGGGCGGGGGCTGGGGCGGAGGCGGGGCGGGGGCGGGGGCGGGGGCGGAGGCGGAGGCACAGGCGGAGGCGGAGGTGGAGGCGGAGGCGGAGGCGGAGGCGGAGGCGGAGGCGGATGCGGAGGTGGAGGCGGAGGCGCTGGCGCAGGCGCAGACAGAGACCTGCGACAAAACACGCGATTGCGCACTGATAGGTCCACCCTCGTTCATCCACAATTGTTTTAGGTTGGTTCCCTTTTCTGCATTATTCAGCTCACAATGTAATCAGGTTTGCGTTTTATTGGAACTAGCACGGTTCCAGTCCCGACAGTGGTCAACTCGTCACTCAGTTTCCAGAAATTGCCGGAAATGTGTAATTTCTTTTCGCGGTGCAACAACTGCTATATGCACTGTTAAAACAGAGCAAATGTTCGGGGTATAAATTACAAGCCTAAATATAGAAAGTATATATATGTTGTTTATTTGAATGTGCCAATATTATTATTACCAAGCCAAACGGGATGGCCGAATGAGTTGAGCGTCCGTCTCCTGTTTTGGTAGATCGTCGGATTCGAACCCACGGGCTCGAACCCTGGTCGAGTCAAACCGATGACTTAAAAATTGATACTTTTCACTTCCTAGCGTGGCGCTCGGCATTTATATTAGCATAGGGCAAGGACTGGTTTGCTCAGTGTCAGTATAATGTGAGTGAGTGGGATATCAGGTGATGGTGCTGGTGGCCTGGTCTCCAAGTTAGCAGCACTATAAGGTCGCCACTGTCACAAGTAGGTACCCGTCCTGATATGACCTTAGATGTTGCCAGGACGTAAATCTCCAACATCCATCTATTATTACCAATGGAGCCGTGTTGTTTTGTCTAGTTCCGTAAGTCCTCACTGACCGGAACTGGTTCTGCCTTCAGTTCCGCCCACACCCGGTACACCAGGGGGCGCCACCTAATATTGCAGGTGCTGCCGCCTCCTGTATGCTTCACTACTCACCAGTTCGTGTGTACCCTTGTAAGGAGACGGTAACAATGCAGGGGCTACTCAGTCAGTTGTCTCCAAAGTATTCAAGAAAGGGATGGCAGGAATGGCAGAGCTGATAACTGGTAGAAAAGGGATGGTAGGAATGGCAGAGCTGATAACTGGTAGAAAAGGGATGGCAGGAATGGCAGAGCTGGTAACAGGTAGAAAAGGGATGGCAAGAATGGCAGATGGTAAGGTAGAAAGGGATGGCAGGAATGGCAGAGCTGGTAACTGGTAGAAAAGGGATGGCAGGAATGGCAGAGCTGGTAACTGGTAGAAAAGGGATGGCAGGAATGGCAGAGCTGGTAACTGGTAGAAAAGGGATGGCAGGAATGGCAGAGCTGATAACTGGTAGAAAGGGGATGGTAGGAATGGCAGAGCTGATAACTAGTAGAAAAGGGATGGCAGGAATGGCAGAGCTGGTAACTGGTAGAAAAGGGATGGCAGGAATGGCAGATCTGGTAACAGGTAGAAAAGGGATGGCAGGAATGGCAGAGCTGATAACTGGTAGAAAAGGGATGGCAGGAATGGCAGAGCTGGTAACTGGTAGAAAAGGGATGGCAGGAATGGCAGAGCTGGTAACAGGTAGAAAATGGATGGCAGGAATGGCAGAGCTGATAACTGGTAGAAAAGGGATGGCAGGAATGGCAGAGCTGGTAACTGGTAGAAAAGGGATGGCAGGAATGGCAGAGCTGGTAACTGGTAGAAAAGGGATGGCAGGAATGGCAGAGCTGGTAACAGGTAGAAAAGGGATGGCAGGAATGGCAGAGCTGA